>JAWNOT010000045.1:2727500-3327500 GCA_035045825.1 Drosophila eohydei
ACCGAGTACATGAACACACGATTGGCAATGTGGCAGTCCGGCAAGAGACTGCCCTCCACACCCTGATTGGGGCACATGCTGTTCACCGGATTCGCTCGGACGTATATCAATTGCAATGCAATGCACGGCAATTTCTACGGACAGCTTGCTAGTTTTGATCGGTGTTAGGTTTAACTTATATTTTTGTCTTTTTGAGCAAAAACAAAAACTTCAATTTGAAACGAACGCTTAATTTTTCATATACATTTATTTACTAAATCAACACAAAATAAACTGGGACAGCTGCTTAGAAGCATTACATAATTATATCCATTTCTAAAGCTTAGAACAATGCCAACTAAACGATCCCACACACAATGAACAACGAACAAAAACAAACAAACATTTAACACAATTAATAAAGGCGGAAATAAAATTATTAGTGTACCGTTAACTTTTATTGTTGTTATTATTTAATAAACAAAATAAAAAATAAAACAAATATCAATTAAATTCAACCAAATCAAAATATGCTTTTGTCTTTAGTTATGTAGCCAATGAATGAGGTTAGAGTGCTTAAGGCAAACACTTCCTGTTGTTCCTAGGATATCTCTGAGTCAGTCACAACTACAATTACATTCCCTATAGTTCCAGCTAATCGAATTTTATAAACAAGTCAAAAAACTTCTACGTTCAATTTCAATTTTAGAAAATCTATTGTATACGATAAAGAAGAATTAAAATTACAAACAAATGGAGTTTGTTCTGAGGTACTAAAGCTGCTTTAATCTCATAAATTACAGCAACTCTAATGAGAAATACTATATCCATTAAGTATTCATTCTATTGGGTGTATCGGCCATAGAGCTCCAATCATTATGTGTGAAAATTTTCAATTTAAAGAAAATGTGAATCAGTGATTGATCATTTTTTTATACTAATATTATATTATAATATTATATTATAATATCATATTATAACAATACCAGAGCTATGATCGACTGTTAAATTCAAAAAGGAATAACAGAATCTAGGGTGATGTGCTGTCATAACAGAACTGATATTTAACAGCAAACATAACAAAAGAGCTCTCTTACTTTTAATGTTAACTAACAGAAGCTCACAATCGTGATCACGCGGACACAACTTTTTCCTCACTATCTCTGCTTTCAGAAATGTATGTATGCATTTGTGTATGTATGAATGTATATATGCACAAGCAGCAGTGCTGTCCATTTAGCCATGCTATTAAAAGAGAATTCCCGTTAACAGTTAAGTGCCATTTCTGTTGAAATGGACCATAATCGTGCCTAAACTACCATAAAATTGTCGGAATAAGCTAAATTATACAGCGTGTCGACATTTTGGAGTACTTAAAATTATTATACTTTAAACTTTATTTGAAATACAGAATGTAATAGAATGTTTGTATGTATAAATGTAATGTTAATAATGAACAAACATGAATTAATTATAACAGGAAAAAAACAAAATATAATTTCGAAAATAAAACACATATTTGTAACTCAAAAATCTAAAAACAAAAACCAATGAATATATGAATATGCATCTAATTATGCATGTTATGTGTACTTAAACATTTAAAAAGACAGTAATGGGGCAGTGATCGCTACCCAGGCATTGGCTGCGCATCACATTGTCCACGATGCGCGGCACAAACCGCTCGGAGACAATGCAATAATCCAAACGCCAGCCAACGTTGCGGGCTCGCGAATTGGACATATAGGTCCAGAAGGTGTAGGCACCAGTCTGTTTGGGGTAAAAGTGCCTGAAGGTGTCTACATAACCAAGGGCCAGCAATTCAGACATCTTTTCGCGCTCCTCCTTGGTGAAGCCGGCGTTTCGAGTATTTGTCTTTGGATTAGCCAAATCGATCTCGGAATGCGAAACGTTCATATCGCCACAAATTACAATTGGCTTGAAGGCATCCAATTTCTGGACATAAGCCTTAAATAATTCCTCCCAGCGCATGCGCATTTCCAGGTTAACCAGCTTGCGTCCTGAATTCGGCACATACACATTAATCAAATAGAATTTCTCATATTCGGCGGTGATCATGCGACCCACATCATCAAAGTCTTTGTTGCCAATGCCATATTCCACATTTATGGGCATTATTTTGCTGTAGATGGCGACGCCTGCATACCCGCCGGGCATGCACAACCAGTACGGATGGTAGCCGGGCAGTCGCGCCATCTCGTCCGGTAGCTGATCATTAGCGCATTTGGTTTCCTAAAGGTGACAAAAATTGCATTTTGAATACATGATAATTTTAATATTTATATAGATTGAATACCTGCAGACAGAATATATCTGGCTGTTCACAATCCACAAATCTTAATCCATCTTTCTTTAACCAGGCTCGCAGGCCAGCCACATTCCAGCTGGAGATTTTCAAATTAAATTCCTTATCCGCTGGCGATGTAAATAGACTTTTATCATAGGCATCCACCTTTTGTGTTGTTTGCTTTTTGGCCTTGGACGCTGGAAGACAAAAGTTAAGCACATTTTGCAAACTTTTCAATACCGCAGTGCCACAGCCGGGCTCCGTCAACGTACTTCTTGAGCCATCACCCTCGTCAATTGCAATGGCATCAGCGTCCTCCTCACCATTAGCAGCTGCTCGCTTGCGGCTGCGTGCTGAAAATTGGAAATTAGGTAATTGGAAGCGGTCCATTATCGGGCTTGTTGTTTACTTACCTGGCTTGGTCTCTGGCAAATTCAGCTCCGCATCTAGTTTGTCGTTAACTTTCTTTTGGGCACGTTTCTTGGTAGTTATTGGGGCCTCACCACTAGGCGTCTCCTGCTGTGGATCATCGGTTGCTGATTTCTTGCCGCGTTTCTTCACAGGACCCTCAACATTTTCATTATTTATCTTCGTTAGTTTGGTACGTTTCTTGCCCACTAGCGGTACTTCAGGCTCTGGTTCTTCGTCTGCTTCCACCAGGTCGGAAATTTCACTATCTGCCAAACGTTTAGTACCTCGCACACGCTTTGCTGTTGTTGTTGATGCAGGTACTACCTCTGTAACAGCATCCACTTTTTTTGCCCTTCCTTTGGAACCAATATCAGTTAAAACCTTTTTAGCACGCCCCATAACAGGTTCTGGCTGCTTGTCTGTCTCAATTATATCGTTTTTCTCTGCCTCCTTTTTACGACTGCGCGCTTTTGGCTCCTCCTCCTTGATCGGTACGTCAACAATAGCAGCTTTTTCGTTTAGGGGTGTTTTCACTTTCTTAGCCCGTCCCTTACTTACTTCAGGCTCTTCAGGCGCAGGCGTTTTCTCCTTTTTTACGCGTTGCTTTGTGGTTTTAGCTTTAGTCTTTACCGCATCACTCACCTCTGTAGGTGATTTCTTAGCGCGTCCTCTTAGTTTGGGCGGTTCTGGTTCTTCAACCACAGCCTCCACTTTTTCAACAGGCTTCTTCCTGGATCTGACTACAGTTTTCTTTACAACAACTTCATCTTCTTCCCGTGCAGCATTCATTTCACCATCTGTCGTTCCTGTTGGTACTTTCTTTCCGCGCGCTTTACTCTTAGTTGGCTGTTTGATAGCAGTGGCTACATTAGCGACCCCCTCCTCAGGTATCCCGTCATTGCCATTTGTTGCAGACAACTCTGATGCCGGTTGTTGTTTTTTTAAAACTTTCGAGCGTGGCATGCTAGTATTATTTGTTATTTGCAGACAGCTAAAGAAATTGCATTACTAAATATTTTTATCGCAATATTAACTGTAGTGTTGTTTTCACTTTTTTACTTACCTTCACAATGTGGGTAATCCAAAAACAACTACCGACCATGAACTCTGCGCGGGCAATGGCAATGCCATGCCAAGCCGGTATCGCTTTTTGCCCGCGTGAAACTGGCAGCAAAATCATCGACATTATCGATATTATAGTTAAAAAAGTAAACAATTATTTCCGAAAAGCTTTATTTATTCTTAAATTTTCAACATATAAAAATATCATTTCTCCATAATGTTTATATATTTTATTGTTTTGTTTTCAAGTTTAAATTCACAATTGAACTTGTGATTTTCTGATTTGCGCACTGGTTTCCATTGAAATTTTATATCGATAAGAACCAAAAATTAATTTGGTAATAGTAACTTCAAGCCACCTCCGTTTATCATCGATTGTGTCATCGATTGTTTTTTCTGCGCTACCCGCTGTATCTTTCATTTAAGTTTTTTCCCATAAACAATTCGTTTTTACAAGAATTTTCAGTGATTTTAGTGGGATGTGCATATAAATTCAACTGTGTTTATCAGCATTTGACGACAAAGCGCACAAGTAGCTCAAATTTTAGCATACACCCGCATCAGCAGCCATAATCGAAATAGCATCTCGCAAAAATGCCAAGTGAAATAATTACGCTCCAGCTGGGACAATGCGGCAATCAAAGTGGGTAAAATTTATTCTGTTTGTTGCTTGCTGGTAAATTGTGGCTTTATTTTTACCAACCCATTTTATTAGTTGGTTTTGAATTTTGGAAGCGGCTCTGTCTGGAGCATGGCATCTCGCCCAGTGGCGTTCTGGAAGAATTTGCCACTGATGGCATGGATAGGAAGGATGTGTTCTTTTATCAAGCAGATGACGATCATTATATACCGCGTGCCGTGTTGCTGGACTTAGAGCCTCGTGTGATTAATACCATCATGACTTCTGCTTATTCCAAAGTAAGTATCGCGCAATAACAAAAAAAAATGTATCAATTAGGTTTTTTGATTAGCTATACAATCCAGAGAATGTTTACTTGTCGAAACATGGTGGCGGTGCCGGCAACAACTGGGCATCTGGGTATAGCCAAGGCGATAAATTGCAGGAGGAAATATTTGATATAATCGATCGCGAAGCGGACGGAAGTGATTCGCTTGAAGGCTTTGTGCTTTGCCATTCTATTGCAGGTGGCACTGGCTCGGGAATGGGATCATTTCTTATGGAACGCCTAGCGGATCGTTATCCCAAGAAACTCATCCAAACGTATAGCGTGTTTCCGAATCAAGACGAGATAAGCGATGTTGTAGTACAACCCTACAACTCAATGTTAACGCTTCGCCGTTTGACAACCGCAGCGGACAGTGTCGTAGTACTGGATAATACGGCATTAAATCGCATTGCTTGCGACAGGTTGCACATACAGAATCCAACCTTTACACAGATCAATACACTAGTCTCGACCATAATGAGTGTTAGCACAACAACGCTGCGTTATCCATCATATATGAATAACAATCTCATTGGACTGACGGCCCCCTTGATACCAACACCTCAGCTACACTTCCTCATGACGGGCTACACACCACTCACCAGTGACGCTAACCTTAGCAATCATGTAAGTGTAGTCCAATATATGTATATAAATGTGTATATATTTGATGTCAGAGTTTATAAAATACTTATTTTAGCATAATCCCTTGTCTTCGCACCAGGCTGTTAACGTGCGGAAGACCACTGTGTTGGATGTGATGCGACGTCTGCTGCAGCCTAAGAACATGATGGTTTCCACTGGCCCCGACAAAACCAATCATCACTGTTATATCTCGATACTTAACATCATACAGGGCGAAGTGGACCCCACACAGGTGCACAAATCATTGCAGCGTATACGGGAGCGGAAGTTGGCGCAGTTTATCCCATGGGGGCCTACCTCAATACAGGTGGCATTATCTCGCTCTTCGCCTTATGTGCAAAGCAGCCATCGTGTCTCGGGGTTGATGTTGGCCAATCACACGAGCATTTGCTCCTTGTTTGAGCGCACTTTGAATCAGTATGACAAGCTGCGAAAGCGTGGTGCTTTTCTGGATCAATTTCGACGCGAGGATATCTTTAAGGATGATTTAACTGAATTGGACGAGTCTCGAGAGATCGTGGACGGTCTCGTACAGGAATATGAGGCAGCTACACGCATGGACTATTTGCAGTTTTCGACAAATAGACGTGGAGCCAAAGTCGATGGGTTAGGAGATACAAAATCGGAAGATACCAAGTCGTTACACAGCGCTGATCTTTAAGCGGTTTACCATATTTGTGCCGTTAACGTGCCATGATCAAGAAACGAAGTATTCTACACCTGCTCGAATATACATTTGTTTTTGTGTGTAATTATTCATGAATTCTTAACACGAAAGGATTTAAAATCCTTCAAGTATTTATACATTATAAATTTTTAATGTATCTTATGTTTGTGCGTATTTTTGTTTGTGAGGACGCTGTCTGTTTTAACGGTCTTTGTCTTTTAAAGTATACATTTTTTTTGCTAATCATTGTTAAAAAAAACATCTAATAAAGTAAATTGCTGTTAGGTGATTTCGATAAGCGTAATAAAATTGACGAGAGATTGCTGAACAGTGGAATTTGGCCATAATGTTTCTATTTATTAAAGTATAGAGATAACTCTGAATTTAAAACTGTGTAAAGTACCGATTGGAGTCGACCGGTTTTTTTAATTTGCTGTGGTGAATTACAATGTGTCCCATCAACTGTTGTTGAACATTTATAAACTGTGGTGGTTGGTCGATATTTTGCAGTGCTTATATTTTATTTGCGAGTAGTCTGTATCTAAGTTATTTCTAAAATTATTTTACACATTTTATTGTTTATCAACGATGTAAGACAATTATATAAGTAAAGTGAATGTAATATTTATTTACACAACGTAAAAATGTGGATAAATTTCGTTATATTTTAATACATCGCAATAATATTTTCTGTTTCTGTCCAATGGTTTCTAAGCATTGTTTTTTTGCCAACAATTTCAATGACGCCAAATATATCTGTGGATACGAAACATACGCTGAGGGAGCCAATCTCCACATTCGCAGTTTTGGACTTGGAAACGTCGAATTTACCAGCACATAATAACAATCGTGTTAGTATCACGGAACTTTGCATCTATGCCTTTGATACTGCCGTTTTAAAGGATAATGAGAACTCAACGGATTCGAAACAAATTGATGAATCATGTTCCCCTGAACTGCCCTCACCCCCAAGAGTAATGCACAAGCTCAATTTACTATTCCAGCCGTCGATGCTTGTACATCCGGATGCAGAAATTATCACAGGTCAGAAGAGTAAATGACTCATGCTGGACGATCCAATGACTAATGTGTTTTTTTTGTTGATATATAAACTATATGCTAGGCTTGAACAACTATATTTTGGAGCGCGAGTCAAAGCTGGACAGTAATGCAGGTGAACTTATAAAGAGATTCTTAGAACATTTGCGCCCTCCAGTTTGTCTTATTGCGCATAATGGCTGGGGATTTGATTTCCCCATTGTTAGGAAAGTACTTAATAAGTTAAATATCAGTTTGCCAGCTTCGACGCTTTGCGTTGATTCGTTGCGCGGCTTCATGGAAATTGACGATAAGCTAGACGATAAGAATACAGTGGTGGAGTGTAATTTGCCAACTGATATTAAAGCCGAGCAGATTGATATTGTTGATAATTCAACTGACCTCGTCACCCAAAAAGAAATCGACTGGCAATCATTAAATGAAAACACGCCTAAGCGGCAAATTCTGAACCGTGCAGATGCACTACTCAAACGCAAGCATTTGAACGCTGATGATACGGATATACCTGCAAACAAAAGGACATCGCAAGACATGAAATCACGACGTCAACTTTTTACTGGTCTCAACTGTGCCACATCAAAACGATATCCCCCCCGCGGTCGCTATCGCTTATCCCATATGTATGAGCGTATATTCAAGCGACCGGCTGGAACTGCCCATAGAGCCGAGGCGGATGTTATAATGCTCACAAAGCTGATCCAACACTACAATGTTAATTTTGTAGCCTTTGCCGAGGAGCAAGCCATTCCCTTCACAGAAGTTGTACCGATTGGTGGCAAGACTTCAAATTCCACTAATTAATTATAAGTTTTATAACGGAATATGTTTGCATGCTTGCATGACTATTTTATTTATAAGAAAAACGAAAATTGTGAAATTGTAAAATTGTTCAATTTTAATTATTTTATTTTAAAATGCAATATATTTTTATACATGAAATTTCAAATTTTTGATAAATAATGTAAATGTGATCTGTGTGGTTTTCTCTCAATTTGTATACGAAAAAATTAACAAATCTACAATGTAGGGAATATCGTTTAAATAATTACATTTGAAAATATGAGTATTTAATTCAAAGTTTAAAAATATATATATTTATAAAGTATCGATACTGGCTTACTGGATATTTTGTACAGTCACAGTTATTTTAATGTATCGATAACACATGTAAAACTGCTACAAGTCAGCTGTTCCCAAACAAAGAATCAGAACAATTTACGTTGCAAAAAAACAGCATCTATATTAGCGAACAAAGATCAAAATACGAGTGGAAGGGACAAAAAAATTTAATTTATTGACAGTTACCAGCACACAAAAAAAGAGAAGGAAAGTGAATTATGAATTTGTCTTTTGCTGGCTGCGGTTTTCTGGGCATTTATCATGTCGGTGTTGCCGTGTGTTTTAAGAACTATGCACCACATTTATTGCTTGAGAAAATTGGAGGTGCATCCGCAGGCTCGCTGGCTGCGTGTTGCCTGCTTTGCGATTTGCCACTTGGCAGTATGACATCTGATTTTTTCCGGGTAGTGAATGAAGCTCGTCGCCACTCTCTGGGCCCCTTCAGTCCATCATTCAACATACAGACCTGCCTGCTCGAAGGTCTGCAGAAACATCTACCCGAGGATGCACATATGCGAGTCAATGGGCGGTTACATATTTCATTGACGAGTGTTTACGATGGGCAAAATGTTATTATCTCACAGTTCGAGTCCCGCGAAGAGGTGCTTCAGGCACTGCTCTGCGCCTGCTTTATTCCGGGCTTTTCTGGCATTTTGCCACCGAAATTCCGTGGTGTGCGCTACATGGATGGTGCCTTTTCGAACAACTTACCCATCCTTGATGAAAACACTATCACCGTTAGCCCCTTCTGCGGCGAGAGCGACATTTGTCCACGTGACCAAAGCTCACAACTTTTTCACTTTAACTGGGCAAACACAAGCATCGAAATCTCACGACAAAACGTAAATCGTTTTGTGCGTATTCTCTTTCCGCCTCGCCCTGAGTTCCTTTCAAAATTTTGTCAACAAGGTTTCGATGATGCCCTACAGTTTCTGCACCGCAACAATCTAATCAATTGCAGACGTTGCGTCGCTGTTCAATCGACGTTTGTTGTCTCAGAAACAGTTGCTCAGCCCCCCGAATTCGATCCAGAGTGTCATGAATGCAAAAAGCACAGAAAAGTATGTACTAAATCCTTAAATATGTATATTTGTCTTAATTCTTGATTAAATTTGCTAATTAAATCTAATGTTACACAGGACGCTTTGAGCTCAAACATGCCACAAACTGTTCTGGACGTAATACAAGACTACATTGAGCAGGCAAACAAGGGATTGGCCAACTGGATCTTTAGGCATCGCGGCCTTAAACTACTCTCGCTACCTGCTACAGTGCCAATGGACTTTTTGTTGGCAACCGTATATAAAATCTCCAGCCTGACTCCGAAACTAACCAAGCAAATGCGACTAGTGATTGCGCAGTTGCACAATGCAATTCAAACGCGTCTCTTCAGTAAATTCACGCTTTACGATACGCCACATTTTGATGCAACAGGATTGTTGCACTCCAGTCGTTTGTACGGACCGCGAGTTTCAATATTAGTCGATGAATGGTCTGTCAAATTATGGATATTTTTAAGTTTATTAGCATAAAATTTGGCTCTATTTACAGCGGTGCTACCCCACTAAATGTCGATGTTGATAATTTTGAACATGTTCTCAAGATGAGCACGCATAATGATGCCCTATATGCCTACTACTACACTGATAATAGCACGAATCATGTTAAGGTGACTGAAATATTTGATTTTGATGAAATGACAGAGCACGGTCAGCTGGCTACAGATTTACAACTCTACGAAGGCTCCGTCGAGGATCATCCAAATCCACGCCAGCCACATTCACATAATGCAGTTGTCAGCGAATGGAATGGTGTTGAGTCCGGTTAGTATAGCACACGATCTCATTAGATCACCATCATGACGTTGTATCACATCATCAAGATCCATCAGCATTTACCCAAACATTTCTTACAGTGCAAATAATGCCCACTACACCCGTATTACACGACGTTGCCTTTTAATCACTCGCACACGCATTCACACACACACCTACGTATAGGCAAACAATGCTAAAGTAAATGTTCAGATCATTATCAGGTATATTTGCCACATATCATTACTCATTTAAAGTACATAAATAGTTTGTTCTTTTAAATTGATATTTGATATTTGCTTCACAGACTTCTTCATAGACGCTCAAACGCCCAATTCGACAGAAGAACTCGAATCGCCATACTTCAACACATTAAATATCGAACACAATTTGGAAGAGATAAATGGTCCTTTGGCTAATCAACATGTGACTCAAACGTCTATAAATAGCAACGATTTGTATATAGAAATCGAATGAGCTCTCCACTTATGACAATCGAAACTCGAATTTGTAACGAATATAACGATTCCAAAGCGGCTCCCAGCCAAGCGAAGAGCCTTATTTGGCTTTCCGTTAGCATGTAATACTTATATAATTGTAGTACGAAAACGTATGTTTATATGTAACTATGTAATTGCATTTTACATATGCTCTTTGCTTCTTCTGGTTTTGTGAGTTGCAGTTAGAGCATGTAATTAAACAATGTTTTATTCTTGGCTGTTAACTTGTATTCCAAATGCCTGAGAGCATCAATGTTTAATGTTTTCAATAATAAAAATATACATCATTTAATCTGTTAATTCTTTTTTTTTAATGAGCCTAAAAATGTCCTTATCATGGAAAGAATTAAAACTTATAAATGTACAATGTAGATTGCATTTATCATCTTTCAGATTCATTGTTGACATGCACACAATGAAATTGCATAGCAAGGATAATGCTTACCTTCTGTTTCGAATTTTACACATACCAAAAAGACGCTTTCATATAAAATTCGCTATGAAGCCTACTTTTAGGAACAATGAATATCTGTTGACACAAATTGAAACCCCCTTTATAGGCAATACACATAAATTTAATTTGGCAAATTGTTTTTTTTAATTATAAAAAATCATTGCACGAATTTTCTCACCCTCATCGCCAATCGCATTCAATAGTCTCAAATATTTTGTAATGTAATTTAATGATATACAATTTGATAGACTTCAGACACTACAACATGCGTAATATACTTATTTATATAGATTAATGTTAACTACAATACATATATGCATGTCTCTTCTAACTGTACCTCTATATATATATTATTGGCTTATACAAGTGCTGATGAACTAACATTGAAACGAAACTTTACAGAATTTAAGTTTTTCCGTTTTATTTTTATATTTAACATTATCGCTTTATTCAATGTTGTGTTTATAAATATAGTGAGAATTTGTTGTTATTTTCAAAGCTTTCAAAAGACTTATTGAAGTGGCATATGCCCGTAATTAACTGTACAGTATAAAAAGGGTTTAATGAAGAAAACTTAAAGCCTATGCTTTATACAAGGGAAATTGTAAAATTATCTTATTTACGTAATTTGCCCAAAACGCCGCCATGTACTCAATATGCGGATCATATATATAATTTAAATTTACAGTACAATTTATAAATAGCTGCTATATATTACTTGTACATATGTTTAGCTATGTATGGTACCTAATCTGTATCATGCGTATTCTGATTTTGCTTGTGAGTGTATGTGTATGGGTGGATGTGAATTTGTTTGGGTGTGCGTGTGTGTGAATGAGCAGGTGTTTTTGTGTGTGTTGCTCATGCTTTGTGTCAAGATCGTTACTGAAAGACTTATCAATTAGCCGCGCCCGACACAGACACCACAGCCAAGCTTAAAACTAACCTAAATGTATATACAATAACTAGCGGCATTCGCTCCTCATGTCTGCGTGCGCCGTTCATAATCGCGCCTGTAATCAGCGGGATATTCTCGGGGCATGACTGGATAGCCGCGTGGTTCATTCCGATAGCCTGGTGGCGGTGGCGGCAAAGCCATGCCATTTGGCAAATAATAATTAGACGGCAGGTAATGGCTCGAGTAGGCATGCGGTGGCACGGCGGACGGGTATCTGAATGGAAAGAAGGAAGGAATCAATCAATCTATCGGTACAAAATTTGATTGGTACAGTTTCAAATTGAGCTCAGTAGACTTACCTGCGTTTGTCTGGTCTTCGTTCGCGATCACGCTCACGATGATCTCGATGATAACCGCTGCTGACAGCACCACTGCCTCCGCGTGGATATAGTGAATCATATCGCTCGCGCTTATAGTCAAAGTTGTAACTACAATGAAAATAAAATTAACCATCAAATATCAATGATTCCATTACTGCCTTTAACATACCGCTCACGTGGATGCCAACGATCCATTTCAGCAGCGTAGCCAGAGGGTGCAGGCGGCGGCTCAAAGCGTCGACTGCTACCTCCTATTGCAGATGGTGAGTTGAGACCAGAACGACGGGCGCTACTACCATCGTAGCCACTTGGGGGCCCACCACCTGCACTACCGTAGTAGTCATCGCCTCTATGATGCTTCTTGCGCTGGTCTTCGTGGCTCCCGTGTCGAGAGGATGCAGTTGAATCCATATTTAGGCGCTTGAAAGACATTGATTTAAGGTTGTCGCTGATACCAGAGTTGTTTACAGCCATGCCGCTGACCTCCACATCGTTCTCATCGCGTTTTCGCTTCATTGGCGAATCGTTGGCAAAACGGCGTGCAGACTTGTCATCGGAAGGCGCACCTGAATAGCGTCCCTGACGCTCCTTATCCTTATCTTTCTTTTTCTTTTTACCACTCTTGTCACGCTCCTTCTCCTTGTCTGCAACGCCGTTTTCGGCTCGCGAGCCTTTCGACTTTCCGCCATCGACATCTGTTGTATTAGGAGGAGCATCCTTTTGAGTTTGCTGCTTAAGCGCATGCTTGTAGATTTTGAAAAGGCGCTTGGCATCCAGTTCTGTGAACTTGGACACAAAATACCACAGGTTGCTGCGCCACTCCTTTTTCTCAGTCTCGCCATAAGGCTGCAAGCAAACATCGATTTGTCGTCCAATCTGCAATAGACAGTCACGCGTATGCTGCAACTGATCCTGATCGGACAAACTGAGATCGGGCTGATCTAGAGCCTTAAGCGCTTTCTTCACCGGTCGCATCTTCTCCTTACATTCATTAAAAATGTTGGGATCCAAGTCACCAAGAACTTCCAGTGCACGTGGCTCATTATTGGCCGTAAAGTGCATAGGCTTATTGCCATTATTGTCGGATGCGCTTGACTTTTTACTACGAGTCTTTGACTTTTTCTTTTTCTGTGCATTACCATGGTCCGTCGCTGATGCAGATGCTGTAATTGGTGAAGCAACAACGTTGCTGCCATCTACTGCCTGCCGTAAACTACTATCGCCCGTCAGTGAAGAACTGCCCTCTTCAGGAACTCCATCCTTACGCTCTGGTGTACCGACTGCTGTCGTGGTTGAATTGAGATTTGTTTTTAGCTTGCGGGGTCTGCGCTGTCGCCGCTTTTCACCTTTTGTCAGCTCAACATTCTTCTTGATAATCTTGAGCAGGTACTCCGCTCTAGATTGTAAGTGCTTCGCTTGCGGTTTGCGTGTGTCGTTAAGCAGTATCTTCTCGCTCAGTTTAAGCGTTGGATCCAGCTTCATTTGCTCCCAGGAGCCAATACCATATTGATAAATGCCGCGCAGCAAATGAGTGTCCTCATCAACACCCCACTCTACATCAAAATTGGCCGAACGCGTCTTGATGTTGAACACCCATTGCTGCCGCTCGTGCGCCGAACTGGGCATGAGCTCATTAAGCGGATGTAACTCTTCCTCACAGGCCAACAGCGTTTTGGCATTAAACGATACCCCACCCAGCTTAACAGAGTAAGTGGCGCGGGTGCGTCGTTGTTTGCTGCCAGGCTGCTCCTCGTCTTTGACAGTCTTGATTTCTTCCTCCTTGTGCTCGTCTAGGAACTGCACGCAACGTTGATGCAGCATCTCGCCAATGCGTTTTAGCTCTGTTAGTGGCTTTTCCTGCAACTCCGCATCACATGCAATCGCCTCTAGTCGCTGCAACGGCGCCGGAAACTTTTTATAGCTGCGTATAAAGCGCCGAAGCTCTGCATCGGTGAAGCCAATGATTTTCTCTTTCATTGCGGGACGTCCGCGTTTTCGTTGCCTACCGCCTCCATCCTCGCCACCAGCGCCACTGGCATCGGAGCCCAATTCATAATCCGAATCAGCCGAATCGTCGCCCTGCTTGGAACGCATACCACTCTTGGATGTGCTTCGCTTGCCGGATTCGTTTTTATTTGCGGCAGCGGTTTTGCGGCGCGGCGGCAGGTACAAGTCCTCCATTTCCTTAGCACGCTCCTGATCTTCAATGACTTTTCGAAAACCTTCGGGTATAATGTCGTCCCAATCTTTGCTGTCATCCTCCTCATCAGCCCCTTGATGATCCTTACTCGCCGATTCACTGGGCTCATCCTCCTGAAACGCAGCTATACTAGCCACCTTAAAAGCTGACAGCAGATCATCGCCTGGCATTTCGGGATCTTCGTTTCGTGTCTCCGCGCGACGCAGAATTTCATCAATATCGCATACAAGCTCCTCTTCGTGCTCTTGCTCATCCTTAAATAGTTCTTCTGCGCCAAATTTAAGAATGGCCGACAAGTCATCTTTGTTAAAGGGATTTGAATTGGACGAGTGACCATTGCCGCTTTTGTCTAGCACCGTTCGACCTGTGGTATCCATACGTTGTATCACTAAATGATCGAGCACCATTTTTTGCTTGGCACGCTCAACGATTTGCTCCTCGACGGAACGCGCTGTGACCAGCCGATATATATTCACTTGATTCTTTTGGCCAATGCGATGTGCACGAGCCTGCGCTTGCAAATCATTCTGCGGATTCCAATCCGAGTCGAATATAATAACCGTATCGGCCGTGGCTAAATTTATTCCCAAGCCGCCGGCTCGAGTCGATAGCAAAAAGCAAAAGTCCTGACTACCCTCAGCATTAAAGTGATCCAATGCTTGCCGCCGCATTTCACCCTTAATACTGCCATCCAAGCGTTGAAATGAGAAATGTCTCTTCTGAAGATAATCAGCGAGCACATCAAGCATACGAACCATCTGTGAAAATATGAGCACGCGATGACCCGTCTCCTTCAGTCGGCAGAGAAGTTTATCCAGCAGCACAAGTTTGCCGGAACCCTTAAGCAGCACCTGTAGCGCTTCATCCTGTTGCAGACCAAAAAGTTCGAATTCTGATGGACGTATGAGCGCCGCATGATTGCAACACTTCTTCAGTTCAATGACAATGTTAAGGAAGGTGGATGTGGAACCGCGTTTGCCCTTGCGAAGCGCATCAAAATTTTTGGTAAGTATCCATTTGTAGTACTGCTTCTGAAGTGATGTCATCTCCACGCGAAGTATTTGCTCTACTTTGGCAGGCAGCGATTTTTCAACATCTTTCTTTACACGCCGCAGTATATATGGCTCAAGTTGCTGATGTAGGCGCGTATAGCCTTTGTCCTCGGCATTACCATGCTGCAGCTCAAAGTTGTCCCAAGTATCGAATTTCTCGGGCATTATAAAGTGAAGCAGAGCCCACAGCTCCTTTAGCGAGTTCTGCAATGGCGTACCCGTAATAAGTAGCCGATGATTTGTGTCAAATTCCTTGAGCGATTTGTACAACAGCGAGTCGTCGTTTTTCAGCCGATGCGCCTCATCAACCAGTAATGCTGCCCACTGGAGGGTGCCCAGAAATTGTTTGTCCTTTAGCACAATCTCATAGGTCGTTAATATGCAATTGAATTTCAGTCTTTTGGAACCTTCAAACTGCCACTCGTATTGCTGTATTAGCTCGCGTGACTTAACGTCACCCAGATATGTAACTACATTCATGTCGGGCGCCCACAAATCAAATTCCCGCTGCCAGGCGGTCATTGTACTAAGCGGTACCACACATAAAAATGGTCCATATAGATGATGAATCTTGAAGAGCGAATAGAGAAAACATATTGTTTGAATGGTCTTTCCCAGACCCATCTCATCGGCCAGTATAACGGAATTTTCCTTGCACCATGAGTGCAGCAGCCAGTTCAGTCCATCCATTTGATAATCACGGAGTGTAAGACCGTCCACCAAAAAATCGGGCTGTGACCTTATGCGCGAGAATTTGGGACGATATTTGATCACACGGCAGTGACGCGATGGCGTCCACTTGGAGTTTTCTCGCTCGGTGAACTGCTCAACACACCGTTGCCATTTCCTAACCACTAATGTTGCATCCTCCCACGTGGACTCTGAATAAGGCAACGATTGCCATTTGCACAGAAACTCCTCGCTGCCGTCATCTGGCTTGGTGCCGCGTGCTATTATACGATCCACATTGTTGTAGGACTTGAGCAAATCATGCTGCAGCTCTAATTGGCATTCAAAGTAATCGATATCTTCGGGGCCCGCATAGCGACGCCAGTAAGCTGTGTCCTGCTCTTTCTTGATGAAGTTGTCCAGTTTTTTCATGCCTTTGGCCTTCATTTCGCGCAGCGTCGTTTCCGACTCCCAGGTATTGTGTATGTAGCTCCAACCCTTCCATTTAATCAGGTATTGCACCTCTAAGGACTCTGTCGAGTCCTGAAATCCCTCATTCGGATCACATCCATTCTCCTCAATGGCATAAATTGTCGTTTGATTACCGGTACAGCCTTTCTTGCCATCACGCTTCGCAAGTATGCGTTCAATAGTCTCACACTTCTCCTCCTCTTCAGCGGCAGCCGCGTTAGCAGCTGCCTGACTTTCATCGTACTCGAATTCCAGAAGATCCTCCGAGTCGGTGGCCTCGTCCTCAGAGGCCTCTTTGTAACTCACAGCAGCGGCGGTGCGACGAGTCGCACACCTGTTATGATTTCGTAATTATTGGGATTTATTTAAATTATTAAATGTTTTCATTGACATACCGCTTGCTCGCATCATCATCATCGCTGTCCTCAGAACTAAAGGATTTCACGCGACGTCGCGGCTGTTGATGTTGCGACTGTTTGTTGCCCCCAGAACGGGCATTGCACTTGCGTTTCTGTGCTGCGAAAGGTGCCTCATCGCTATCTGCGTCATTACTCCCGTCGCTCTCTTCGGAGTCCCAACTGTGTATGAATAGATGCTTAAAAGGTTTCGCTCAAGAATTCTAAAATAATACGATTGCACTGTCTTTTATTTGATCTATATAGAAATCGAAAAGCATTTTTTTTTGCACGGCATCCTGTTTAGCAAAATATGTTCTTTGAGAACATTTCGAAAAAAAAAAAAAAAAAAATAATAATAATAAATAAAAATCTTAATATTGCTATGTATTCTGTATTCCCTTGATATTTTATAATTTAATATATTTATTTGAACTTAAAATGAAGTATTCATTCATTTAATCAGTAAAAACACATTTAATTACAATTGGAAAAAAGCAATAAAATAAATTAATTATAAATTCAGGACCTAACTAAATAAGGCTAACTATCAAATTTGTAAATGCAATCAATCTAATATTTTATTTAACTTACGTTTGGTTTTTCTTCTTCTTTTTGGCAGGTCTCTTTGATTTTTCAGCAACAGATGCCGCAGCTTTGCGCGGCTGTCGCGTAGATCGCTTAGGTCTGTAATCATCCTCCTCATCTTCCTGTTAAGTTGTTTAAAGTAATTGAGCTAATGTTGTGTGAGACACCAAACAAGACGAAATGTTTAACTTACGCTGCTGCTACTGCTGCTGGAGGATGTGGGCGAGGCATTGGCGGAGCTATCACTGGCATCATCTTCATCGGCGCTGGCTTCACTGACCGCCTGTGATTTTTGTGTCTTCTCTTCGTCACCATCATCATCATCATCATCATCGTCGTCGTCTTCATCATCCTCTTCGCCAGCTTTGGCAAGTGTTGCTGCAGAAGTGCCAGAGGAGCTGCTGCTACTACTCGTGTGCAACTTGCTGCTGTTGTTGATGTTATTGTTGTTTGTTCTGTCAGGCTCGCCGCCAGCCTCCGCATCTGTGTCGGAATCACTGGCACTGGAACCAGTACTGGAACTGTCTTCCTCATTCCCATCCGTAAAGCCATTCGTTTTGGTATCTGCTTGAGCGGCCACTGCTGTGGGTGGAAAACCTGCCACCGCCGTTTTGGCAACAGTTGTCTCATGCGAACTGCGCCCATCGCTGGAGTTACCTGAGGAACTGTCTGAATCAGAGTCGGAACCAGAGGATCCACTCCCACTTCCGCTGCCACTGCCACTGGCCTCTTCTCTTGTGTCATCTTGTTCGTCTGAGCCTATACTATGCGACGATTCATTGAGTGCCTGTGTAACAATTAGGGATACAATTATGTCGAATCTCATAGGAAAACTGGACATTCACTCAAAGAAATTCATTTAACTACAAGAATTTAACTAGAAATATCACTTTATTTGTTAACCTTTCATTGCATTACTTTCTTATCCTTGAAGAATTCCTTTAACTTATGTTGAGGAAACTATGGGGACATGAAAGAATAAAGGTATCACATTGAATATGAAACACTTCAGGCATAAATGCAGATTATGCTTGTTTTGATCTGTAAAACGTGTCCAGAAAACAAAGTGTTTTTAATTTAATTTGATCTTCCCTTCACTTAGCGTTAAACCAGGGTTTATACTTTAGTACCCCTTTACCATATGGTATGCATGGGCTGACTGACTGCACCTGATCCTTTACAGCTTTTTAGGAGCTCATGCCTTGTCTAATTTTATAGTGAGCAAGTAGCCTTTCTTAAAAACGCGATTTGTGATTTAATAACCTTACCACACTATTGGTAAATGACTATGATCCAAGGTAGCAAGTAACACCAGGCCAAATCTAAAAAAAAATCGAACTGAATCCTTGCCAGAAATTAATCAAATTCTTATATTACCGAAAAACTTTAGAATGCATTCAAAATGAAGGAATGTTTGTAGTTACCACAGCCAAAGATGTCACCAACGTAATAGAAATGCCTTGCAATGAAAAAAATTTATGTGCAATGCAGTTTTACGGCTAATCCTCTCCAGAAATGCAGTTTATATTATTTAGAGGGCAGTTTTTGATATAAATACCAGCACTTCGTGGCTTCACCCCGTTGCCTGGCTTGGGTACGCAGGCGTACTTCAAAGAAATTGATGGATAACACTTTATAGCCGATCCTGGAGCGAAAAGCCGGTAAAAACATCCAAAATACGCGGATTTTTTTACACTGAAGAGATTTTCTTGGTCTAAATGCACAACATTACTGCTCAAATGCACAAAAAATGGACAGAAATTGTTGAAAACACATTTTAATACAAAAATTGTGTTAAATGAAGGCCAGTTCTTTGCAAGATTTATTTTGGCGGGCTGATGTTCCATGAATTTTGGCCAGAAATTCAATGTTTGGAGCACGAGGAAAACTTTGCACCTGACGAAATGTGGTTACGTAATCGATGAAAATTTTCAATTTCTACTAGAATCGTTCGAAAATAATGCAAATTATGCATTTTCGATACGGCATTCAACGAAAACAAACTGAAATGCCCAAATTCAAACGAAATTTGCGAAAATGGGTACCCAACGGATTTTAGGAAAAATAACATTAGCTGCCACGTTGAATCCTCGGGCACCGGTTGACGTTGTAAAAACTGTGAAACACTGTTAAATATATAATATTTAAGCACTTTTATACTGAAAGCCCCACTGACTGGCGCACCAAGCGCCGTACGTGTGACGGAGTCTCAATCGGGGGGACACCTCTTGGGTCACTCTTCGTGACTGGCACATGCCACACCCACAAAAGTAGCGTAGAAATTTTATACGACAGTTTTTTAGAATAATACTCACACAACGACTCGAATTCAACTGATTGATATCGCCTTGTTTCGAGTGATAGTAAAATTTCATAGTTTTCTTGTTATTTTTTTCTCTTACACGACGTTCACTGTCACAGCTTTTTCAAGGCCTACTTACCTGGCTCATTATATTTTCGTGGTAGCACACAGAGTTGCCTTATAGCGCTCATTAAACATGCAATACACTATTTAACGGTTTTGATAAATGTTTGTTTTGTTTTTAAAGTGAGCCACTTGTTTTTAAATGCAGTTTTCAACTACACAAAAGATGTTCACGTCGTCTTGGTCTATTGCTGTAAAAAATACGCCATTTTGTTTTAAGCAGGAGTGCATTGAAAGCGAAAACTATCGAGCTCAGCAGAGTTGCAACTTGCGATAAGTTCATCGTCACTACACACCTGTTTCAGGCTACAACCAGCTGATTTCTTATACTGCACGGTTTTAATATTAAGTTGGCAGTTCCGCGACAACAACAATAACTACGTCGACGCTTTTCGATCCAGCTATTTTCTTAAATAACTATGATACTGCATTATAAACTGAAATAATTGCAGCATGTAGCACTTGTGTATACTTACGGACGTGTTCAAAATGAAAGAAGTGGGCATAGCGCTGCCCAAATCGCGTGGTATAGGCGTAGGCATTGTAGGCGCTTTTCTTCTATTTTTCATTTTCTATTATTTTTATGGGGGTTACATGACGCTTACGCTCTTTGCAGCCATCTTATTACGTATGTAAACGATAATATATCTGTAATTGTTCCTATAGAGCTCTTCATTTATTTGCAGTCATTTTCTACCATGCACAAGACTTACTTTTGTATCATCCGGATTTGCCAACAAACTCGCGCATTTACATACCCATCCCAACTATGCACAACCTACCACATATAACCGTCAGTATAAAGACGTCTGACGGAGTAACGCTGCATGCCTTCTGGATAAGTCAACCCGAGGAACGTTGCAAGTCGGTGCCCACATTACTCTATTTTCATGGAAATGCTGGCAATATGGGACATCGCATGCAGAATGTAATGAGAGCGTAACCAATACCGATGTTGTTCCTGTTGCTTATGTTAATTAGTTCATATTTAAAGGTATGGGGTATTTATCATCATCTGCACTGTAACATCCTAATGGTGGAGTATCGTGGCTATGGGCTATCGACTGGCGTACCTTCCGAACGTGGTCTTGTAACAGATGCACGTGCTGCAATTGATTATTTGCACACGCGCCATGACTTGGATCACTCACAGCTTATACTCTTCGGTCGTTCGCTGGGTGGCGCCGTTGTAATCGATGTAGCTGCCGACACTGTCTATGGCCAAAAGCTAATGTGCGCCATTGTAGAAAATACATTTACCAGTATACGTGATATGGCGGTCGAACTGGTGCATCCATCTGTGAAATACATACCAAATCTATTATATAAAAATAAGGTAATATGATTTTAATCACCTTATTAATGGTTTGTTATTGTTGCACATCCGCTTTTCTTTTGCAGTATCATTCTCTTAACAAGATAAGCAAGTGCTCGGTGCCTTTTCTATTTATATCAGGCCTTGCAGATAACCTAGTGCCACCGCGCATGATGCGTGCCTTGTATACCAAATGCGGTAGTGAACAAAAACGTATGCTTGAATTTCCGGGGGGTTCACACAACGACACCTGGATAGTCGATGGGTAAGCTACGAACCATTTATAAGAATTATTTAACAGCAGATAAGTAGCCCAAATGAATAAGTCATTCAGACAACTGTAAAACGACCGACTGAATTCGTATCACGATCTAATGTATGGATGGAATGTTGTTCCACGAAGACAAAATTATAGTTACTAGTGTGCTTTCAAATATCGCTGATTTGATAATGTGAAATATAAAGTAAAATTACTCTTAGAGATATAGTTCCACGTAACATTTAACTACATTTAAAATATACATAAAAATTATCTTAATGAATTAGTAATTGTTGTCGATATAACCAATTTAAATGAAACCATTTAACATAGATAGACATATATTACTTTATTTAGATATACTTCTAAACACACAAAAACAACCTTTTCATAACGTTATGTACACATGGTTTTAAATCAGTAGTACTTTAAATTGCATAGTCTAACTAACTATAAATCATACTCATTTTTCAGTTACTACCAAAGCGTTGGAAGCTTTTTAGTCGACCTACTGCAGCAGCCTTCTCCACTGCAAAAGCCACCTGAGAAGAGCAACGTCTGGGTCGAACTAGAACATAAGATTATTGACGTTTAACTCCCATACTTTATATGTATACACATACAAACTTACACAAAAGTGTTCTATTGACTGTGTTAACACTGCATTGGTATATTACTGGTGCCTACACACATACATGTAGACAATATCACGTGTGTTCATGATATTTGTTAAATGTATGTGTGTGCAAAGTGTTTTTTAAATCTGAATTGTGCACTAGGCTAAGTCAATTTACGTGCTTGTAGATCTGTTAATGAAGTTAACAAGCATTAGGAACAGCTTGTTCCATATTTTAAATGTTAAACTACTTATGTATATTAGGTTAATTGTTAATAAGTAACAAAAGAAATTAGTTTTTAGATTAGCTGAAAATCTAAATCAGGTTCCGAAAATGCAAAAACAATAAATTATTTGTAAATTTAACAACTAAAAGCCCAAGAATTGTTCCTCAGCGCTATCCTCAGGGTCAAATTCTGCATCATCGTCATTTTTGGCAGTTCGCTTAGGGCTTAGCTGCTGTTGTTCAGATTGATCGTCCTCCGTAATGATGGCCGCTGGCTTTGAATCTCCCTGTGATCGATGATGGAATACAAATGAAACACATTTACTTGCTGTCCACGCCTGAGACAATATACTATCTGGCAAACCGCGATTATTTGAGCAGTGGAACCACTGCGACAAATGGGAGGTGCAGTCTGTATTCTCTGCTGGTGGCTGTCTTTGAACATCCTGGAAACAACGCTTGCATTTAAGTCTGAAAGGTGCAAGAAATACATATGATATTGGATATATTTGATAAAAACACAGGCACCTACTTAATATGCGTATCGGATAGCACGTTGGCCTCGAAGCTGAACAAATCCTTAAGATCATCGCGTGTGAAATGCTTTTCAGCCGACTCGTTGTTGTCTATGATTGTGCTGGACAGCGATTTCTTGTGCGTCTGCCTCTGTAGGATTTTCTCCTCAATTGAACCGCTCTTAAATAAGAGATAATATATTTAAAATGAAATTGGAACACAACAGCTTCAGCACACTTACTGCCACCAAGCGATAGATGTAGCAGGGCTTCTTCTGTCCATCGCGCCAGACTCGAGCCATCGCTTGCTCATCGTTCGCCGGATTCCAGTCGGGGTCAAACATGAATAACCGATTCGCGCCTATCAAATTCAGACCGCAGCCACCGGCTTTACTGCTTAGCATAAAGAGAAAGCAATCGGTACTGGGATCGTTGAATCTGTCCACAACTTTGGAGCGTTTCTTAATCGTCATGGTGCCATCCAACCGAACATAACTGTATTTGCGTTTACGCGCCAGCTGCTCGAACAGATCCAGCGTCTGCGTGTAGTTCGAGATCAGCACCACCTTGTCATCGCTATTGGCGCGTATGGCAGCCAGCATAAAATCCAGTAGCATAAATTTGCCGCTCAACTCCGGGTTCACATCTCTATATAATGAATACAGATATAAGTATAATGTAAAAATACATGACTTGATAAATTAACTTTGGTTTGTAGTTGGCCGGTAAAACATTCTGTGAGTTCTCAAAACCCTTTTCCCTTGCAGCTATTTTTTCGTAGATCAGATCGGGATGATTGCACAGCTTTTTTAATGTCGTTATGTCGGCCAGTGCCGTCAGCGATGTCTTCTCATTGCAGTCTAAATAAAATAGATGCTTTAACGAAAATTTGGTATTTGTATTGACTATTTACTTACCTGCTAGACTGCGACGCACTTGATCCGATTTTAAAAAATTTGTGTAGATTTGCAATTGGACTGGTGTTAGTTTGACACACACGACCATTTCAAATTTGACCGGTAGATATTTGGTCAGGATTTGATTGGTACGTCGTATTATGCATTGATTGACCAAACCAATTAATTCCTGAGTCTTCTGCAATGCACGCTCACGTTCTGCGTCCGTGGAATCGGCATTCTGACCACGTAGAATTGCATTTTCAAAGTTACGCTTGAAATCGGCAGCTGTGCCCAACATTTCTGGATTGACGAAGTTAACCAAGCTGAAATACTCGGTCAGATCGTTTTGGATCGGCGTGCCGGAGAGTAAAACTCGTCGTTTGGTCTTCAGGCCCATCAGAGCCTGATATGTGAGATTGTCACTATTTTTAAGCCGATGCCCTTCGTCGCATATGACCATGCCCACCTCCGTTTTGCAGAGTATGTGTGCATAGAGGCGGAATGTTTCGTAACTGATCAGCAGCACCGGTGTTCCACAGCGTGTGGCTGTATTCATGGCAAACTGTTCGAGAGTGCGGGTTGTTTCTTCTTTGGAGCCACCCTCCATGGCCAAGCAGTGCATGCGGCCGTGTAACCATTTAGTAAACTCCTTCTCCCAGTTTTTCACCAACGATGAGGGAGACACAACAATTGCTTTGGATATCGTTGGCTTGCAATCGGCGCTTTGTCGCAACAGGGTCCACGTTAACGTAACGCACTGCAAAGTCTTCCCCAGACCCATTTCATCTGCCATAATACAGCCATTAAAATTACCTCGTTTACCTTCCACGCATTCATACATAAAGCGTACGCCTTCACGCTGATGTGGACGCAGAACGTTGCTAAGGATTGGGTCAACTACCACATGTACCTGCAACTTGCTCGGATCCATTGACATGCGCTCATGCTCCGTGTAGGCAGGCGGTATATATAAGACTAAAGCATTACACGCTTGTGGATCGTGCAAGGAACGCCGCACTATGGTACGTCGTACACCCAGTGTACGATTTCCTCCATAATCTGGTACATAGTTGGCAATAGGGACTTTGAATTTGCGCGACAACACTTTGGCTATGGCCTGCTCATACTCGCTATTCGCCGTGAAGCGAATCGGGAGCGGAAGCTCGACAAGATTCGTAGATTTTCGTAATGCAGTTTGGCGGTTCTGCAGCTCCTCCTGACACGCACGTCTTATTTTCTTTTGTAGTGGAGGGGTGAAGGCATCCTTTGATTTGATGCGAACTCCCAGTCTTTGACTGGGTGCCAAACTACGTCTCTTTTCAGAAAATAATACATTTTTTACTTAGTTTAAAATATTCAGATTTAAGAGGAGCTTACCATTTTAATATATATTTAATTTAAAGGCGCGGAAAGTCAGCTGCTATTTAACCATTTAATAACACTGTTAATTTGAGCTGGGCACACTTCGAAGGTAACATTAGATGACACTTTGTTAGTTGAAGTATTATACCTAGATGAAAACTTTTATTATTACTAGGCCATGAATTCTTCCATTATTCTTCTTTTTTCGAATTATCAAACTGTTTTAAGCATTTAAATATATTTTAAATTTACAAGTATTTCATAAATTGACGGTGTCATCCCACCACAATTTGGTTTGGGTGACCATAGAGTAAAAATATATAGTAATATATATATATATTTTTTTTACAACACTAGTCTTTTTGCACTGTAACTTACTGCTTAGAATTGATAAGAACTAACTATTTAACAAGTTTAGAAACTTCCAACGAAGTTTTATTATATACCAGCAACAATTACTCATATGTGGCATCTCATCTAAATACAATATGTGCATACTGAACATCTGCAGCGTATAAATTTATCTTGCGACGTGCGGTCGCTGCTCGGGTTTCGGCGATTTGCAGTCGTGGTGTTTTGTTATTGGAGCAGCAGCAGCAAACAAGATTAAAAATAAACTATCTTGAAATGTTACTTCTTTGAATGAAAAAAATGCAAACAACGCAACTGAGCACCTCACAAACGCACAAATGCAAGAAAAAGTGCAGCAAAAATTTTAAAATATTTTTGTCAGGTAAGGTTAATGGTCATAAATGTAAAGACCCATACTCACACATGTATGTATGTGCATGTATTAATATATTATATACTAATTTTTTCTTTTGACAGTCTACCATCCATATATTTAAATGAGGCGCTGATTTAAAATTAAAAGCAGTGAAACTTAACTAAAGCAGACAACGCGATAAATTCAGATATACAAGTAAAACAACGAATAACACGTTCAAAGTGAAGGTCAACGTCACAATAAACAACAAAAACAATAGCAACAAGGTGATAAGTAACGGCAACTGTGGCTGCCAAAAACGATAAACGAACAGCACCAGCTGCTTGGAATTGGAGCTAGCACTCAAGTACAAGCTTTAGCTCCCAACTCCAGTTCCGACTCCAGTTCCAGCCAAACGATAGGATGAGCTCGACTACATCGTCGATCGTGGCACAGCGTTTGCTGCTGCCATCGCTGCTCTCCCTGCTTCTGCTAATTGTTACCGTAATTAGCGATGATGCGAGCACGATGCCCACTCAAAACATGTCGCACAAGGAGCGCGCCGAACTGCGGTAATTAAATAAACATACATATTATAAAAATTTTATTACATGTCTTATTACTTTTGTAGTGAGGAGTCACGCGAAATGTTCTATCATGCGTATCATGCCTACATGGAGAACGCATATCCTGCCGACGAGCTGATGCCACTTTCTTGCAAGGGACGCTATCGCGGCGTGACGGCTTCACGAGGCGACATGGATGACATATTGGGCAAGTGAGTACAGATAGATATTTGTAATGATTAGATAAAAACTTGATAGGTGTTAACTTAATAATCACATCTTCATTGTTTGACAATCTAATCTCGATCCTGTATCGGGTATAAACAACATAATAAACTTTTCACAGACATGTTATATTTATAAATTTTAAACCAAACTTTTAAAAAACATAATTTTGTATGCTTTCTCTATGCAAATATCTAAATTCATAGATATTCAATTGAGATGGAGCTTAGATTTAGAAGATCAGATTAGTTGCTTAGCTCGTTAACTATGATATCCGATTAACAGTACTGATAGTTTTTTATAAATATCTGCTTTGCAGTTTCTCTATGACGTTGGTGGATACGCTGGACACGTTGGTGCTGCTTGGTGACTTTGCAGAGTTTGAGCATGCCGTTAAGCTGGTTATACGGGATGTACAATTTGATAGCGATATCATTGTCTCAGTCTTCGAGACGAATATTCGTATGGTGGGTGGTTTGCTCTCAGCTCATATACTTGCTGAGTATCTGCAAAAGCAAGCTGACGTGATGCACTGGTATAAAGGCGAAATGCTTGAGATGGCCCGTGAGCTGGGCTATCGTCTATTGCCGGCATTTAATACAACGACAGGAATACCGCATGCACGCGTTAATCTGCGATTGGGCATGAAGGATCCGCAGCTGAAGAAGTCACGGGAAACGTGTACGGCCTGCGCGGGCACCATTTTGCTGGAGTTTGCCGCATTATCGCGACTAACGGGCGATCCCATCTTTGAGGTGCGAGCGCATGCTGCAATGGATGCGTTATGGAAACTGCGACATCGCGGCTCTGATCTTATGGGAACGGTACTGAATGTGCATTCCGGCGATTGGGTGCGTCGTGATTCGGGCGTGGGTGCTGGTATCGATAGCTACTACGAATATTTGTTCAAATCCTATGTGCTACTCGGTGATGACAAGTACCTGGCGCGGTTTAATCGCCATTATAACGCCGTGATGAAGTATGTAAGCGAGGGTCCTATGCTGCTGGATGTACTGATGCATCGGCCACATGCGAAGTCACGGAACTTCATGGACTCCCTACTGGCGTTTTGGCCAGGACTGCAGGTGCTCTCCGGCGATCTAAAGCCGGCGGTGCAAACCCACGAAATGCTGTATCAAGTGATGCAGATGCACACGCTCATACCAGAAGCATGGACAGTCGATTTTCAAATACACTGGGGCCAGCATCATTTGCGACCGGAGTTCATTGAGTCCACGTATTTCTTGTATCGTGCCACTGGTGATCACCATTACCTTCAAGTGGGCAAGCGGGCTTTGAAGACGCTGCAGAAGTATGCGAAAGTCTCCTGCGGCTACGCAGCAGTAAACGATGTGCGCACCGGCAAGCATGAGGATCGCATGGATTCATTTGTGCTATCCGAAACCTTTAAGTATCTATTTTTGCTGTTCTCTGACCCACAAGATCTGATCATCAATGTAGATGAGTTTGTGTTCACCACCGAGGCGCATCTGTTGCCACTGTCCATAGCACAGCTAGGGAATTCCACGTTTAGTAAGTGAAATACGTATATCCATAAACATCATTAAATTTAATTATTATTTACAGGCTTTCGGCAATCGGACGAACACAATGTACTCGACTTCATGCGCACCTGCCCCAGTTCCAATAAGCTTTTTCCTGAAAAAGTACGCAAACCATTGCGCAACTTCATTACGGGCTCGTGCCCGCGCACCATCAGTGGCAAGCGACTCAGCGCCCTGGATTTTCAGGCAAGCAATGCGGATCATCTTCGAGCTGTATACGACATGGGCATCACCATGGTTTCCGTAGGCGACCGTAGCCAAGGCAAGGTGCGGCTGTTTCATAGTTTCTATAATGTAAGTTTTCTTTTGCTTCTTGAACTTGTTCCTTCGAGGCTTTCAATTTTTTTATCTATATCTATATAGTATATCCTCCATACTTTATCTTATTTATTCATTATTTTGTTAGGCCAAGAGTCAAGAAGAAGGCGAAATGGGCTTGCAGTTTATGCAGGAAATGCTGGAGCTAACCAAAATGCAGAGCATGAACCAGCTGGCACAGCTGCAGGTGCGTAAATCAAATGATAATTGTCCGAAGAATTTCATTATGGTGAGAATTTGAACGACCAAAAAAAAATCAAAAATTAGATTACCTATTTAATAAGCTTTGTGTACGATATTACTACTATATATAGAAATGTATATATAATTGTTTTAACCCGTATGTATTTTGTTTTGCAGGCCGTTGCTTATGCCTTGGATGAGCAGTCGCAGGACTGGACCGCTTTGATGGCCGGCCCATCACACTTCAGTCCAGAGCTAATCGGCGAACAGTTTGTAGAAGGTGAAATTGTGCTGGCCAATCCATTTCGCGCCTGCGACGAGAAGCTGGATAATGCCAGCGATATATCTGGCAAAATTCTTGTCGCTGAACGGGGTGATTGCACGTTCGTGAGCAAAGCGCGTTTGGCACAAAAAGTGGGCGCCACCGCGCTGATCGTCTGTGATAATGTATCAGGTTCTTCCGGCGAGACGCAACCCATGTTTGCGATGTCCGGCGATGGTAAAGATGATGTCGCCATACCCGTCGTGTTCATGTATAGCCTGGAGTTTACAAAGCTGTCGGCGGCGATGCTGCGACGTCCACAGTTGCGCGCCCGAATCATGCAAATGGTGGAGTTCAAGCGTTGGCAACTGGCCAAAGAGGCTCATCAGAATGAAACAGCGGCAGCAGCAGCTGCTGCAGCATTGGCTGCGGGGACGATGCCAAAGAAAAAGCCAGATAAGGAGTTGTAGTGATTGCTCAAAAGTGCGTATGGCCCCTCACTGTAACATTTCGATGTGGCGCCTTCTTAAGTTTTAAAGTGCTTTTCGATAAACATTTCACTAATTATACAAACATATATATATATATATATATATAAGTTTATAAATATTAACTTTCGTTCGCAGCAGCAGCCTGCGAAATTTCTTGTACTTTACCATATAAGTAAGAACTAAATTTAAAGCTGAATATTAATCCGATTGGGCTCATTAGCTAACCACCTCGATCTGTCGCCCAACTGTTAGCACGGTTTTTTAGCATTTGATTGAACATTTTACCGATATATGTTTCTTTAAAAAGCGTTGACATAACTCAGCTTCCTAGTTAGGCAACTGCCGGGCTGTTCTATCTGATATGTATGAAATATGGATGTATGCATATATTTTTAATTTGTATAGAATCGTACTTATAGACCATGAACATTCACCATTTTTATATGAATTTTACTTTCTTGTAAGTATATCTTCTGTAAATATATTAGCTGGTAGGAAGAAATAAATATAATTCTAATAATTAGATCGTAATGTTGTATTTGTAACGATTAAAAAAAATGTGTAGCTGAAATTTATTAGTTCATATGCCAAAAAAGTTTGAAATACATCATTTAAAATTACTCAATTGTGTTCCAATTAATTAAAGGCTGGATCGTTAGAAGGGAGTAATTAAAGGGTAAAAATTAAAGATGTCATGTTTAAATTTATATATATTTATAAATATTCTCTTTTTATTCGGTTTTAAATTTGTAACTAAATTTAACACGACCTGCTGTCAATGTATACTTTATATATTTGCCTAAAGCAATGTTTTCTTTAAGAAAATAAAAATAAAAACGTTACGTAAAGCTTGACCTGAAAGCTTAAACTAAATTAAAAAATAAATCAACTGGTCTTCATACTTCCTATGCAACGATTGATATTGGATCCCCCTTGTTGGGCGATAAACATATTTACATACATCTTTGTATAGTTGTATGTGTATATATATGGCTTAACTTAAACAGATAACTATACTACTTCAAAAGCATCTGTGGTATTATACAATTAATTATATTTAATAATAGATGGTAGAATGCCACAAACAAATTTTGGTAAGCATTAAAGAATTTTTAAAATAACCAACTATTTTCACTTTTCGATCCCACTCTGATTTAAAATGACGGGGAATTTAGCGTGGCGTGTTTTCAGATGTTTGTCTTGTGTTGTGTTGTCCAACCCTATTTATGATGTCTTTACACGGACACCGGCAGCTGGGAAGCGCCAACAGCTGATTTAACCGCATTTTTATGGTCTATAACCAGGTTGGGCAGATGCGCAGTGGCCAACTTCAATACATGATTTGAAATGCTATCCACGATTAGCGTACTCGGCGTCATGATTATAATCTGCGACTTTTGACGCGTGTAGAAACGCTGGTTGCCCTGCGGTGCTAAATATATTAGCTGTTGCGGATCCGAAGTAGTTATCCAGATTTCATCGTCCGTAGGCGACTTAAGTATTACATGATCGCCTGTATTGATGGCAACCAACTCTGAATCAAATTGTGGCGAAGGGAGACGATGAACGTGCAATATACGATGCGTTGGTGCGGCATGCGACAGCTCGCAGGCAATGATACGCAATTCCGGCCATTTATTCGATTCCTTGACATGTTGATACAACACAAGTAGGCTGCTTTGATCCATTTCAAAGCTTGGAAAATGCATAACGCCCATATTCTGTCCCAAATCGAAGCCCAGATCATAATTCATTAACGTGTCACCACTTCGATGATCCCAAATAGTTATTCGCGTCTGTCCATAGCCAATCAAACGGTCCTCCATCAGACACTCAATATGTTTCAGCTCATGCCGGAGTTGCTTAAACTCCCGTATGCTGGCAAGCGTGTCAAGTGTAGGCGTCAGCGAGTACTTGCAAATGCCAGCCCGCGGCTTGCCCACCATCAAATCCTGCTGCCAAGCCATAACAAAGTACCGCGACTCCGTTATGCTCGTATAGACGACTTGATTCGAGTCGCTAAATCGTAAACATATACATTATACGTTTATAGGGGGATTGTTTGTATTCAGAGCTCACCAATTGACTGCATCAAGATGCACCGAGTGCAACTTGGGCCGCATCTCCTCCTCACAGTAATAGTAGACATTCACATATAACGATAGAAGCTTGCTCTCACGCTTATGATGATCCAGCGGATGGCTGCGCATCTCAATGTAAACGGGCGTCGAGTTGTGCGTACACAAGCGATTGTCATAAGGAGACAAAATTTCAATATCTTGATAGTGAGAGAAAATATTTGATAGTAAATTAATAAATATAAAGTGGAGCTGTAGTCGTTACCCACCGTTTGTCACATGGCGCATTCCACCTAAATATACCCATCTCTGGTTTAAGCATTCAGAGGATTTTTCTGAATCCGCAGATGACTTGCGTGTATTATCTTTTATGTTTGTGCCAAATAGATTGTTTTGTGAGATCGCCGTTCTGTGAAGCTCTTCCTTTGTTGGCTTCTGCAGTACATTAAAGACTTTCGAATACTTCCAAAATGAAATCAACTTCTCCTGCACCACAATGAGTTGGTCTAGCTCATAGTATATATAAAGCACCTTGCCATTCTTTCCCGCCAGCGGGTTGCTTAGCTCGGTTGATCCTTTTTTGAGTGACAAAAGGCAACCAACTGGTGGCGTTATGTGCGCATTTGGCATTTGAGATGTAGAATCATTTTGTGTTGTTCCTGCTGTTTGACGATTTCGTCGAGAAAAATGTGGAGTACGCTGCGGAGGTGGCGGTGCCAATGGCGGATACGTTAACGAAGGCTTGCATTGTTTCTCAAACGATGATGTGCCTTCGAAGAAGCTTGCAGATGGCGGCGGCATTTGCAACTTCGACTGCTGTTCTAGGTGCGGCTGCTGTGCAACAGGTAAATCTTTTGGTTGACGAATAACATTAACATAATGACGGACTGCTGCACTGTATATCGGTGGACTAATGATAGAGCTATTCGTGATAAAATCTTCGATATCCATAGCAGCTTTCGAAGACTTCCGTTGTCGCTGCTGTTTTACATTTATGTCAGGCATCTTTACGCCCTCGTCAGTATTCCTAGAACATTTAGACAGGTGTTCTTTACTTACCGCCGATGGCAGAGATTTGGCACGTAATCGCTTTCGCTTAACTGTATTTGGTTCGACTGTCGACAACTTCACCTTAGGTGCAGGCGGAGGGGGCGGTAACTTATCTGGATGATTATTTATCGAGGCCGCAAGGCTGATCACCATTTGTTCCGGCAGCGCTGTTGTCTTCTTAACTTTTCTTTTTAGAACTTTGGGCGTTTTGGTCGGAGTCGAGCCACCCGCTAGTCGCTTCGCACGCCCGCTAGTTGCCACATCTGTAAGTTCGTAGCTCTTCAACAAGCTGACTTTGCGATTGCGCAGCAATTTCGAGTTCAAATGTGTGGTCGACCGCGTAACTAAATCTCGCTCATTTGGCGTATTCGCGATTATAGCACCGCCAGTGGTTCGACGGCGTTTCGATGCCTTGGACATCTTTTTGCCCACCTTGCGTAACGGTCTGACTTCTAACGGTAATTCTGGTGTCTTTTTGTACTGCAGGTGCTCCGGCATTTCTGGCGTCAAACTTGTGTCCGGTAGCGGCGTGGTGGCATTATTCATGGACTTCACAATGTAAATGGAAGGTTTGGTTTCACGTGCCTGCCGCAGACGGTTTTGCATACACTCATGCAGCTCGTTTTGGGCTGGCGCTGCCGAGGCATACACCTTTGCAAATGCCGCCTCCAAGGAGATTGCATGATAGTCGTTGGGAACCATCAGGCGATTGCCCTGATTTTGCCCCTGATTATCAGGTTTTGCATGGCAATAGTATTCAATAGGTGGGCCACCAGTTGCAGGCGTTCTTGGGTATATGAATGAGGTGTTGGCGGTTGCCGGCGATAGCGTGATACCGCCTAGACCTGTCTTCTTGGTACTAATAGCAATAGTATTATTGGTGATGGAGCTACTGTCATCGCTGATTAACTGCTGGTTATTCTTTTCATGCAGCTGTCGCTGCTGCTGTTGCTGCTCCTCCTCTAGGTGTCCATGCTGTTGATTCTGCTGCTGAACTCGCTGCTGCTGCTGCCGTTCTCTTCGCCTGCCACGAACATCGCTGCGCATTCGGTCTAGTTGCTGTTGCGTACGTACGCGAAGCGAACGGCGCGCCACATTGCTGTTGGCCAGTTCCCGCATGGCGGTAGCCACCGCATTAGCCGTTGCAAGCTCCGTGAGTCCAAGATAATTGCAAAACTCATGCTGCTCATAGAACTGCGCATCATTATGGAATTCAACGCTTTTTGCGCGCCCTTATAAATATTGACAAATAAATAACAGGTTAGAGAAAGAAAGAGGGCCACTTCAAGAGTAAGATAGAAAATCATCAAGCGATAAATAGTAAACACATATTCATTTAATAATCGTTCGCAAGAGATTATTTAAGAAACTTACCTGATATGCGACATTCTGACTCCTGTTGCTGCTGTATCAGCATATGGTTTTGGTCTACTTCCTTGGTATCCTTTACTGGTTCATCCAGCTGATGCTGAGTGGGTTTTCCTTGATGGTTTTGGTTTGCCACCGGAGTGTAGTCACGACATTCTTTGTACTCTTGTTGCTCAGAGGCCGCCGTGGAAGTAACCAAATCTGTAGTAGATGTTTCTTTTGATTCAACACACACTGACAAAAAGGGCTGCGTCTGTGTTTTCTTCGGCATAGCTTCTGGTTGATCTAGGTCGCAATTTAATCTGGGCACCAATGTTGCTGATGATGGATTAACCATTACCTCAAAACAATCATCGTCGTCATCATCATCATCGTCGAGCACAATCAGTTCGGTCTGCTGCACCGGCATTGAAGGCAGTAGGCGTCTATAGCATGGTCTCTTTTGCTTAAGTGCCTCGGGTGCAGCAGCTTCTTCCACCGTATCCCCCATGGGTTCTTCTTGCATGCTCTGTGTCATTTTGGAAAAATTTTTTCGCATATATTCATAGAATTCGCTAAATTTTTGCGAGGCTGCCTCAGCCTCATGCTGTTCAAACTCAGCCTCAAAGTTTTCTACGTCCTCGACAGCTTCACAGCTGTGCGCACAGTTCCAGTTTTCCAACTTTTCGTTCAGGCTCATCTGCGGCTGCGACTGACATATGTTGGCCATTCGACGATCCATCGCCTCCGCGGAGAGCGTGTTCTTTAACAGAGGCATGTATTTACGCTGCATGGGTAAAGATTGTTCCTCTGCTGTTCCCACATCATCGTGACAGTCATCATAGTCACTATCATTCGGCATGGACGTGGAACTAACTGGAAACTCTGTAGTGCTACTGTGGGGTATGGCGGCCGTAGCGGTACCTGTAGCTACAGTAGCTTGTTGATCCTTAACATCAAAGGCATGCGGCTCCTCAATACTGCTGGAAATGTTGAGCTGCTGCTGCTGCTCCATGGCAACTTGTTGAAGCAACTGCAAATTACTCTCCTCCTCATTTACTATACAATCGTCATCATGGTCCTCCAGCTCGTGGTCGTATACCTCACAAATATCCGGGCGTTCGTCCACATATGGGTCACTAATCTGATTTGGATCTTCTTCGTTTGCATCGAGCAATAGTTGTTGCTGTTGCTGCTGATGATGTTGGTTATGTTGGTGCTGCTGATCCAAGGCCGCATCACTGAGATAAACATTAGTGTCCGCACTGGGATCTTCGTACTCCTCAGCTGTACACAGGTTGGCACAATAGCTGACACCATTATTGAGCCGCTCTTGCTCATTGGTTGATTGTTGTTGCAGACCCAATAAGTAAGCACGTTCTATTTCATGATCAGTATGAACACCGTGAGCAGCCACTATAATCTCGCAACATTGGTCATCCGTCAGCAATACAACATTGTCATCATAAATGACGCAGTCGGAGTGCGACTGATCAATAACATTTTGACAATCGATCGCGACCTGTTCCTGGATCGCTTGTTCAGACTCGTCAACATTGATATTACCATTCGTAAGTAAATAGTTGGTAGATGTGGTTGCCTCCATCACCGCCATAGGCGCAGCTAAAAAGAATTAAGAAATTACTGAGTTGTGGAAGAAATGAGTCTAAGGCTGTGGTCAACCTACTTGAAAGTTGTGCGTTGAGATAACCACGATTTGACCTTTGACACTCAATGAACTTGTTCATGTTTCGGAACATGCCAAATATAAGTGGAGTGTTGCTAGCGTCTAGTGTCTCAGATGTATCGCCGTAGTCGCGATATGTATCATCGAAGCCCTTGAAGCCGTTGCTATCGGAGTTCGCTAACAGGCTGTGTATTTCCGAATCATCTGATATAAACTGCAGCATGTTGTCCCTTGAGGGATCCACATCGTGCACATTCTCAATAGGCTCTTGCAACTGTGGTGATGCCGCTGACGCCTGACCAAAATCAGAAACCGTTATCATTTCTTCTGTGCCGGCGGGCGGTGGTGAAAAGATGTTAAGCAGTCGCTCCTCGGCTGCAGCATACTCTGTCCGAGAAGCTCCAACATTTACTGTTCCCCGCCTAGACATTTTTGATGTTCTGAAATTACTGAGCACCGCGAATTAAGGGAAGCAACCAACACTTCGCCACTAGCTCACGATGCAGCGTTTTAAGCAAAGAAAGCCTTTGAAACAGTTTTTTAAATTAAAGTTTTCGGAATTTAGCACGTGAAGTTTAAATAAAATAAATTAATCTCTCGGTTCTGTCCTCTATACAATGCCGAAATTGAATCTGACATGATGCCCGTAGGTTTGTTTGTTCATTAATTCTAATGCATACGCACACATTTTATTGTATTTCATTTTTTCTTGAGTCCATTTTATTTCCCTATTTTAAGAACGCACGAAAAACAAATTTCTTTGGGAGCAACAAATCGCGGCACTTGTCGGTATGTGAAGAAGAAGCATTGAGTATCGTTTATGCGCTACCCTTTATCGAGGTTTTGTATTCACACAAAATTACTACAATTTATTTTGTTTCTGACCTGACTTAGACATTTTATTCAGTGATTTAATTTTACTAATAAAAAAAATGTTTTTTTTTTATCAATAATACAAATATATTTATTTAATAATAGGTGTTTTTAGGACTTCATCTTAAACTGAAAACTTCCAATGTCATGTAAAGAGTAGTTGCGATTGGGTTTTGTTTTTGGTATTTTATACATTTCAGTGATACGGCCACCCTGACAGTCAGCTGTTAGTTTTGTTTAAGGGAACGTCAATTAAGCAATGCATTTGTAGAGCGACTAGAACACAAAAATTACACACACTTGAGAAAATCCGAGGCGTTCGCGCGCTGATAAGCAATACAAAAACTAAGTAGCTGCTTCGAGACTGTCGAAATAAAAATATTAAACGTACTCACAACACGGCACAAACAACATTAGGCGCTCGAACAGTGCACGTCGCCTCCGTTTCTGTGTATAATAATCAATGTGCTTTTAGTTCGGTATTTTCAGTGTATATTAAAAATCAGCATATATAAATATATATATATATATATGTATTATTCGTGATTCTTGTTTAGGACAATCTAGTCGAAAAGGAAAATTCTATAAATAAATAATCCAAAATGTGTGACAAATTAGTGAACGGTACTTACAACGGCAATGGCAACGACGATGCCAGCGATAAAAAATGCAACGGTACAAGAAAGGAAATACGCGTATGGTGCGATGGCTGGTGAGTCAGTTTGTTGATGTTCATACATACATACATAAATTACATACAAGTAGGTAGACTCACATACATTTAAATGGTATATACGTATTATAATTCCTTACAATTAATCATATCTGTTCTAACGGCATTTACATTCCAATTGCGTCAGTCTTATCGATACGATAGTTTGTAAATATAGACCGTCCACAGAAAGATTAGCCATTCATTTGAATTAATTTGGGTTCAAGGTCAGAGCAAAAAGCGAAACCCGTGTTACCTATCACGTTATTCAATATATTTATACAATCGCAATGTAGTGTTGGAAATGGTCATAGTAATAGGCAATAATTTATCTAATTCTATAGCATTCGTCGCATTAGATTATGATTATTATATTTTCTACGCAGCCCGTTTGACCGGTTTATTCGCCTGATCGAGCCAGACAAATAATTCTTTGTGATATGCAGCATACAAGGACTTATTACCCACATACAGACGTTCATGAACATGTGTGTATATGCAAATGTCAATCAAAAGAGACTTCCGCAATTGTTCTCTTCTGTTTTCTGACTCTTTCACGTCCTCTCCTTCTTTCTCGCATGTGTCTTTAGAATAGATGCACACGCCCAAGCAAGAAGCATCGCGTGATTCTCTGTATGTACACAACGCTGCGTACAGCTTTGAGAACAGCATAACGTCAGTTCTTCACACTCACATCATTATCCCATTGTTCTGTGTTTACTTATTGCACGTTTTTGGGACTGGACATGGTTTACGTGGCCTGACGTTGACTGTGGGCCGGTCGGCGTCTGCCCAAACATCACGTGATATTTTTTACGCGCATGCTCCACGCTCGCCAGCTTGGGCGGCCTACCGGACGCGCGCCATTGACCCAACTCGTACAGCGACGACGTCATAGTCGGCGCATTTTTAATTATCAATACATACATACATACATACATATGTGTACATATTTATGAGCCAGTGTAACCTACACTTGTGTGAAATATATAAAAATGGTGTTCGTAATCTGTAAATAAATACAGAATGATAAATAAATATTATGTATACGTTGTATAGATATATGTACATTTATTTGAATAGACAATCTAACTGTCTCGTTCTGTATATATATTTGTTATTTGACTAACAGTCGGAATGAAGCGCGACGAGCTGACCCGGCTAATTCGGGTTTGTATGAATGTATGAAAGAGTCGAACTCAGCTAGCTCCCGTTTTAATGTGAATTTGTTATATTTTGTATACCGGATTAAAATTTTACTTAATTTTTTAAATAGAAGTTCCAATTCTGGCGAGGTCGGTTTTTATTTTTATTGAGAAGTTTTAAGTTGGAATGGTACGGGGAACATCTTCTGTATGTTTGTAATTTGAGTGCTATACATAGATACAAGCTATGAAGTATATTTAAAAACAGATGGTTTGGGTTCAAGGTAATTGCTAGTCGGACTCCGCCAACTAGAGCTTTCTTACTTGTTTTTAAATAGCTCTTTAAATTCATGAGCTAATATACTATATATATTACAACCCTGAACCCCAACCATCTGTTTTTAAATATACTCTAGTTTGTATGTATCTCTGAATAGCGACACAAAATATAAGAATATACAATTTTATAAAATATAATTAAATAACTGAACTAAATTAAAACGGGTGGAATTATCGATTAGATCTGCGCGTCTTCATATATGTGATCTAGGCCTTGTTCTGCCGGTTATATACATTTTAACACTACCAATTTGCCCTGATTTCCCATTCTCAGAATATATAATTTGAAGATATTTACTATTTTGCGCAGCTCACGGATGAATCAATTGTTTATTGCATTAATAAATCTGTTATATGGCAGCTCTTCCAGATTATAGGATATCTTCTAGTGCAGCAGTGCAACTTGCATATTTTATGTGTTTGCTTGTTTGCGTAATTGATTTGACATTTTGCATTGTAGTCAAGGTCAGCAGTTGAAGCAGGGCCTTGCAAATCTCCAGAGAGGCTTTCACAAAAAGCCAGACAGACTGATAAACATACAAAACTTAACTGGATATATATATATATATATATATATTGGAAAATTTAAAAGCAAGTTTAGAGGAAAGAGTAACAAATTACACAGAAGTAGTGATTAATTTAAATAGTTTCTAAATGCAGACAAAATTTAATCACTGGCTAAATTTTATTTTTACATTTTTTTAAGAGAATATATTTTTCCTGAACAAAATTCAGTGCAGTTTGCTCTACTGAATAAGTGTGTAATTTGTTATCGAACCTATGATATGAAATATCACACCTGTTTGAACGACATGATAAGCAGACCCGGCTATAAATACAATACAACTTTATCAAACATCTATCTATACAGATACTTTCATATTCTTGCAATATGAAGGGTTCGAGCTATCGATATAAAGGTATTTTCCTGATAGTACATACAGCAAAAGATTATATGTACCCAATATTCTAACTATAATAGCTGACTCACTGAAAAATGAATTTCTACTATACATTTTTTATCAGCTTTTTAATACGAATTAAATAGGCCACAGTTTTGTGAGCACGTTTCAAACAGCATAAAAAAGCATACTTAAAAAAAAAAACGCTTTCCGGGTACATTTAATGATTAGTGTCACAAGAGCAGAAGCAGCAGCAGCGCCATGATGTTCAAGGGTCAATGGGCATTGCTCGTGGGGATGGCTATGCGCTGATAGGAGATAAGAAGATGCTACCGTAGCAAATCATGCGAAATCCATTCAGCACCAGCTGTGCCCCAACCGCGGGCTATAAATAAGTAAAGCATATATATATATATTTATTCGTAAGTCTTGTTGAAATGAAGCAGTTTCCAATCGATAGGAGAGATCATTGACGCAAGCGTTAGGATGCATTCTGGATTGCTCAAAAATTTGTTTTTATTGATGTCATGTCAATGAACCTGGGGCGTTCAAAACAAATGTAAACCCCTTGGGGTAGCCGTTGTGCCGTTCCGCCGTGGCGCCTTTGTGTTCAGATATTTATATATACATATGTACATGTGAGCTGTATGGCTGTGTCGCTATTTCTGCGATTCGGTTATCGCGGGAGCGCAAATTCTACTCTGGATCGCGTGATATTTTCTTAATCAGCAGCAGTCAGCGTAATTCAATTGATTAAAGCCTCAGTACGTACTCTGTGGTATAGTTGATCTTACACACATGTGTATTATATACGTGGCTATATATATATTTCCATTCGACACAGATTTCTTTGGCGTCTCCGGGAGCAAAGGTTTTTCGGGTTGGTTCTCATTGTCATTTTAATGAATGATGATTGGACCACACTCTGCTCTGTCTACCCAAATACAGTTTGTTGTTAGGTCCGTCTTGCAAACATTATCAGTTCAATTGCTTCTTATGTTGATTGAATGACGTCGTTCAGCCCGAAAACCCAGATTGCTGGATTGTCCAGGCGGGCCTTGATCATGCTTTAGCTCTCTGTATTGAATTTGTGTTAGCTTGCGTTATATAATGGCAGTACGCTAGTTAGTAATGACTCGTGGCCCAATCAGTCTGGCGATTCGATAAAGGTGACGTCGTGGCTTGTTATCATGATTGCTTTACCTGGCAATTACCTGGAATTCTATTGGCATGCTCGTCTTTGTTGTGATTGAGTGACTTATCAGTATATATATAATATATATATATATAATATATATATAAATATTTTTTGGCTTAAGTTGATTTTGTTGTCTAAACAATTATTTATTTGCAATTAGCTGGCCCGTCGCTTTGATATCATATGTTAAGTTATCTACAATAATTTCAGCATATATTCTAAAATAAGAAACAACAAATGGAATTTGCTGCTTTGGTTTTGTCAAGCATTGAGAATGTTTATCAGGCAACTTACATCCGCTCACAATAATATACTATTATTATAACATTATTGGGTGTTCCTTTATAATGCGCTTAGCCAACATTTGGGTAACAATAAAATACCAACAATAGTTACGAAAATACATTTCGTGAGCTGGCTCCCACGATTGGGCAAAATTGGAAAATGTGTAATTAAAGCGGCTTGGCACGTACAAAACAATTGGCAAGAACTTGTCACGTGTTGACTAGAATTGCGCTTGCATTCCAGCATTCCATATACTATATATTATATATGTATGACAATTCATGCCTCACACAGAAATATCTCTCGCTCTTGTGGCGATTCACAACGGATGATCGTGTCCAAAGTGCGGCGGGGCGTTCGACAAAGAAAGAAAAGTGGAGCACTTGGAGCAAGTGGCGTCCGTCTTTGGGGGCCAGACATTGACTTATTCGCACTTTGAGCCTCTGGCTGTCTTTGCTTTATTCAAGTGTTCCTGCATATTCATTGGCTCTAAGCACATACATTGCTTATTTAAATATTTGTAATCAAAGTCTCAATAGTTAATTGAATAAGTTGGTTAGCTTATTGCCCAGCAGCGGAAAATTCTATTTTGACTTTTTTGTTTGCCTTGTCATTTTTTCTATTTATGTCAAAAGTCACACGGGCCTGATTGATTTTCTCCGTTTTGTCAACAACTTTTTCATTAATTGTCGATGGGAAGGTATATGAACCCGGCTATGAATGGAAAACTTTGGCATCCACGTGTTAATTCAGTTGCTATAATCGGCGTCAGGGTTATCTGCTACTGTTACAAATGAATCAGACGTCAGGGATCGCATCATATACGATTACAACAAGGTCGTTTCAGTTCATTAGAAACTTGAGCTCAATCAACTCAAAGCAATATTGGCGATAGTATTCCTATAGCTAGCTGTAAGGCTAACTAATTGAAAGATCAATGAATAGACTTTTACTTTATTTTGTCGTCGTCTCCAGATTTGGCAATTAATTAGTTGAGAGCCACGCGTCGTGTTCCTTTGTTGGTTGATAATGTTTTAACAATTGCAGTTTCCCGCATGTAAGGTTTCTATTCCGCTTAAATTGATAAGGGAATACACATTGCTCTCTTTGGAGCGGAAACAAGATACAATTATAACTAGAACTACATCTACAGCTACAGCTACTACATGGTTAACTAATATTAATTTGACGGAATTTTTATTATTTACAGCTATGATATGGTCCACTTTGGGCATGCCAATTCACTGCGACAAGCCAAGGCACTTGGCGATAAAGTAATTGTCGGCATACACACCGATGAGGAGATCACCAAACACAAGGGACCACCCGTGTTTACCGAGGAGGAGCGTGTCAAAATGGTTAAGGGCATTAAATGGGTCGACGAGGTGGTTCTCGGTGCGCCCTACGTGACAACTCTAGAAGTTCTCGATCAAAATGACTGTGATTTTTGTGTGCATGGCAGTAAGTTGCTTATCAATAGTGTATCTTAATTTGTAATTAATGTAACGTTCGTTGTAGATGACATCACAATGACTGCTGAGGGTGTCGACACTTATCATCTGGTCAAGTCGGCAAACCGCTACAGGTGAGTGGCCTACATTTTTATTTATCACAGGTGTTTGTTTAATAACTAATCTATCTTTCTCTTCTGTTCACAGGGAAGTCATGCGCACCGCTGGCGTTTCCACCACAGACCTCGTTGGTCGCATGTTATTGCTAACACGCAACCACTTCCGTCAAGGCTCCGCTGAATATGATATTGAGAAAGAAGGTAGCATCATCTTTGTAACTGTTTAATTATTCAATTTTCAGTTGTGTTCTTCTTTGTGCATTCACCTCATCAGCCAGCTGTTACCCATATACTCACATACTTTTAACTAACCTGAATTAACAATCTTGCCCTGGGCACTCTCTTTTTTATGTCTTCTGTCTGGTACTTTCTATTGTAATTTACTTTTATTTCGCTGCATGTTGTACTAACACACACAAACAACGAAAACACATTCAAAATCAGATCCAAGTATGAGAGAAGCAAAGTTGAACTTAATATTTTTCCCATACTTATATAATTAATACGAACCTACCTGGGCTACGCACGCTTTGCTTTTAGTTGGTTGAATAATTTCCCCGTTAGAATCTGTCTATTTAGTCCGTAGCATTCTCTCTTTGAACCTGTAACAGAAAAAACATTTGCTTTATTTTGCTCTCTACATCTTTACTATTTCTCTTCTTTTTATTTCTATGTGCGCACTGTTTACCACTAACCAAAACTCTCAAAAATCAAAAACCTATGAACTAAAATCTCAAAATATCCCGTGCGTGTTGCCGCCCCGCGTTCAAACCAAAATGAATATCCTTAAATATATATATTTATATATATATCAAACCTGCAATCAAATGAAATCAAAATGAAATATCAAATAAAAACCTAACCGTAATTTGCGCTCTGTAATGTAATGCTCATATCTACCAAAAAACGATCAATTTGAATAATAAAACAGAAAAACTTTTAAAAATTCAACAACTGCAATCCCGTTTAGGTTCATCGAACATGGGTCAGGATTCGGCAGCTAAGAGCCCCTGGACAGGCTGCAGCCAGTTCTTGCCTACTACACAGAAGATAATCCAATTTAGCGATGGCAGATCCCCAAATCAGGGCGATAAGATTGTAATATTACACAAATAATATTTCTGTATTGCATTGCATTAATTATCGTTTTGATCGCAGGTGTACGTGGCCGGCGCATTTGATCTCTTCCACGTGGGTCATTTGGATTTTCTGGAAAAAGCAAGCAAATTGGGCGACTATTTGATCGTAGGCCTGCACACGGATCCCGTTGTCAACTCGTACAAGGGCAGTAACTATCCAATAATGAATCTGCATGAGCGTGTGCTTAGCGTTTTGGCCTGCAAAGTAAGGAATGCTAAAAGGTGTAGCCTTAGTATCCACAAATACTAATCTCCTCCCTTCTCTGCTTTGTAGTTTGTCAACGAGGTTGTCATTGGCGCACCCTACTGTGTTACTGAGGAGCTGTTGGATCATTTCAAGATAGACATTGTTTGCCATGGGCGCACGCCAATCGCTCTTGAGGATGGAAAAATAGATCCATATGCTGTGCCTAAGACGCGAGCCATCTTTGAGCTGCTCGACTCTGGCAACGACATGACCACAGAGCGCATTGTGGAACGCATAATCCTGCATCGGTTGGAGTACGAGCGCAGAAACCAAGCCAAAGAAAAGAAAGAAATCGAAGCGTTCGAAGCGTTGCAGCGACAAAAGCAAACGCAAAAGGCGGGCTAGAACCCGATTTTAATACAATAGACAATGTTGTTTTTAGCTACCATCTTTCTCGTTAAGTACGTTTCGTTTTACCGTTGTCGATTCTTTTGCATTTCGTTTTGTTTTTGTGTTAGGCAATTGCAATTGCGATAGGTGCGGGCCGAACGTTGCATGCCCCACAACACATACATACACACCGAGAGTTGTATACAACCTTTATGTATACATGTATAATACCATATGTAATAGCTTATCAAATCTAAATTGTACGTATGTAGGCTCAAAATTTGTAAATTCTTTTACTATTTTTTAAGTGTAACGAGTGCGAACTCAACAAAATTGTACGAAATATATTTAAGTAAGATCTATAACAAATGCTAGTATATTGTTTATATTCACCAACTATATACTCAATTATTGAAGATGCTAGCTGCGCTTTTCGAACCAGCTTGCAGCTTTTGTCGAGCGTAATCTCTAACTCTAAAATTGTGTTTGCTGTATAAATTCCTTAGTTCAAATCTATGTCTATTATGTTTGCATGTTTAGTTTGTTAAAAAATATATAATTAATCTATTGCCAAAATGTTGTTTAATTCCTTTGCTCGCCCATTACATGCAGTTCCACATTGAGTATCTGGTGATCCTCGCTTTGTGGCATCTGCAGTAAATCCTGATAGCTAATGACAACGACGTTGCAGTCAGTTTTAATGAAGTCACGACAAGGCGTTGCCTTTACGCCAGAAGTCGGCAATAGACGCGATTGCAGACGCTTGGAATAGTAACGTGTCGACTTTGCGGGCTGTACCACACATCGCAACGATACAGTCACACCTTGCATCGGTGTCACTACCCAAATGGCAATCACATCATCCATTTGCTTACGGTGCCAAAGTAATCCATGTCGCGTGCGACAGGCAAAAAGCAGTAGAACCCCATGCTGAGAGTACTTGCGATATTCCTTTGGCAGTAGTGTATTGCGTTGACATTTGAGAGGATTCAGACCTAAACGCTGATAGCCATAGACACCCAGCAGGGTATTGACATCGTAATCGAGACAACTTATTTTGCAAGAGGCACGCAAAGTTTGCTTTTCAACAGGAAATGGCACATCCACAAAGGGGACACCTAATCTGAGCATATGTACATTTAGGTAATGCGACAACCAACCATTCGGATCTAATGTACTGGAGCACCCGTGACATGGACATGAAATCATTTTTAAGCGCGCCCATTGAGAATTTTGATCCGGAATTACAAAGAGCGGAGGATGGCGTTCTCGATCTGTAATGGAGTCATATCTACTTAACTGCACCATATTAAAATCTTCCGAGGCAACAGAAACCGGTAGCCGATAGTTTGAGAAATGTTTGGTGAATAGTGTATGCTGGGTGTACTCCAAACGTTTGAGGTGTTTTTCTTTCTGACGCTGCCGTCGTGTACTTTTGCTGGATCCTGGCAAAGAATCAGCATCCAAGCTCATTGGATTTCCTTTGGACGAGCTGGGAGGTGGCATTTTTGAGCATTAAATAATTACATTAATTTAGAAATAAGAAAACACAAATGAAACAAATATTTTACATTTCCGGTTGAAATACAAATTTGAACAGTGATTACAATTCAAAAAGCAACCACTACGCGGGCAAAATTGAACGCTGAACTACAGCTGACCGTGTTACCGTTTTACCATTTTACAACACTATGCTGAAGCAGCCGACTTTCGTCACCATTGTTGACTTCGTTGTGCAACACTACATTTATTTTAATTTTGAGTTCTTATAATTCTCAACCAGTTCTACCACTACGCTGGTGTAGTGTTGTGAGTTTACCGTTGTATAGTTATCGCTTCTCGGCCTTATGGCTAAGATCAAAGTGTAGTATCTGTTCTTATCAGCTTAACATCTGATAGTTTCTCCATTGGAGAACAACAAATGTTAAACTGATTTTTGGAAATAGACGGAGTGCTAGGGGCTTGCTCCACCTCTGTCACGGGTTGGCCCGGTATTGCAGTACCGCCGGGATTTCGGCCCAACTAAGTAATAAATATAAAAATAGTTGATTTTATTTGCTACCTTTATCAGTTTGGCCATTTGTTTGCTGCACGACGGTCTAAGTCGTGTCATAATTTATGTGAGCTATCAGAAGAAAGAAAAATCCATATTTTGGGTTGATGTATTTTTTCTGTTTGTGTGGGGTCCGTTTCGTGACGCTTTTAAGGAAAAGTGTATTTGCGACAAATTTTACTTAATATTTAAGTGAAACACCGCTCTTGATTTAGTCGTATGTTTATTATTCGTAAATACACCTATTATTAATACAGTTTGTTTCTTTTGAATGTTTTTTCCTTTTCGTTTTTGGTACATTTTAATGATACAGTTACGAAGTTATTCGGGCACGCACTTTTCAAGAACGCTCCAATAATGCTGGCGATTTCACATATTTTAATGATTATTCGATAACATAAAAATTAAATAGGCTTGAGTTGAAGAATTTTTCAGCAATTACGATACGTCGATAAACATCTTTAGCCATGTGAATTTGAGTTTTGCATTTATTCAAGTGAACTACTACGGAACAATTAGATGCCGGCTGTGCTTTATTGTTGTTGTTGTTGGTACTTTTCAGACTAACTACTAAATAATACTAAACTGGATGTGTAAATAGCTGAGCTACGCTTACACGTTTATAACCATTAACCACACGGAACAAAGCTGTAAAGCATTGTTTGGAGAGCACTACGTTCAACTTTCAAAGAGAAAATAGAATTGGTAACACATTAAGTGTGACTGGTAGGGCATATTAAAAGTGTTTAAATAAGATTCGACGTTAGGCAAGCGCGGACTACTTGCTGGTGCGATGCTTTTTACACAACCACGGCGCCAGCCTCGGATCGGCTAACTGGCAAGTCAGGGCAATTCTTCCAAGTATCTGAAAGTGGGTCGTAACATTCAACAGCGCTGATTGTGACTTGAGCACGATAGAAGTTCACTTCGCAAGGCTGTTAAAAAGCAAGGAATATACACTCAGTTTAATAACAAATAGAGTGTGTCTTATTAACTCACCTGATCACCACCAGCCACATAGAGTAAACCATCGGCAGCGGCCACAGCGGGTATTGCGCGTGGAACGTTCAGTGCGCACACCGTCGACCACTTATCATCATCGAAGTTGTAGCGCTCCACTGAGCTAAGTATGTCCTGGCTAATGCTGCTCCCACCCACCACATACAAATAGCGATCGAGCACAGCAACGCCCATTTGACAGCGTGCCGTTTGCATTCGCGCCAGTTGTGTCCATTCCTTTGTCACGGGATTGTAGCTGGCAAGCAAAAACAAATCAGTTAAATATACTTAATTGGATATAATTGGCTGAGGTTTACCTTATTAAATCTGGCAAATGCCTAGTGGTCGTGGTGCAGCCGCCCACTATGTAGATCAGGCCTTCGAAACTAACGACGCCCATGCTGAACCGTGGCTGCGGCATGCTGCCAATCAATTTCCAGATGTCTTTCTCTGGATCATAGCACTCCATTGTGCCTCCAATGTCGTCACCAATCCAACCGCCCACTGCAAACAAATTGCCACCCATTGTGCACAATCCGAATTCACAGCGGGGCACTATCATCGGTGCTATTGGCTGCCATATATCGTTTTGAGGATCGTATACTTCGCCGTTGGCCAGAATTTGCGATCCACGTTCACCGCCCACCACATAAATCTTACCATTCAATGCCGACACGCCAGGCAGAATGCGGCCCACCTCCATGGGTGCCGTCTCAGTCCATTCACGGCGGAAAATGTCGAACTTGGCCACCGTCTCGAAAGTACAATCCGCCGAGTTCCAAGTGCGTGGCGTGTCCCGATGTGAACCTCCAATTATGTAAATATTTTTCTTTGCCAGCTGCCGTGGACACACGCGCAGTGGTACCAGTTGGCCGCGCTTCGAAGCAATATCTCGGCAAATTGAGCGCAACGCGATTTTTACAGACATGTCGCGACAATCATCCTTCAAAGCCTTATCGATTACCTTCACGGGCACTAAGGCCATGCGGACATGCGACAGTATGTCGAAGACATAGCAACGACGCTGCGTAACATCATGTTTAATCCAACGAAGCGCCGCCTGGAACACTTGCGATTCCGAGTCTACGCGCAACAACTCCGAGTTAAGCAGTTGCGATAACAAAGTCTGCGGTGTTTCCAGAAACTCATCCTCTAGCGTTATCTGAGATCGACGAATACAAAATCGCCATTTATTGTTAAAATACATATAAATTGGAACTGACTACATATAAGTAGTAGTACGTCTCCCGACAACCACCACCCCTATCATCAAATATATTTAAGCTGAAAACCGTTTACCCAAGGATATCAAAAGCGGAAATATAAATATTTTATGCTTATCGGCAAATTGAATAAATACCTAAATTACTACATTTCCAACTAGTTTAAAATTTATTGTATAATTGGGCCGAAATCCCGGTGGTACTGCAATACCGGGCCAACCCGTGACAGAGGTGGAGCAAGCCCCTAGCACTCCGTCTATTTCCAAAAATCAGTTTAACATTTGTTGTTCTCCAATGGAGAAACTATCAGATGTTAAGCTGATAAGAACAGATACTACACTTTGATCTTAGCCATAAGGCCGAGAAGCGATAACTATACAACGGTAAACTCACAACACTACACCAGCGTAGTGGTAGAACTGGTTGAGAATTTTATAAAATGTAGTTGGGTAACATATCCTCGACATATTTTTGTAGCCTATCTCAAAGGGTTTTTTTTTTAAGAATTACTTACATAAAATTCTCAAACGATTCAAACAAGCACTCTAGCTGCTATAGGTTAGTTGGCTTTAAAAAATTACTCTGGCTTCTCTTCATTTGTCGAATAAATCTTTCGCCTTTTACTAAAGATTTCCGTGGAGAGGAGCACTCTAATGAGTCTAACAGAATTTTTGGTCGTGCCTGGTTGAGTTATCTTCCGGGCCATAATTAATACATTTGAATTAAGTGGAATATTGACTAGATTTCTGCTAAATAGGACGTTTCGGCTCTATTGACTGTGTGGGGGATACTGGGCTAATGACTTGGTGTGAACATGGTTTTTAAATAATTCAGTAAAAATGCATTTTTATTTACCGCTGGAAAGTTGGCCTGCACAAAATTCATTGCACTCTTTGCGAGGGATTCGCAATTGTGCGCCTCCGCAAACCGCAATATACCCAGCGCATTGGTGGCATGCAGCTCGCGACAAAGAAATTCACAACAGCCGTCGACAACTTCGTTCAGTTGAAGCATATCCGCGGCGGCGAGCAATTCCTGCACATTTGACTTGGAGAAAAAGATATCATCGATAATTTGTATTTATTTATAGATTTAAATGCTTACCTGTGTAATTTCACAGCGCCCTGTGTAGATAAAGTCCAAGAGTATGTGTAGTATGTCGCCATCGATTGTATGTAATACCACTGATTTCTGTTTGACTTCGTTCAGGCCCAGTTCGGGCCTGAACATGGCCTCGAAGTAGGCGCTGGCAGCGCTCAGCACTGCGCGGTGTGCATTGAACGTGGACTCGCCTGCAACAATTTCGACGTCGCAGAAGCGTGATTGCTCCCGCAATTGGTTTAGATTGGACAGCACCTTAAATGGGTACTGGGCGTTGCAATATGAGGGTAGATTTGTGCGTTGGGTGCTAGCTGCAGCCGTAGCAGATGCTGCAGCAGGCTGGTTGAAGTAATCGTTATCGTTATCGGTGGTGTTGTCATTGCCGTTGTGACAATTTGCATTTGCATTGAATTCATGGTGCAAGGAGTAGCTTTTCAGTGGTGGCATTTCGTTACACTCTTGCTACGACTTATACTGACTCTATATAAATGCACTCTGGCAGCCTTTTCACATCCAATTTATTATTTAATTAAACTTAATTGCTATTGCTGCACTTTACACCACTACGAACACAAGTGTTTTCATTAATCAAGCACACAACACATCACACACACACACACAGGCACTCACATTCACACTCGCACACACAACTGAAAATAGCTATGCATGTAACTTGCACATATTTGTTGCACAGATTATTATTATTTTTCTTGATTATGGTGTGAACACTCTCAAGTACTTCGCAAGTACTTTTTATTGCACTGATATGGCTAAATATAATAAGAACTAAATAATTGTTTCGCGACTGAACAAGCCCATCAGAATAAGAAATAAATAAGCTTTTACTCAACACTGGTAATATCAAACACAACTGTGGGCACCCATCAATTTTAATACTTGCTGAATTAATAACGCGGGTCTAAATATATATTTTAAATTTGCAGACACTATAGCCAGGCAATATTGATTTATATATTAGATTAAAAGAAATAGTTCAAATATAAAATGAAATTAAGACTGTCAAATAATTTAAATAAATGCTATACCGAACAGCTGTTGATTAATATTTGAAACGACTATGTAGTCACTTACAAGCTCTCACTGCTATGCAACATATCAGCAAGCAGGTCTTGGGCTAAACAGTTATTTAACCAAAAGTAGAATTATTATTATTTGTTTAAAATAATCATGCTTCGGAAATTGTTGAGAGTGCGCTGTGAGTATCTAGTGCGTCGATGGGCTAGTACAGATCCGTTGAGTTTTCAGAATGAGAAGTTGCAAACATATTTGGAATCACTGCGTCAAGAATATTATGCGCTGCGCGTTAATGCAGCCGGCAACAGCAACCTCTATGCACGTCTGTCACGTCTGGATCCTGTTGTCAATAGCCTCGAAAAGCACAGAGCCCTGCAGCGCAATATAACATCAGAGAAAGACTTGGCAGCTGAAAAGGACGAGGATATGCGAGCGCTAATGGAAGAGGAAAATAGTGTTTACGCAGATCTGTTGCGCAAACAGGAGGAGGCAATGCTGCACGAGCTGCTCGCACTGTCTGATGATGAAGATTATCCGGCGCTGATATTTGAGGTGAACGCTGGTGCCGGCGGGCAGGAGGCCATGCTGTTTGCTCAGGAACTATATGACATGTACACCAGCTACTTCGAGCACATGGGCTGGGAGTATGAAGAGTTTGCCCGTGAGACCACCGACATTGGTGGACTGCGTCATGCTAATCTACAAGTTAATGACCCGGAGGCGTACAATTGGCTGCGCTTCGAGGCGGGCGTACATAGAGTGCAACGTGTGCCGGCTACTGAGAAATCCGGACGTATCCACACCAGCACTGCCTCTATAACTGTAATTCCAAGGCCTGCCGATGTGCAGGTCCAAATTGCAGAGCGGGATTTGAAGATTGAAACGAAACGTGCTAGCGGCGCCGGTGGCCAGCATGTGAACACCACAGATTCGGCTGTTCGCGTTGTACATATACCCTCGGGATTGGCTGTTGAATCGCAGTCAGAGCGTTCACAGCTTAAGAATCGCGAACTAGCCATTAAGCGACTGCAAGCGAAACTTATACAACAGCAGCTAGAGAATACTGAGGCGAGCAAAAAGGCCACCCGTAAGGCACAACAGGGTAATCTAAATCGAAACGAAAAGATTCGCACGTATAATTTTGTTCAAGATCGTGTAACGGATCATCGAGTACAGCAGGGTGGTACGCTTCACAATCTAAACGGATTCCTAGAGGGCGGGCAGCAATTGAGCGGATTAATTGAGCGCCTGCAGTTGGAACACCGCAGACAGACACTAGTGGATTTACTCCAAACGTGGAAGCCGCCGGCCCAGGAGGCCGCAGATAAAAACTAAATATTTGTTAACTAAATTATAAGAAAGAAGAAGAGTTAATAAAAATTGTTTTATTTTAACAAACACGCGCCCAGTCAGCTGCGCTGCCAATGTGGATGAGATGCTCCTTAACAGCTGACTCCAGTATATCACGTATTTCACGACAGCCGGCCATTGCGGTTTCTATGACCGTTTCCAGTTGATCTATGTGAAAACGTTCGCTCATCTCCATAAATGCAATCTTTTCGGCAGTGGGGAGTGCTGCTATGGTCAGCTTTGGACCGCCAGACACTTCCTCTATGTGTGAGATGTCAGTGAGTGGAATGTTAGCTTTGCTTAAGGATGCGGTGCAGGCAACAACAAATTCGTTTAAACATATTCCTGCATCGATGAGCGCCAGAGTGGCAGCGTTAAGGGAAACAGCATAGTTAGCACCATCCGCCTGTAGTACTTCCACATAAATGTCGATCTGAGAGCGTGGGTACAACTCGGATTTGATGGCTGCACTCAGAGCTTGCTGCAAGTACATTTTAAACTCCTGTGATTTTCGATCGCCTCGTGGACGATTTTTACGCTCCGACGTAGAGAATGTAGCCTGACTGTATTGACAATTAATGACCAGATCATTGCCTTCTGTTTTTTTGCCCTTTGCTTGATGTGGTCCATACACCGCAGCCAGAACTTTTGTATTACCCTGTTCCATGTAGGCACTGCCATCGGGCTGCTCGAATACACCCAGTTTACATTTGATGCGGCGTAGCTCATGGGGCCGACGGCCATCCAGACGCAATCCCTGCTCACTAAGTAGCTCTAAACGACCAGACATGTTGCAATACAAACAAAATGTATATAATATTAATTTCAAGCCGCACGTGTATCGGCGTTGTTTATGCTGTTTCGATTATCTGTCGTTCTTTAGAATCAGCTGTTTAATAAAATACTTATCGAAGCTTGCATTTTAAAGTTGTCGATATATCGACAGGGATGCAGCATAGCCTTTTCTCGTGTAACTACGTTTGAAGCAGATTGTGTATTACAAAATACCTTAAATTACTTTATTAAAATAATTGGAAAACCTTTCTTTCTTCAAGGTCTTACAAATTGACAAATCATTAACTTGGTCAAAACAAAATGAACTCAATTGAATGACATTAATCAATCCAGTTCAGCTCAGGAAATCGTTCAATTGAACTGATTCCAAACAATTGAATACAACTCTACTGCACTGCATATATGTGAAAAATAAAAATAGTTATAGAATAAGTATTGAAAAAGAGCGTTTCTCTTCAAAAGCCATGTCAAAGTCAAGTGCAGGTGAGTACGAAAGTAAAATGTATCTAAAAAATACTTATACAACTATATTACAGCACGATGGGTGAAGTTTTTCAATGCAGGGGGAATTCCTTCCCCAGCGGCGGCCAGCTATGCTCACATATTTGTTGAGAATCGCATACAGGACGACATGCTTCTCGATTTGAATAAGGAATACTTGCGTGAGATGGGCATCACTCCCATGGGTGATATTATTGCAATACTGCGACATGCCAAGCAAGTTAGCGACCAGCATGTACTCGACAAAGTCCTCATAACAGAGACGCCTTTGCCTAAACTCAAGCCCAAGGGCAAAAACATTGTTAGTGCATCTGCTGCATCGCCTAGCAACAAACTTATCTCAGCAACATCAGCTGCATGCACCAGTGCCAATAAAGGGTCGCCACCAACAAAACCAGCACGACGCGTGCTGCCAGAGCATGAAGGCAAATATAAAGTTACTTTGCCATCGGGCTCAACCGAACGGAGCAAGCAAATTCTGGCCAAGCGGGAACAGTGTATGTTACAATCATATATTATGTGCACACTGACAACCACACCTTACTATATTCATTGCTCTTAATCTATTGCAGTATACTCAGATCGTGTTACCAGCTCCAAAAAAACTGACGTTTTTGCACGCTTACACAAGAGCAAGTGCGATGATGATGCTCAGGAGGGCATCGTCTCCAGCAGCGCCGAAAGCAACGTGCGCGTGCACGTCACTGGTGTTCATAAAATGTCTAGCAGCAAGGTGGCTGCTACTTCTAGCAATAACTCGGTCTTTGCACGCCTTGGCGGCAAGCAAACCTTGGATGCAGTACAGCAGAATACAGGTCTAGCCAAGGAGATAAAATCGATTTTAAAGAACACCAAAGGCACCACCGGAGGCAGTAACACCAAGCGTAACAGTTCAATAGTAAAGGCCAAGAATACAGTTACGCCATTGGCGCGACCACAACAGAAGGTGATGCTAGTCCACAAGGTGCCATTGAAATGTGGCGATGATAGCGAAGATGATAGCATGGATGATGATTTAGAGGCTGACAGTGATATAAGCAGTGAAGGGAGCGAAAGTGAACTGGATGTTGAAATGGCAGCACCTACTGAGAAAATTGTTAAATTCGCATCAACAGCGGAAGTGCGAGAAATTGCTCCACACACGCCATATAAGGCGCGTGGCAATAGCAACTTTGCGCGTAATATAAAGTCCCGTTTAGGCATGGGTAAGCCTTGCTGTTGTTCACTTTTTGAAGCATTTGTATTAATTTCATTTCAAATTACAGTCTCCAAGCTGCATGCCACACGTAAAACGTACAATCTCAAAGCGTCTCCGCCAAAGAAACCTGGCGCGCGCCTAAGTCCTGTTAAAGGAAAAGCAATACGCATGCGCAGTGATGAATTGCTCACACGACAGGATACACTGCCGGTGCACAAGCGACTAGGCGCGTCGGCAACCGCTACACAGCCACCGCTACCACACCGAAATCAGCAAAGGGATCAAAAGATGCAGCATTTTGCTCCACGTCGAACTTCGAGCGTAAATGGCGGCAACAGGCAAAGAGTTCAATCGAATTCGGTTTTCGATCGCTTGGGATTTAATAATTCCCTTTAGATTTTAAGTCAACCCTATTAATTTTTTAAGAGTTCTATTTAATTCAGTTTAAAAGTAACTTTTTGCAAATCATCAAATATAATGCACTTTAAATTTATTGGTATAATTTAACGTTTGTAAATTACTGCGTATACACGATCATAATGTGTTATTGATGGCAAATATCTTTAAGTGTCATTAAATTATGAACTCTTAATTGTATAAAATACATACAATACAATGGTGCATCTTAATATCTGCCCGCTGCTATTTAAGTTTCTCCTTCAGTAATGAGATGTGAAGATTTGCTCTGTAGTTTATTTTTGTGTACTTCAGTTTTGATAACAGATAAGCCAGATATACTATTAATTGACTATTTATGTATATATGAAATGATAATTGATATACGCATATTAAACCTTTGTAGGATTTCTCTCTCCAAATACATCACTGAAAATAAAATGGAAACGCGGCAGTTGCCGTAATTGCGTAATCTATAGCAATATCATAGAAACTCTTCAGATAAAACCCAAAAACTATTTTTCATTTCGTGCAACCAATTTAAAAACCAGATGATTTTTTTTTATATAACATACTAATTTATTTTATTTGGTTTTCTTTAAGCTATGTTTGATTAAATATTTTATGTACAATTGCAAGCTCTACGTAATTTTCATTATTTTCTCTTTTCATATCATATACAATTTGTAAGGCACTTATATTTCTATATCACTGGTTGCTAGGCAAATCACCAAGTTGGTGGCCATCATAATGCCACCCATAGAAGCAGCTATTCCCTCATTGCTGCAGCATGGAGTAGAGGGCATTGCGCAGATCTGCGGGCCAGGTATTTGCATCCGGGTTGATGCTGAGCAGGTGACGCATTTGGAGCACGGCGCGTTGCTTTTGCAACATGAAGGCGAACGCTTGATGATTAATGATTGGCGTGGGCGTGGCTGTGGGCGTATATAATTGATGCGACTGTGGCTGTATCTGCTGTTGATGTTGTTGCTGAGGTGGGGTTGTTGGCGGCGTTGGTGGCAGCTGGTATTGTGGTTGCTGCTGACATTGTCGCTGCTCAGACTCCTGACGGCGTTTCCGTGGCGTATTATCGCTCAGTGCATATGGACGAAACAATGGTGGGGCCGTGGGTGCATCATCTTTGCTGCTGTCGCGTTTGCCGAATTTCTTGTGCTTGTAGCAGCCTGTGTTGAACTTCTTGTGCGTGTAGTTGATATTCGACGTGTTTTCGTGTTGTGGATAATCCATTTGTGAGGGTGCCATAGCGAAGCTGAGTATTTGTGTGTTAGAATGTTAAGATGAGCTGTTGTTACTTTGGTAGTTGTCTGTTGACTGTGCTCCTTATGCTGCGCAAGAGCCGTTTTTATAGTAGACTGGGCTACTGTTACCTGCCAGCACAGCAAAATTATCATTAAGGTGAGCTGCGTCTTGTTTATGGGAAAAACTTCGTTGACAAAAGGTCTGCATTGTCATAAAGAGAAAAGGATTTGTTCCAGAATATATATGAAATGTTGTTTGTTACCTGCTCTTGGCCAAGTCCTTTTTGTAATTAATTTTTCATTTGCCCAGCGGTGCTCGGCTCGCACCTACAGACATACGAGCACCTTCTTTACTCTGCTGGCTGCCTGCGCTTATTTCAATTTTCCTGGTATTTGCTTCAGGAAAATTTCAACAGAAGACGAACATTCAGGCAGCGCCTGCGCCCCGACTACGGTATGTTCTTTGATGAGGTAGCAGATCCCGTTGCTATCGGCCGAGTCGGCTCAGCGCTTTCTGGATTCTTATCTCGCTTACCGCTAATCTGGCTCATTAAGTTCGACAGCATTCCAAGATCTCTGCGGCTCTACGGCTCTACTGCTTGCTGACAATGGCCAATTGAATGGAAATTTATTGGGATTTTCCCGAAATGTTGCATCGATTTTAATGTGCAAAGAATGTCATTGAATTTAGCTGCAAGGTTTTATAATTTATCTACATATGCTTAGATTGCATAGTTTTAACCCTTTTAGATTTAATTCTTAGATAAAATTAAGGAGTTCTGTTTTAATTTTTTAAATTTTTTTTATAATCTTAAAATCTTAAGCAACATGTTTTTTTTAATTAGATTATTATATTTTCTCTGAATTTTGAAGCTAATTATCCTGTAAAGAACTAAAATTTCACTTTTGGTTTTTAATTGTGGTACAAAATATTTGACTTCTCAGAAGCTTGTGTTTATATAAAGCTGTATATTAAAGCATAATCTATCAGATGTGAGTTGATTTTCATCATAAATTGTTTTTATATTTATTTTAGAATTGTAATTATATTTACCTAATATAAAATAAAATTACTAAAAAACTCAGAAATGTAGATGTATATCTAATTAAATTAAATTAAATTAAATATATCTAATTGGTAAAAGATATTGGGATATTCGGTATTCAGGGTTTTCTAGCTTTATTTATATGATCTATATATATGTTTAAGTGGTTTAACGTGAATAAAATGTTCTAGAAAGTTCTGGAAGGCAAATCATTTTCGAATGGGTTTCTACAAATTAAGAAGTTTACCTACAACAACTTTTTTATAATTTATGCAAATTAAAGTAATTTTGTATTTTTCAAAATGTTTAAAAATGCTGTAAAATTTCTTTTGTGTTAAATGTGATCGTGGGACCCTTAAGGAGCATATTATGTACTAAATACAAAGGAAATAAAAAAACTAAAAAATGAATCGCAAATCTTACGACGATCTGTGAGAAAGGTCATGGAGTGCATCGATCATGTAACAGGGCGATTCATTCACATTTTCCAATTACGGCTTTCTTTTGGTTTTCCTTTCTAAGAAGTTTGCCCTGGAGATAGCGTTTCCCGGTAGGTTTGTGTAAGTGTATTCCATCATGAACGAAGCAGAACAGTTACATAATCGCTGAAATATTGACGACTGCACTACATTTGTCGCAGCAATTCTTTCCGGTTAACAGAAGGTGGAGTCACATCATTGTAATCAAACAATATAGCAATCTTTCAGTTTAATACTCTACAGTTGACGTCCAGGTTCATGGCTCAGCAATTGTTGAGGGCAGCACTCAAGCCCTCTTAAAGATAAATCCGTTTAGCAGTCGTACTGCAGTGACTACATAAATCAATGGACGAGACTCTCACAACGAGCCTTTGAATGAAAAATCCGACATAATTCTAAACGCACACACTCCGAAAAAGGAAAGCGAGAACGACTACGATGTATATATGAGCATATGTATATATGACTGGGTCTTTCGGGTAAGACTGTAATGATACCCAACACCTTTGGGAAGAATAACATTTTCAGCTGGACAAGCTGAAGTCATAAATGCAATGCGGATCGGCCGGCGGTAACAATAAAACTTTTCAGGTGCCACAAAGAAAGCCGAACAATGCGCACGCAGACATCGTGGCCATATGAGCGCCAGGATTATAGTGCCTGGCTCTGGCTCTGTCTCTGCTCACTCAACAGGTATTTCCAGTGAAAATCGCTGGCGATACAAATAGTCGAAAGAGGACAACTGGTTTATGACGCCCTTAACTAACGCAAGCAATGCCATCAGCCATCAGCCGGCGGATTAGGCAAGCCTGTGTAGGACATACCTGCCCTTGGCACGACAACGGCAACAAGCTGGCAGCACAGGTAGCTGCACAGAATTGCTCGAGGGTTACATTGAAGGCGATTAGCTCGAAGCGCAGGCACACGTTGGGATGAATGAAGTTGATTGGGAAATACCTGATGTAGGGATTGGTGGGAAATCGTCCGACGGATTGTCAAGCGCTTTGATATCCATTACCTAATGTTGCATAAAAGATTACGCCCAGCACAATGGCAGCACAGTCGACAGCCAGACAGCAAACAAGAACAACATCAACAGCATCTGCCAGTATGGATAACACCGCAATTGCCCCCAACTATGCGCACAAAAAGTTCTCCGCATTAAAGCGCAAACGCAGTCAGGACGAGGAGACGGATGATGATGTGGTTTTCATTATGGAACTGCCCGCCAAGCGTCGGTTCTTTCGCCCCTGGCTGGATGAGCCTCGAGCGGCCATAACCTCAACGACGGAGCAACCACCGCGACGACCATCGCCCAATAAAGTGGCCACCACCTACCATGCCAACATGGTGCGCTCCCACACGCCACGCCTGCGCAGTCCCAAGGCGCAACAGCGTCGCGATCGCAATACCTTAGCTTGTCTGCTGAGTCGTCGTGCCCGGCAGGCCAAGCAGCTGGCCATAGAGCAGCAGTACGAGCAATATCGCCAGCAGCACGAGGCCAACTTGGAGCAGCAAGTGCGATTGAGCCTCTACTATGTCAGATTCCTGCAGCAGACAATGGCCACGACACAAGCTCCACTGCCCGACAGCCAAATACAGCAGAGCCTGCAGCACGTACAGCAAGGTTGGCCCCAACAGCAGGCAACAGCCACGAAGCGCTAGAAGACAAAACTTTGGAAGCCAGTTTATTTATATAGAATTAAGCTCTTATTGACTTTGTGATAACTTTTAAAGTTTTATTTATTTATTATTGTTGACCATGAATAAATCAAGTTTTTAAAGGAATATATATTTGATGAACTGTTATTATTTATTGAATTTCTAAGTAAATTAGTTGAAGGAACAAAAATACTACACTTGACTTGCTCTCTACTCCGGATTGAAACATTAATTAATAACTATTTCACACAAACGTATATATGGGAACTCAATTGTTGAATGAAATATTCAACAGACTTTCTTAATTGATTCGGAGCGCGATAATCGTTTGCAGGTGTGTCTATGTGCCACAGCACAAGTCTCAATTATTTGTTGATTTGATGGGAGGGCGAAAGATATCGAAAGTCCCTGTATTCACGACAGCCAACTGCACAGTAAATATAAAGTTTCCTTTTGCGCTATTTAGGTAACGCTTAAAACCAAATAAAATTTTACATTTTATCAATAGGGAATATGGGTATGGGTTGAGTTATCGAGAAAACGATAGACTCGTATGATATAAAGGTATATATGCCTCTATATACACACATACACTCTATGTATACAGGTATATATATATTTAAAATTTCATGACGGACGTGGCTAGATGGACTTAGCTCTTTGTACTGATCAAGAATATATATACTTGATGGGTCCCATGCCTCCTGCTGCCTATTACCTAAATGATTACCTATAAAAATCATCAAGAACTGAATTCATTTAATTAATTTAGACTGACTTTCTATGTGAACCGCTTAGAGGGAAAGCTGAATCGAAATAATTGAAATCACTCAAAATTGCTTATTTTGAACATCTATTTAGTTTAGGAATCGACTTGCTTTAAATTTTATAATTAAATTATTTTTTGAGAATTTAAATAGAAATATTTTCACGAGTTAAAGCTATAAACTGAAAACCTAACAATTGATTATATACTATATCATTTAACGTATTCACTTATTAACTGTCGTGGCTTTGACTGGCTAATAATTATAGCAACTTTACAGCCTTAAATGAAACAAGAGTGTTTTACTCGGGAGTGTTGGACTGGCAGATGCCCTAAGTCCAGCGACGCCATTATTATAATAGCCATAAAGATAATGATTCTATATATTATATTTATTATTTATGTTATCGTTAATATTATTATCATAATTTTTACTCCTTCTCGCAGTATCAAGACAGACTCGCAGCCTCATCAGCTCTCTTTACTAGATATGCACTCTGCAAAGTCAGAGAAGTCTCATTTTTACACAATAACAACAAACTCAGTTTCAATAAGGTAATGTATTAACAGAACTAGTTATCTTATTTCCACAAGTTGCCCTTTTCGGATATAAAATATCTAAGTGCTCTCCTACATCATACTTGATTCAATTATATCAATAAAGCCCATTGAACACAATGATAGTTTGACTGGATTAACAGAGGCGTTCATTGTTAGCCACTACAAAGTGGAATGTTTTCAGATCTGGTTAGGAGCTTAGCAAATTGGCAAACAAACACATGCTGGATAACGTGCCCTTCGAATGATTCATTCTGTTTTAAAGTATAGTATATATGTTTATATATTAACACTTGACCAGTGATCATTTATAAATTATTTAAGCCTGAAATGTTTCAATTTGACAAGCGTTGTTAACACCAGTTTATAATAGTTATTAATATAATTCATAGTAATGACTACTTAGATGTGCTTGGCCAGATTGAGATAGGGATAGTGTAAGGTATTTGCTTGGGCCAACCAAATACAATCTGAGATTCTTTTGTTTGGCCAATTCTTTTCTTGACCTGCAGGAATTTCCTAGAATTTGTGACAAAAAATGCCTTGAAGAACGCGCAGGACCACACGCAACGCATGGCGTCAAGTAGGGCAATAAAAATTGGATTCGTATGTATTCGATGTGCGATCGAGTGTTTTCCAGTTCCGGTAGCCGCGACAGCAGATTTGATCTTTGGTGAGCTGCGGCGGCAGGTCAGGTAGCACAGGTAGAAAGCGAAAACATGTTCACCAGCAATTAGCTGCCACAGGTCATAAAATATGCAAAGCGCTTGGCCAAAACAACGATTAGTTAGGTAATAAAGATGCGCTAATCCGCCTGTTTACGAGTCCCAAAGTGCGTACCTGGCCGAGGGGCCTGCTCCTAGTGTTCCCATCCTGCGCATATAAACAGGATATCAAGCGGTCAGCAGCAGCATTCAGACATTAAACGTCAAAGCATAAACAACATATTCCAGAGAGAAAATGGAAACGCCCAACAATTCGAACGGCTATGTGCACAAGAAGTTTGCAGCACACAAACGCAAACGAGATGTGGACCTGATTTTGGAGCAGAACAAGGAGAACACAACGCTAGACCCGCCACCCTGCAAACGTCGCCAGACGAAAGGTTTCTTTCGCCCCTGGCTAGACAACGAACAGAACATCGATGCAGCCACCAGTAGTCAGCCAGCAGCTGGCTGCACTCAGCAAAAGCCCAGTGCTCCACCAGCTCTTGCCGGCACCTATCACGCAAACATGGTTCGCCGCTGCCAGACACCGCGGCAGCGCAGTCCCAAGGAGCAGCAGCGCCGCGATCGCAACACCTTGGCTTGTCTCATGAGCCGGCGGGCCAAACAGGCGCAGGATGTTCGCTTGTCTCAGCAATACGAACAATATCGTGCGCAGCAGGTTGCCATAATGGAACAGCAGGTTCGCTTCAGTCTCTACTATCGCCAGTTGCTGCAGCAGGCAATATTCCAGCAGGGTGTTTCGGCCACGGGCATCCAACTGCCGCAGCAACAGCAGCAGTTCCTGCAGCAAATGGCGCTATCGCAGCAACTGCTAATTTTTGGATCCCAGCAGTGAAACATATAACTATTATCAAATAACCCAATCTATATATCTAATATAGCCATTGAATGTGATTTAGCTGCTTAAGTATTAATTTATTAATTGTTGACTTTGAAATTAAAAGAAAATTTAATTTTATAAATACATTTTGCTTATTTTTAATACGTATCAAATATTTGCAATTGTCGAATTGCATTTGAAGCTCGAAATACTAGACAGAAATTTATGCTGTTACCTTTTGGCAATGTTGTTGGGCAAATCTATGTGATGTAAATATTTTAGTCAATCTGAAGATCAATCAACAAACGACTCAATGCTCGTCTTTTCTGGAATCTGTTCAAAGTAAAAGGCAGCAACTGCCTTTCTATCGTATTCAGAACTCTATATAGCTTGGCTCCAGCTCAGTCCTATAATGCTTAGCCATATAACTAATGAACACCATAATTATTATGCGATTATCTTGTATACGCTGTATTAACATACATATAATTTAAAGCTAATCACGCTCAAAATGTGTGTTTTATACCCATTGAAAATGAGCATTGAGGGTGTAATGATTTTGTGAAAATGTTGGTTACAGGCTGAAGAAGCCGTGACAAATCCCATAAAGTATACATATATTCTTTATCAGTACAACAAGACAGGTCGATAAACTAGGTATAATTTAATATATATTCCTGTATACATGCGTATTAAGAGTTATTATTAACTTATGTTTTTTATTATCTTAATTTTAAAATATTTTATAGTTAGCCCAATTGGACAATGCTTGCGATGTGATATTTCTTAGATATTATTCTTCAGCTTCGTGAGATAAATATATGCACTACCTATACGCTCAGTTCTGTCCAGTGGGAGTCCATGCTTAATTATACAATTATTTACAATCTGTGTTTACTTTATGTGAAATTACGTACTGAGTTGTATGTCTCTAGCCTTTGAGCTCAAAATGCTTATTAAATCTTGTCTGAAAATAATTTAATAATAGAAAATTGAACTAATGTAGAAGGCATATGGCTAGAACGATTTAAATCTCATTATGATCAAATATATATAAAAAGATATACTTAATGCAGCGAACGACGCTTTCTTCTGCTTGCTCCATTTTCAAAGTTTCCCTTTCGCAACAGTCATTGGAGAACAATAAACGCCAAGACTCCCTTTGGTAATATTTATTGCTAACAGTAACAAAGTACGAGGAATGTATGATTTGACTCTTAATATAATACTAGATTCACGGATGCAAGGAATCCACTATAACTCAACATAAATCTGTGTCTAAAATTAACAAAATTTTATAATGCATGAAGAGAATAATGCCAGCTTGTCTCGCAATATATGGAAAAGTAATCTAAAGTTTCACTTGCCTCTAAAGTGGAAGTGCAGCAGAAGTGCAACGCTATTGTTATGCGAAAATAAAGCTGTCTCTCTACAATCAAAATTGACAAAACAAACTGAGCTAAAATACTCAACTGGAACTGTCCAAAAATTAAATATATATATATAAATATTATATATACAAATTAATATTATAGCTCACTGAATATAAATCTAATAAAAATATAAATAATCAGAAATATTGACTTTTAAAAATAAAGATTAAAAGAATAAAGAATAACAATTATGATATTATATTATAAATATATAGGTATATATATTTTTAATTATTTGATAAATTTAGGAGCATAGAACGAAAATCAAGTCGATATTAAAGTAGTTCACAATTGGCAATCGTAACTGCTAAGACAGATTTGAGAGTCTCAAATATAACTAGATTTACTCTTAGTTGATTTGCCGTTCTCATTTATGTAGGTTCATTTGTCAAGGTTGTGCCAAGCAGCATAGAAATTACGAAACACACCATCAAATATCAATATTGGCTGAGAAGGCAGCAGACAGAGAGATAGAAAGAGACTGCATTTCGGTCTAACTTTTCGCAGCTCAAGTTCAGCAGCAAAAGTGTTGCAACCGCAAAGTTATGGTATACATTTGAGTTGCTGTTGCTGTTGCTGTGGCTGGTGTGAAAATCGAATGCAGTTTTCAATGTTAAACAAGCAACGCGAGCGCCACAGCAAGACCAACAATTAACAGCAACAAAGAAAATAGTTTTGCATTTAACTCAAAATTCACATAGACACACTCAAGTCTCTGCGTGTGTGTTGGCAAAGTGGGTTGCCTTTGGATTTCCCAGCTCCATAGGAAGTCGCTTTGGAGCATTATCAAATGGCCTACACTGAAAATTAAAAGTAATTAGCTGCTCGGACATTGCGCAATGCCGAAATAAAACCCCAAAGAGTTAATTACCAGGTGGAGCGGGACGGGCGCTGCGACTGCTCAACATGAATACTCGACTTTAATTAACTAACTTATGTGCAGTTAGTGTATTTGTTATTGTTGCTATACTCAGCACAGTTGACTGCACTTTGGCTCAGTTGAGTCAGCTACGATCGTACATTGCAATTGATGTTGGGCTCTTCACGTGGGAACTTCCTTATGTGAGTTTGAGCACCTGCTTATTTAAACTGGGCTTTGTCTTTGGTACATTGATTTTCTGCCTGGCTTAACATTGTGAAAGGAAAGACCTCAACGTGCTCATAACTCGCATATCAAAAGGAGCTAACTCAGCTCCATGTGCTTAATCATAAAATTAATAAGTATTGTTTAAATAATAATAGTAATAATAGTAGTAGTAGCTAATAAATATATATTATTTAAGTTAAATTTAATAAATATTAGACTCAAGCCTCGGCGTAAAACAATAAATTAAGTTAGTCTCACTAAGCAATTTAAAATAAGAATAATAATAAAAATTGTAAGCAATATTTCAAGTTGTTTGAAATTAAAGACAGCCTTCTTGAAATATGATATATTATATTATATTATATATTATATTCTATTAAAAAATGATAATAATTTATTTTTAAGAGAATTCAGTTTTATGTCTAATGAGAAAATTATCAAAAAGTTCAAGTATTCAAAATTAGTGATCTTCGACTTATGCTTTAAATTCAAAATTAAAATATAGATTTCAATTAACAATAAGCTAGATAGATGGACTTTAATAACAGCTAAGCTTCTTCTTTTTGCAATAAACAAAAAATTTATGTATTTTGGAGACTACCAACGACTGCTCGGTTTAACACACACGCACATGGATAAGCTAAATCGATTTTAAATCGGGTCAAGCACGCCGTCTTTTGGCAGTTACCTACATTAGCTGAAAAACCTTCCTACCAATTGATAATGTGTGTTTTATAACCCCTAGATCCGCATCCGACAATTGACACCAATTGCAAAATATATTGAAAAAAATAAGAAAAACAACTCTAATTTTGTTGTAATTGCTATAAGAGGGTACTACATTTTTAAATGATCATCTTAGATCAATGATCAATCAGGGTAAGAAAAAATATTTCATTCATTCATCACAAAAATATAAATCAATGAAGTAAATATATTTTAATTTATTATGTAAAACTCTTAGATATTCATTAAAAATTCTTATAGTCTTAAGTACTTATTATTAATAAAAAAATATTTAATATATCAATTTTTTAAATTTATACACCTTATCAATTATTTTATGGCATAGAAACTTATAAAAACGAATAACTTGGCTTTTTTCTTTAAGAAAAATTAATACAAATACTTAAATACCTTATATCAAGAGATTGTATGACTAAATAATAGTTAGTAAAGCATAAGTTGAAGGCTCACATTGGAGGCATTTACATTACATCACGCAGTGATTAGGCGAGTGATTTCTAGCACTGTTCGCCTTTAATGCCGTTGATCAAATAGTCTATGCTAAAGTTTTTGCCTTGCACTGGAAGTGGCGCCGGGGCTGAAGTCTTTGTGGATTGCTCGTGCTTGACCAGGTGATTGAGATGATTGAAATAGGCCGTGGCACGCATACTCTGCTCGACAATCTTGAGATGCTGCGTCGTGAATTCTTTGTACTGCTCCTCGATGGCCAAATGCTCGAGCTTCTTAACGCGGCGACTCATGCGACAAGCGATTGTGTTCTTATTGCGTCGATCCTGATCCTTGGGCGATCGTTCCTTCTTGGGAAACTTTCGCACCATATTGCCATGGTATTTACAAATATCGCGCAGCGCCTCCGGACTGATGGAGGGCGGCAGTGAGTGCGAAGATGAAGCAGATTCCGAACCGTTAGAGCCGTCGCATACGGAGCTGTTGAGACGTCGACGTTTGGGCAGCGACAGTATGCTGGAGCACTGGCTGCTTGTGTCCTCCTCATCCGTGCTGTTGTTGTAGTCCGGCGTATCGAGGCGTGCCAGCAGCTCCTCCTTGATCTGCAGCTCTAGCTCTTCGTTGCGTGGACGCCGCAGATCGAACTTCTTGTGGCGATAGTTAAGCGGATTGCTGCCTTGCATTGTCAGAGCTATTTCTCTAGAGTGATTGATGATGATGTGCTTGGTTTGTCGTCGTATCGCTGACTGTTGTCCTGCATCGACGCGCGTCAAGTTTATATATGAGAGATTGCTGACTCGCGGCTCTTATCAATTGGGCCACTCTAATCCGCATTTTATGATGTTGTTTACACAAACTGCAAAAAGAAAATCTATTTTTGCAAAACAAAAACAAAGCCATAAAATCAACTGATGACCTGCGCACGTCCCTTCGAACTGCGTCCTGCGTTGTGCGTGGCTGTGAGCGTGCGTTTCGCGCATGCGCCGCAGCACCTTGAGCGTACCCTTAAGTCTTGCCTACCCGCTGATAAGCCTTTTGTGCGCGCGTGTTTGTTCTTGCGTGCTTGAGAGTGACCAGACCTAGTTAATGAGCTGGGCTTAGGTATTCATGAATTCATCTGGCTATCGGCTCAAGAAAGATTTGTGTGTGTTTGCCCAGCTCCCTAGGTGGCAAAATGCGCGCCTTTTGTTTGGCTTTCATTCAATTTGCGTTTGTTCCGCAGCCAGATAATTTTTCTATTCTTTTCGCTCTTTGCCATTCTCGCAGTTTTTGTCAATAGTCGGAGGCTGTGCCATGTGTTTTCTTTTCAATTCTATTCGAATTGTTCAATTTTTGGTTTTACTCGAAGCATTTGCGGCTCATTTGTCTCTCTCTCTCTCTGTGTTTTTGTGTGTGCATTGATAAGATATTGTCGAACTGTTTGTTTTTCTTTTTATTTTTTTGTTATTTCTTAAAATTTCAATTTTCTTGGAATTGGCATTACTGGTGCATCACGCTGCTGATTACGATAAGATGCGGAGCCAGCAGCTAGCTGCGTTCTTGTCTTTCACTGACTTTTGATCGGATTGCAAAAGGCAGACACAGACATTGGGCATTCATTACGCTAGCTGATAAGTGGGTCGGGTTTGCTTAAAGAGCCAAAACCCAGATTAATACAACTATGATGCTGATAAGTGAAAGGGAATGGTGCAGAGACCGGTTGTTTGGCATAAGAAACTAGATGCGCTCTTGTGTGTAAGATAAGATGTCTGTGCAGTAACATCATTTAAGATACTTAGTCAAGAGTAGAAAATAAATATTAAACTGGATATAAATAAATAAAAAATCAATGATATTGCGTTGGAGCTTAACTAAATTCAGCATTGTTTAAAATACAGCTATTTAGGAAATTCCAAATCACATTTACCCTAAGTTTATTTAATTTAATATTAATATAGCAAACATATAAAGACCCCAAGCCAGGTATGGGCAATTTCACAAAGTAAATTTCCAGAATATCTTTACAAATCACGTTGTAACACAACAAGAGCCATTTTGGCGTGCTTCTAATCTAGTTCATGACTTATAGCTAATATTCTAATTAACTCATATACCCAATAAAGCTTATGAGTGCTCTAAAGATATCGAATCTTGTTGTTTACTTAAGTTTTATTCAATTACTGCGAATATGCAGAGTCACTCAATCAGATTTAAAGCAAACAATTTGCTATGGCTTGTCTACTTGGCCGCACTATGCAACCAGATTTGTGCCATATTGGTACCAAAAATAAAATAGTTATAATTAGAAATATGCTCAGTAATATTGCAATTATTTAGCTGAAAAATATTTATTTATATAATGAATTATAAATAAATAAAGTTCGTCAAATTCTGCCAGTTGAGGTGACTTTCGCATACCCTGTATAATTTTCTACCAAGAACTTGACTCGCAATAGAAGCTATTTGATTATATATGTGAGATTCATGTTAACTGTTCTGTAGATTGATAATGAGAACGTATTTGACTCTTTGGCCTTTAAGTTTTTCGCACGATTTGGCTATGATTTATTATATTTTACTCTCTGTGCGCTCCAAGCTCTAGCTGGTATTTGAGGAATGTCAGTGGTTGAAACATATGCCTAGTTGTACAGTGTAAACAACAATTAATTGCAATAGGAAAAGGCTTTCATTTTTCACAGTTATTGCATGTATGCAAATGCCAATGGCTTTAATCTCAGATGAATCTACACTTTAATTGAGCATTATAAATCGTCTTAAGCATTACAACACTTAGATAAGTATCAGGCGTCGCTCGCGTAGCGGGTCAACCGGGCCAACAGATTCCAATAATCAGTGCGACGAGGAAGCATCAAACGGCTTGAAGCGCATCCAAATCGGACAGCTGCCGGTAGTTGAGCGAGCTTTGGCTGGGCACGACTTTTGTCTAGGGTATTTAATAATGTCGTTTGTATTTTGCTACTGATTTTGCTTTGGATTCCCTCTGCTCAGCGTTGTCGTTGTCGTTGCCATTAGCTTCCGAAGCTATTTTCGTTTCACTGGCTATCCCCCAATCCCTGTGCTCATCACCCGACTGTGGGTACCTATTATAGCGTTGCGTTACTCTTTATTTTCGCCATAAATACAAGGCAGCGGTCGGTCGTAGGTTTCAGATGTTGCTTCGCATTTGCATGAACCGGGGGCGTCGTTGTCGTGCTATCTATCCATCCTTGACTGACTGCAACCCCAACGAAAGTGAAATTTGCGTACCTTAAGTAAAGCAAAAGAAATATATATAATTTCACTTGAAGAAAATGGCAAGTGTTTTAAGTGCATTTGTTCTGGTGCTGTGCCTGAGCGCGACTTTGGCTGCTGATGAGAGTCTCGGCTTGCCAAACATTGAGTTTAAGCCCATCACAAAATTAGGTGAGTAGAGAAAAGAAGACACATGTGGGGAAGACGAAGTTTGTGTCCTAAGTCTTCTGATTTAAAAACTTTTTTAAATAATTAAAGCAATACTGGCATGTGTCATAGCGGAGAGAAGAACCAAGTTCGTGTCTTTTGATTTAAAAAAGTTATTTTTAAGAATTAAAGCAATATTAAATTGAATGCACGCAGATTGCATGTGTCATAACGGGAGAACTGTTTAATGTTCAAATATTGCTTTATAGAAGTTTTCTGTTTGTGATGTTTGTACACTGTTTGTACCAAGTCAACATCTTAAAAGCAGTTCAATAGTTATGTCAACACAAAAAGTTGCTAAAACCCTTAAAAGTTAAATAAAAGTATTGTCTATATGCATTTCCACATTTAGACATTTACTCTCAGCAAAGAAAGTATACGTATATAAACTTATACTCGTAAAACGGAATTCCTAAATTAGCCGATAGATATCAGTAATTGCAATAAAATACTACCACAGCGCAGCAGTCGTGTGAAACACGTAAAGTTGTGCGAATTTTATAACAAAGCAATTTTGTGCAATTGTATTTGCGAGTATTGGAGCCAATTTACTGCTCAAAACTTAGCAACACTTGGCAGAATTATATAAAATTATTTATAAATATGTTAAATGGGTATGGTTTTATATTTAATTTATCATAGATTAATGAAAAAAAAAATAGATTTAATGAAAACACAGATGAAGAAGATTTAGTAACCAGGAATCAGACTATACTTATAAATCCGCAATCAATTTTAATATAAAGTGTCAGAAATTTACAATTATATTTTAACATTTATACATTTGAATCATTGTACCATTAATATAAGCGGTATTCTAGAACACATCGTATAAATTTAGTACTTATCCTTGAATAGTAGTTATCTCAGATAGCATAAAGCTCTAAGCCATTCAGATTCAATTCAATTCAGATGCCACAAAAATATAAACTGATCCTTGGTTACAAAGTTTCATCACATTGTGTTGGCCTGTGTAATTATTCAAAATTGACAATATGTGTCAATTTAATGAATGATGTTGCCTAAAAAAGGTATAGCCTAATGGTCAGTTATGAATGTTGTGACAAAATAATCAAATAATTAGTATGCATTATGTGAATCTCAAGAAGACTATAAAGAATAAGCCAATAAAGCAAAATGTATATTGGGATAAAGTATATATAAATATATATATATATATATATATATATATAAACTCTTAATATGGCCAACAGTAATGTATTCTATAAACATATAAAACAAGTAAGAAAGCTCTAGTCGGGGTGCCCGACTAGGAGATACCCTGATCCCAGTCCTCTGAGTTTTTTAATATTTTCTGTAGTTTGTATCGAGTATTCAAAAAAAAAAAAGAAAAATAAAAAATGACATTGCGAGACCAGGATTCGAACCCGGATTGTCTGCGCAACGTGCGCCAACTCTACCAACACCGCCACTTCATAATTAAAAAATAAATAAAACAATAAAAAATGCTTTGTCTGCACTGGTCTCGAACCAGGACCGCGCTGCATACGAGCGCCGCCTCTACCAACGCAGCCACCGATCTGCTTGCGCAAGCAGCTGCAAATTTGAACATAAGTAGCAGCTAATAATTCAGCACAGTTCAATCGCAATTGCAATTCGTGGAATAGAAAAGAATACACGCATTTGAATGTATGTGTGCACACGCATAGGAAAAATGCGTGCGCGTGGCGCTGCTGACATGTGCTTTTGCAAATTGGCCAAACGTTTTGTTTAATAACTTCTGTTTTACTTAATGGATTTTAATGAAATTTTCAGCATATGATCTACATATCCTATTGGCTTGGTTGAGATGCAAACGCCTTCACATAATGGCCCTAGTTCCAACTAAACTTAAATTCTAAGAATTGGGGGAATTTGGAGCCGGTATCCAAAATCCAACAAAAATCAAAATTGCATAAAATATACATAAAACTAAATACAAAATTTGGAGGCTCTAGCTCTTAAGACGTTCGAGATATAATTTATTTACTGCATTTCAATAATGTTTTTATTCGATAACAATTAAATGCGAATAGTTATCGAATATTTGAAACAAACTTGACCTGCGCGTGCTATACACGGACCTACAAAAAAAATTTCAAGTCTCTAGCTCTTATAGATGCTGAGATCCACGCGTTCACACATACGGACAGACGGACAGACGGACAGACGGACAGACGGACGGACAGACAGACGGACAGGGCTCAATCGACTCGTCTTGTCGTCCTGATCAAGAATATATATACTTTATGGGGTCTGCCACGCCTCCTTCTGCCTGTTACATACATTTGCACAAAACCATTATACCCTGATTTCCCATTTTCAATGGGATCAGGGTATAAAAACAATCAAGTGAGAGCTTGAAATACGCCTATATTTGTTAGACCATTTCGAGTATAGATGCCTCTCAAACATTGAGTTTTAGAGCATAATAAAAATACTCAAAAAAATATTTTACTTGACTTTAAAAATAAAAAAAATAAAAAATTAACTGAAAATCTAATCATCATTCTTTTAAAGTGATTTTGATAGCATCACATGCTGATGTTATTCACGCTTTAAAAGCACAACATTTGTAGATGTAATTGACATTTTATCCGTTTTTTAATAGAATAGTTAAGAGCCTTGGCTGATATTTGCATAAAACATAAAGCTCAGAAGCTTTTGGGTCTTTAAGTCGTTATACTTATAGCTCTTGGATTAGCTTGCAGTCAATTGCCGCTTCCGCTAAGTGACCTTCTCCTATCGCAGCGAATAGCCTTCAGTTCGAAAGATTTAAGCGACAAACTTGATGCGACAGCGCGATATGCGCCATAAATGAAACGCTTCGTCAATGCTCAACGCAAAGCACTTGCAATTGAATGCTGGCATTTTTGTCATACTATAAATGTGCTTTTAAGTCATTTTGTAAATATCTAACACAACCAACAATTAAATTGAGCGCGACGCTTCGCCGACTGCCGGGCCGGCAGGCGCACGGGAGAATCGCAATTATGCACGGCATCGATTAACAAAAACAAAATTCTCGACTAGCTAAAATGTCACGTTCTGAGCATAGGCCGCATAGATCACAGCTGATATGAGATGCGTTTCGATGTGTGTCAAGGCAAAGCTCATAATTTGCTAAATGGGAAATTCTAATTTTAATTTGAATAGCCGACGATATACCGACGTGCCAGCAATCGGACAGCAACATTAATGAATGCATCAAACAGGGCTTTCAGCAGCTGACGCCACGTCTTAAAAACGGCATCAGCGATCTGAACATACCGCCCATGGATCCCTTTGAGTTGGGCAAAAGCTCCTACAATTACAATTCGGGCATTCTGCAGGGCCGGATTGCCATGAGAAATGTGGCGGTTCATGGCCTCAGCGAGGGCATCGTTGACAAGGTGGACTACCGTCAAAAGAACAATCGCGTACGCATGGAGATGATCAGCCATGTGCCCCAAATGCTAGCGGAGGGCGTCTACAAGGCGGACATAAAACTAAACGACATGAAGATAACTCCAAAAGGCACCTTCAACGTAACGCTGCGTAAGTATGCGTCAATATTGTGCACTCAAACATAAATTTATGATAATTACTGTGTCATCCACACACACAAACATACCTCTGACATTATAGGCGACGTCAGCATGAAAACGCGCGCCATGGGCGAACTATACGAGCGCGACGGTCACACCTATCTGCGTCTGACGAAGCTCGAGTCGGAGCCCAAAGTGGGCGACATGCGCATCTATGCCAATGGCCTGGTGCCCGACCCAGTGCTAAGTAGGTTCAACAAACGGCCAACAGACTCACTTCAACTTAAACAATTCGACTTTTAATTGCAGACGATGTCATATTGGATTTTATCAATCAATATTGGCGCCAGCTGTATCAAGCTATGCTACCTGAAACAATGGCCATTTGGGAGCCTCACATGCTCAAACTGGCCAATGAGTTCTTTGCTGCTCTGCCCTTCGACTTGATTGTCACCCATGATTAGATTTGGGTGCGACTCTATGTGGTAGTCTCTATGCAATCCTAGTATGGTTATGTGCTTTATTCATGGTGTTAATTTAGTTTATATTCAAATAAAATACAAGTGAAATGGAAATTTGCAATTTAATTGCTAAATGTAGTCTAAAATGATTTTAATTTAATTTTTAATTTAGGCTTACTTAACTTGTCAAGCCGAGCTCGGATATTGCTTTGGGCAATATCCGTCCTGCTGTTTGTCCGTCTTTCCGATATTGAAACTAGATATATTGAAACTTGAAATTTAGGGTATATACTAGTAGTATATACTAGTAGTATATACTAGTAGTATATACTAGTGGTAAGAAATCTTCGTCTTATAAAGTACTTTTAAGATACTCCCGTGGTAAATCGGGAAATATCTATATCTGGTTTAACGCATAAATTAATTGAGGTTTAAATTTAAGGATAAATACTCGTGTTTGCAATCCGAAAGAAAAACATTTAGTGGATATATCAATCATATGTCAAAATAAACTTTACTTTCCACAGGCTTGGACAGTTACGGAGACTTAAAACGATTCACAAAAAATGCATCTTCTACAGTTTATCAGTTATTCCAAATTTTAGGACCTCCTCTGCTGATTAGCCAAAAATGATATGTATATAAATACATATATAAATACTCGAAAACTTTGGGGTATATATTTTATTCCCACGCCCCCAAGGAAAGAAACTATATAGCCCCAAAGTTTTCGAGTTTGGCAGTAAAGTTACTGCAGTCTCCCTCTTAGCATTTACTAAAAATAATTTAATAGTTATTGGATATTGAACAAGTATTATGCAGCAAGTTACGCCCGGCTGCAACATTTTTACTTGCTATTTTATTTTTTTTCAATTACGGATTAAAACTTGATTTTTGTTTGAAATAATTAAGGACATGATATAAAGTGCAATTCTTGTATCGATCGGTAATATGCATTGAAAAACTTTAGGACGACTTAAGCAATTTATTCTGATTTAATAACTGAATAAAAACTTGATTTTATCTTGGAATAATTAAGAAAATCATCAAGTATAGGTTTTATTTGACGAATATCCATATTTGAAATCCTTATTCAAGCTTATATTTCTTATATAATTGTTTATTAATTTAAATAAATGAATAAAACTTTACTTTATCCTCGAATATGTAACAAAAGTTTATAGAGTTCAGAAAGTCAGGGTATTCACATTTTTCTTTTTAAATGGAGCAAGGAAACATGTCCACAGCAAGATTATATATTATATATCTATACATATCTAAATATCTTTAATCTACTTATTTATTCTTGTAACATGCAAGACATGGCATATACAGGCAGCCAGTAATATGTAATTGAAATTGAAATTATTTGAGTTGTACAAAGTGTTACAATGTTTGGAAAATGCTTTAAGTGCTTAAAGTGTACAATTATTAAGCCATGCGCTCTTCCAATGGCAATAATTAAAATTACTAAGACTAACACTAACATCATCGTCTTTGGAAGAGACTTGGGCTCAGGCGATTGCTGATCTATAAATGCATTTTTCCAATAACAGGGACGACTCAGTTTAAGACAGAGCATTGTAACAGAACGTAGACAAACGATCTCTTACTCGAATCGCAAGGAATATTATAAGGAATAATTATAATATGTATGTGCCAGTGTATTGATTGGAACAGCATGCAGTATATCGGGTGCGTACACAGTGTATGAATGACATTGCGCATACGCAGTGTATAACACAGTTTATTTTGCTACTGATAGCCGAAGATTTGGCCAAGTGTCCCAAGGATGCCGGCCAGGCGGGAGAGTGTATCAAGATTATCATGAACGAATTGATACCCCGCATGCGACTTGGCGATCCCGAACTGAACATTGACCCGTACGATCCTTTGGTCATAAATCGCTTGAGTTTCCAGTACACAGTTGGACTGATCAGTGGTAAAGTTTCGGTTAGACATGTTAAGATCTATGGTTTCGCCGAGCACAAGGTGGACAAAGTGAATGTGAAAGTGAATGGGGATAAGGTCAAGGTGCGAGTTGTCTCGAATATGCCCATAATGAATATCCTTGGCGAATATAAGTCGGAATTGAATGTGAACTCGCTGCAATTAAAGGCCAAGGGTATCTTCAATCTAACGCTTTGTAAGTAGAACTATATTTGATACAAATATTTATGTGATAAATTGATCTCCTTCAGTTGATGTAGAGCTTTGAGTAATTGCGAGTGGAGACATATACACCAAGGATGATCATCGATATTTGCTTGTCAATGATATTGAAGTGAAACCCAAAATTCGTGACTTAATCGCTAAAGCCGATGGCTTCTTTGCGGATCCCGAATTAGGTAGAGTTTGTTTTCTGTGTTTAAACTGTGTTCTAACTACATAAATTTGGACTTCCTTAACAGACGCGATCGCTGTAAATATAGCCAATACCTACTGGCGGGACATCTATGGCATTATCTTGCCAGAGGCGCGACAATCCTGGGCTCCTGTTTTACTTCGCCTGATCAATGTGTGCCCATCGATCAGTTTATCCAGCCATCCCAATGAGATTCTAACTCCAAAGTGCTTGTACATTAATGTGCTAACCTTTGGTAATAAATTTAAAAAAATTTAAATATCTTTATTAAATCAGGTTACCTACAATAAAATCCGCACTTACAATTATTTGTCATTACTAAACAAGTTTTTCCTATACCCTGCGCATATTGAAAATGGGTATAATGTTTCTATGAAAATGCATGTGTTCTATCTATCAAGATCAGTCTATAGTCGAGGCGATCTACATATGAAGGCGACGAACATATGAGATTTAGCCACATGCAATTAGACACTAGGTTCCTCCTATAGCAATAGCCTTATAAAGCGATTATCTTGTTCTGTTTTAATAAAATCGAGCGTAACCGTCCAGCTTATCTCGTAGAATTTAAAAACCCATCAAAAATGTTTCATGCTGTTCCTCGTTTAGTTAACATTTAATAATTTATATTTTGCATAGGCATTTTTTTATTAACGGCTCGAAATTCAATAATTAAAATAAGTTTTCCAGCTTAGAAAATGAGAATTTAAAAGTTTTCCTTTTTGGCATATTGAATATTGCATATTTAATTGATTATCTGAAAATGTTGTATCTATAACAAAAGCTTTTATTACAGAAGCTAAATTATTAATACCACTCGACACTCGCTATATGCATATCCTCACACTCGAATCGATGTTTTAATTTGCAAATTCTATTAACTGCCTTGCAATTAGGATTGTGTAGATAAGTTTTGTGCATTTTGAAGATAGACTTTTGAATCTAGAAATGGATATGCTGCTTGTTCTTTAAATAAACAAGTTTCTTTTAAGTAAGTAATGGTATTTGCTAGTTGAACATTGCCAACTAAAGCACTCTTACTTGCGTTAATTGTTAAATAATTAACGCGGAAAAGTTTTGCAGCGCCTGGCAGTTAAGGCAAGTAAGTTCATTAGAGAGATTCGATAAAGACTTTGATAAATATTGACTTAATTATATGAAATTTCTGCTCGAGTTTTGTCATTTGAAATGAAGTAGCTTGTAATAAACAAAAATATGACAAATATTTATATAAATAAAGGTTGACGAAGCTTAAGTCAACAAATACTTTATAATAAATAAATTTGATTTCTGGTCAAAATGTGCTTAGATCTATGAAGCAAGCCAACAAGCCACATGGCTACAGGGTATAATTAGTTAACCGCTAAACGCACAAGCCATATTTGTTGTCAATAGGTAATTATTAAAATTATATTAATGCAAATCATTGTCATTCGAAGTTCAAAAAGCTGCGGCAAAGTGTGGGGTTGAGGCTGGCAATTGTCGTTTTTGCTTGAATCGTTTTCCATTTAATGATTCGGCATTACAATATCTCAGTCGCCGAGCCGGTTTTCAATCAGTCGAAGTCGATGCGCCGGTATCGTTTGTGGATTTATAAGCACAACTTGTAAAGCTTAGTACAAGCGACTAACTTTAAATTATTGTCGTGCCCGTTACTCGTAATGCTTTTGTGCTATTTCTGAGAATTAAATAGCGCCAAACAGCGTCCGGCCGGGTCAGTTTAAGGCGGCTCATTCGAACAGCAGGTTGACGAGGACTCACCTACGCAAATCCCCAGGAACTATATATACTTAGATATATATAAATAAATAGGAAAAACATGCATTACATAGCGCTTGCGACGATTTGCCTCTTGGCCAGTGGAATCAACGCAGCGCCCGCAGAGACAAAGTACCTCAGGAGTGTGTATTCAGTGTTTAAATTTCTTTGTGAAAACGCCATGTATAACGAGGCTCATTATTCAATTGCCAGCTGATGACTTGCCCAAGTGTCCTAAGGATGCCGATCAGGCAGGAGACTGCATCAAGCTCATTATGAATGAGCTGATACCACGTTTGCGGCTGGGCGATCCCGAATTGGGCATTGAACCGTACGATCCTTTCGTGATAAACCGCTTGAGCTTCCAGTACTCGAGTGGAGCGGTCAATGGTAAGATTTCAGTGCGAAATGTTAAGCTCTATGGCTTCGCCGAGCACACGATCGAAAAAGTGAATGTCAAAGTCAATGGGGATAAGGTCAAGCTACGAACGGTCTCGCACATACCCAAGATGAATATCCTTGGCGACTACAAGGCGGAATTGCAGGTGAACTCGCTGCAACTGAAGCCCAAGGGCACTTTCAACGTAACGCTGTGTAGGTAGACAATATATCCCTCTAATCGATATATGTATAGATGCATTGGTTGACTAATTCCTTGCAGTTGATGTGGAGAACCGTGTGGTTATGGATGGCGAATTTTTCAACAAGGATGGACTACGATTCTTGCGTCTCAAAGATATTGAAGCGAATCCCACTATTAGGGATATGGTCATTAAGGCCAATGGCATCTTTCAGGATCCCGAACTGGGTACGTGTGTGGTTATTTAGATTCAATTTTAGCTAATTCAAACTGCACTTGGTTCACAGATGAGCTCGCAGTGAGTGTGGCCAACAGCTATTGGCGTGATATCTATGGCATTATCTTGCCAGAGACGCGACAATCGTGGGCTCCTGTTATGCTGCGCTTGATTAATGAGGCTCTGCAGCATGTGCCCGTCGATCAGTTCATCCAACCATCCGAATGAGCTTCTCTTCTCCTCCCAGAACGCTTGTATGTACATACACTGTTGTGATTGCCTTAAGTAATTATTTTTATTATTGAGATATCTTAATTAAAGCAGGTTACCTCCAATAAATCCGCACTTGCTATTATTTGTCATTATTAAATTGAGGCGCATTGAAACAGGTTTTTAGCTTGTAATTTGTAATTTGTTGTGATCATGCTCCAGTTTAGGCACCGATTTCTGTGCCTAAAACGCATCAGATTTTCGAAACGGCCCCCTTCCTAGAGGGCACACAGCTAATGGGGTTAAGTGCACGACTCGTTGACCTTGAGAACGTGTTGCTATCTATATATATATATATATATATATATATATATATATATTGAAATATATGTCTATTGTAGGCAGTGCCCAAGTGCAGGCATTAAGGTGAAATTGAGTAAGATTATTTGCTACGATTTAAGTAGACAACAGTTTTAGAGTAACTGCCAAAGGTATATAACGAGCTGAACAGACACTTTGTGTATGTCAAAACTACTGTTAATGTATTATAATTCATATTCAACAACGATCGTGACTACTTAGACGCTGTTTATGACTTCATTGAAAACCTTTAAACCTCTGATCTCAATTTTACTTTGATTAGGGCAAAGATCAGATTGTTTGTCGAAGTCGAAACAGTTAAGTTTGTAATTTATTTTCTATATATTTGCATATAAGAACTTTTAAATGAAATATATAATATATATATTAAATGAAGTACGAGTGAATCATTCCAAAGAAACACCACACTCAATCTCTTCCTTATGAGAAAATTGTCCAGGTAGCACACTGGAAGCAAAACCCACCCTGATGAGTCCTTTACTTTGCCTGCTTCAGAGTGTTTGGTGAACATTAAAAGTTAGAATTCCCAAAGAGTTCATGCATATCTTAGACTAGATCAGGGATGGTTTTTAACTTCCTTACTCTGGCTTCTCTTCAGTTGTCGAATAAATCTTTCGCCTTTTACTAAAGATTTCCGTGGAGAGGAGCACTCTAATGAGTCTAAATATAATTTTTTGGTTGTGTCTGGCAGCGTTTGCTGCCAGGCCATAATTAATAAATCGAACCACTTGTCTCTATATCAAATATTTGTTATTCTTGTTGTGCTGATTAAGGGATCAGAACCTAGCACAACCTACTGGCTAGAATGAGAATTCAGAAAATACTACAGTCTGATATTATATAATATCTATAATTATTCAGAAAGAGAAAAGAGTACATCGATATATTATAGCATTCGTTGTCTGACCGATGCATTTATCTGCTCTTAAAGCTAGGCTGTTTAAAATGTTAGAGTACAATATACCCCGTCTGATCATGATTATTCCTATTCTACCACGAAAGTTGGTGGCTAATCTAGAATCATAAATTACAGCCAAAATTATAGTTTTATGAATAAAAAATATATTTATATATAAAAGCATCCATTTTGGCCGTAACAAATATTTCTTTCAGGCTTATAGCTGGGGTCAATAAATATGATAAGTGGGTCACTCTAGGTGGTTTCTTTTAATAGATATAACATATTAATCATATTCCATTGGGGGATTATAAATCAGAAAATATTGTAACTTTCAGTATTTTAAAGTGTTTTAACCAGCATATAATATTTCTTTTAAATTTATAGAATTAGGGACTGTTTCATGACGATCACTGTTTGTCTTTCGAGAATATTGACATTCTCTCTTTTAATACACTAGTATAAAGGTTTTATGAGCAAGCAGAAAATTGTGTTAAAGTATATATTATTAATCAGGACAAGTTGAGTAGTTCTTCTGTCCGTCCATGTGAACTCCATGATCTCGATGGCTGTTTTGTTTGTCATGTAGTTAAAGAATGCTTAGAATGATTGAAATGGGAGTTCGTCGCAGAGTTCAAGGTGTCTTCTAGTCGGGCATTCCCGACTTGTTTTACATTGAATTTTCCCTACTTGCTGCTAATAAATTGATGCAGGTCTTAATGCCTGACAGAGTCGCTATCGCCTTTCTTCTGACAGATGATAATAAATCAATCCGGGTCTACGCTATTTGTTTTGTAACAACAGATACTTATATTTATTTATATCTTATTTGAATAAACCTGGTTATAAATTATCTATTACATATTGCTTACACTTACAGTTTTAGAAGCACCAACTTGGCTGTAATGGCCGAGACTACGTCAACGAACCTGCTCGATTAGTAGTTTTTGTTAAAGGCAAACGTGAAGGTCTGATCAACTGGGCAAAGAGTTCACATAAATAATATAGTTTATAATTGAAGTTTAGCATAGTTAAGTGCGGTATTATTCCGCTGGACACCATTTAGCCACCGGATCGGCGTTAACTATGCCATAAATCAGCTATTATAACTAAGCACTGCACACGCTTGTGCATAGGTTCGATCGACTCAGATGCGTTATGCATAGTAAATATTGTTTTGAATATACTATGGATTATGTATATATATGTATATAACATTTGGTGAATGAATATGCTGGGCACACGCTCGTTTGTCGTCTGCTCAAAGACAGCCCAAGCATAATAAGTTTCAGATATTTGTGTTTTTTTTTGCTTAGCCAAAACATATTATGACGCATCTGCCAAATTTGATACTGGCTTAAAAGGCAGAACTGTGAAGCACCTGCAGTGCAACGATCTGGTTTACAATTATTTCATTCAGTATACGTTTTCATAAATCCTGAGCACCTCACGTCGATCACCTTGAAAAGAAACGCCAAAAAACTACACAAGCTGAAGTGTCGTCAGCTTTCAAGTGTAAATGGTGCTAGAGATTTATGTGTGGCCCACATTTTACATGTCCCAGACGAAGGCGAATCAAATTCCTCGAGCAGGCACTGTGCCCGAACAACTGCGGCAATGCAGCTGAAACTGTAACTGGGCTTGGTATTGGCATTTACCTGGGTGTGTGGTAAATGGCAGCACGTTGACAGCTTCCTCATTGTTGTTAGATCGACTAATTTGTAGGCACAATCTTTTGATTGTTGATTGACATAATCTCAACCATTTAGTTTAATGATACAGTTTTGTTTACTCTATATGAATTTATTTCTGATTTCATTTTGTGAATACATTACATATTAATACATATATAAAGTTTTGTATAATGTTATTTCAGAGGTCTTTATATTGAAATATAGATATTTCCTTAGCAGCGGAAGTCTTTCCAATAAAAACAGATTTGTATATACACAGACAAAATACATCTATTTTCTTAAACTAAAATCTTAAATGACATTTTCTCAAGTTCAAACATTTTTATCTCTTAAAAAAATTCTGAATTAAAGAAATAAATTTTGTTATATCTATAAAAAAATTAATATATTATGGCGAAGAAATTAAAAATAAAATAAATGTATAATAATATGACTTTTGTCTAGTTTTTAATGATATATATATTAATAGATATATATACAAAATATCTATATGTATGGATAAAATTTAAAAAAAATTAAAAAAAAAATTAAATTGATAAAATATTCAATTAAAATATATTCTCAAAGGAAATAATATTTTAAAATATTAAAAAAAATAATATAAATAATATATTTAAGCCGCGAATGAACAAAACAATATATATTTAAATAAAATATTTAAATGTATATACGCAAAAACTAAAATGGATTAAAAATACTATGGCAAAATTTTCTTTCACTGAAAGTAAGGTCAACTATATATGTTTTTACTTTTCATAAAAATTTATTGTGTGCTTCATTCCAGACAAAATAAAGATGCCGATAAAGTGTAGCAACCATTTAATTTTACTAGACTATATATAGTGCTGATTTCGTTTGAATAATTTTCATGTCTAGACTTCATTTCTGATTTAGTACACTTAGCATTCAAGTGGGGCTCTAGATTGTGCAAACTCATGCTGAGTATTTTCAGTGCAGTGCTGCTCAAACTGTGGCGCTCAAGTTCTCAAAGCCACTGAATAGCTCAACAAGACAAAAGCTTCGAAAGCTCAATCAGCGCGCTCCGAAAGCCTTCGAATTGGGTATTTTGTTGTTTTTTGTCATTTTTTTCGGCAGCGCGCGCATGGAAAAACTCGAGCTGAAAACTATAAATAAACGTAGCTTTTATGCAGCGCTCATTTGAAGATTTGCAAGCGGCGGGCCGCCAACGACATAAGTTCGCTGAATTTTGTATCTTTGGCAACAGAGTTGGCTAGCTGTGTGTAGGTGTGTGTTTGACACTGTGTGTGTGTGTATGTGTGCACAATTGCAGCAACAATTGCAGTTAACCGAGAAAACGACAGCAACAAAAAACTGTTAAATTCGTGTAGAAATAAAAGTGAAGCCGGTTTTCAAAATTACGCAAAAAAAAAGGCAAGCGAAAATTGCCCACGTTTGTATATTTGTATGTGTGCGTGTGTGTGAGTATTTTGTGCATGTGTAAAATCAAGCCAAAAAAATCAATTAAAACAAGTTTATATTGCCAATTGTGAAAAAGTGTTGTCCAAATTGACAACAACAGCAAATTAAATATATTAAAGAAAGAAAAAAGAAAGATATGCAAGCTTTTTACATTTTGCTAACCGTCGCGACGGTCGCACTCGGAAGTGCCGGGTCCGCCACACTGCCAGCATCCGGTCCCACAAACGAGCAGGAGGCGGAATTTGCAACCACCTCCTCAACAGTCTCACAGTTAGATACAGGTAAATATATATATATGTATATACAACTTTGTTTGATATGCTTATGCAACATTGCAAGAACTTGATATTAAAATGAAAAGCGAAATGAAAACCTAAAGCTCAAAAACACGTTTGTTGCAAAAGTCTTTCATTTTGCATTAAGCGTCACTTGGAAATGGAAATTCAAAATGAACTAATAATCGGTTAGGTGACAAATTCACAAATATTTCGCTATGACATATTTAAAGGCTTTCGCTGGAAATTTCGGAATAAGCTCGTTCGAATTCATAACAGGAAATGTTGAGGCTGGAATCGCATTATGAATTTGGTAGAAACAAATTTATATGGGATATGTCGTCGACAAATTACAATATTTGTAAATATGATCCACAAAAATACCTTTAAAACTTTTTACAGAGCTTTTAAACCATGTTCAGTAAATTTTTAAGGAATTGAAATAGTTTTGTAATTTCCTATACATCAGCCGTCGGCCAGTTTAATAAAATAGCTTCTCCATATTTTGTATTACGGCAACAGCCTTCAGCAATCCATTGGCAAACTTCTCTTAACGTGTGATTTTAATGAAATTTCATGCGCAATAGCTAAAGTAAATATCTGTAGAAATTAGCAGGTCTGCTGGCCAACAAAAAAAAAAAAAAAAGAAAAATAATTTAATAAATAAATACTTTTTATTTATTTGACTCTTAACACCCGCGAGTCAGGCAATAAAAATATCTGCGCCACTTGAACTTGACACATATTTTCGTTTTCATTTGTGGTCTACCTTTTTATTTTTTTTCGTTTGTGTGGTAAAAGTTATAAACCGCGGCGAGGCAGCACTGAAAGTGAATGCTGTAATAAAGTGGCTCGACGGAGGTGCATGTGGCTTGTGCAAACATGAATTCTCGCGCGAAAAAGTTAATTTGATTGATTATGCAAAGTAAATGGCAGAGAATCAACACAAAAAGCCAAACTCAAATATTTCCAATTGCATTAATTAAATCAACCGCGATGTTAAAAAAAATTATGTATATATATATATATTTGAGATATTGCGAAAAGAGTTCGCGACAACAAAGAGGCTTACAATATATATGTATATACCAACAAGCAAATAAAAAACAAAAAACCGGCTGGTGGTGCGCACATTTCTCAAAAGCACAAAGCTAAAAACTGACCTACATCAATGCGAAAACAGCGTCATCGTCGCTGGGCCTTTGAGCTGAGCGACGCTAAAAGTTGCAATTGTAACTTGTATCTAATTGCGTAAAATGTCGAGCAATAGCAACAACAGAAGCTCAAGAAATTTATTGACATTTGCACTGCGACTTATGCAAACGAAAGACTTAGGCAACGAACTTCATTTCAGCTATGGGAATAAATTAAAACACTGGCGTCGCCTCTTTAAATTTGACACCTGACTGAACATATTTAGTTTAGTTCAGCTTACTTTTGTGTGTCGTTTTTTTCGTTTCTTTTTTTGAGCTGTTTCACCTTTGACATTGAACTTGTCAGCAAAACAGCGAAAAAGATTCGACTCCAAAACACGCAAACGTTCAAAATTTGGCAGAATAATTACAGCCATCCAACTTGCCTAGTCAAATCGCCGACATAATCACACATTCATCACAGTTGTTAACAAAAATGGAAGCTGAACAAAGTCAAGTCGAAGTTGAACGTAGTTAGCGACTTTTTAAATACTTTTGGGTATTTCTATGCTTTAAGTGCACAAAAATAATTGCAATTTAAGTTTTTTTTTATTCATTCCGCTTAGAAGAGTAAAGACTTGAAAGCCATTTAATGAGATATTTTTAATATGAAAGAAGACAAATTTAAGTTAAATAGCTTACGCTTGAGAGGTTATATAAAAGATATGAAATGGTATATATAGATATAAAGATATGTACATATATATAGATATATATACTTGACTTCCCATGCATAATTTTGACTTAAAGCGTAACTTATACTATATATATTTCGTTTTCTAGCATGCTTATTATCATTTAATGATATAGAGAAAGACTTGCTTTAGTTATTTTTCATAAAAAGTATTATTGTAAAAATAATCAATCCAATATCGAATAGACTAAATGGGATTCTTACTACTTTACATAAAGTAAATATTTTCTCTCCAGTTAAATCAATATGGTTTAATTTACAATAACGTATTCTAAGACTTTCTGCTAGCAATTGAAATTTTAATTATTTCAGTTTATTGACGTCAGTCATTGACTTCTGTTTTGGCATAAAATTCACTAAATGGCAATTTCCTGAACTAAACTTAGTGCCTGCCTATTTTTAGTTTGTTCCACAACTCGTTCATGTCTGTAAACTGATCATTAAACTGCAATTGGCTTTGCTTGCGTCGTGTGGGGCCCAGTTTGTAGACCTTGAGACTGCGACGCGTCATTTTCACTTGTCACCCTGACACAAGGCACGCAAAGCCAACAACAATTAGCCGACGTAATTTGGATATCAAAATTGAAGAAAAGCCTGTGCGGGGCATGTCAAACTGCGAACTAAGCGCCACGCTTGGCTAAATGCCTCGAAAGGCGCTATGCGCAATGATGCATGCCTGGCTGAGCTTGGCTGTGTCTATGTCTCAACCAACTGACTTTTGGCATTTTGGCCAACATAATAACTGCTTTGTACTAAATCTCTGGCACTTTCACTACTCTTGCAGCACCACAAACGCCATTCGGTGGCATCGCCCCGTGCAGCCTTAGCTCTGCGGAACTTGATACTTGCATACGCGGACTCTTCGATGCAGTTGTGCCTAGACTGAAGTATCAGGGTCTGCCAGACTATAGCCTGGGCTCAATTGATCCGTACTTCTACAAGCGAGGCATCTTTCGGTACTCGAACGACGGCATACAGGGCGGCCTGCTCATAAAGAACATGGAAATTTATGGCATCAGCGGGCTGAAGGTAAACAGTGTGTCATCCAATTTCACGGACAGCGGCTTCGTCATCAAATTGGGCGTGGAACTGTCACAGCTGAAGGCTGGCGGTTACTTTAAGGCGGATGTCAAGTTTGGCGGTCTGCGTCTGGTACCCAAGGGACCATTTAACATTACCATTGGTAAGTAAATTCTCTAAGAAGCCTCAGAGTTTTCGAATAAAATATCTTAATTGACAGATGATGTCAAGGCCACGATTCTAACTGATGGACACATTGAGCAGCTGCCCAGTGGCCAACAGCGCCTGAGCTTGCATCGCCTGAACGCGAGTGTGAATGTGGGCAATGCTCGGATCTTGGCCAATGGCATCTTTTCGGACCGCAATCTAAGTGAGTCGCTGCTCTAGACGTCATCTAATATTTCCTAATCAATTTACTTCTCTTGCAGATGCTATGATCCTAAATTTGGTCAATGAGAATTTGCCAGAGATCACGCGCGTCGGTATTCCCGCCACCCGGGAGCAGTGGGCGCCCATTTTGGTAACGCATATCAACGAGTTCTTCGCACCGGTTCCTATAGAAAAGTTGTTGGTTCAGTAAAGTGCTCAAGGCTCAAAGTGTTTGCATTTTATAGCTAATTAGTTTTTAATTATTATATAACGAAATATCATTTAATTTTAATGCTGCTTCCAAATAATTACCCTGCTTCTTCTTGAATTGTCAGCGAAACGAAATTTATATTTATTTATATGTTCTTCTTTAGAAATATCATCTTGTTGCACGTACTTCTGTTCAAACATTTCAAAATTATTAAATTCTATTGTCTAACTGACAAGCAACGTACCAAATTGGTTTTTCGAAAAACTTTGTTTATAAGTCAAAAGCTAAAGGTTTGACAGGAATTGGATTTTTTGCTCCCAAAAGTAGGCAACACAAATGGAACACATGTGGTGAACCAGATGAAATTATATCATAGCATACTTTACAACTGAATTAATTTGAAATATATAACTCGGACATAAATAAAACAAGCAATGAAATTTAGATGGACAATTTTAATTTAACGATTTTAATTTAATATAATTGAACTTTAAGGGCTAATCCAAATATATATCCCTATTTAGATACTGACTAGAATCTAATGGTAAGATCAGCTGCAATGCATACATATCTCTCTCTATTGACATTCATATATATATATATATATATATATATATATATATATATATATATATATATATATATATAGTATATATGTCATATTTGCAGCTTAAGAAATTTGTCAGCCTGCACAAATTGTATTTTAAAACAAAATGCCAAATTGTTTTTGTATTGTTCAAGCTCTTTTCTCAGCTCTTACCCTGTTGGGCATGATGTCTGTACGATTCATTGAATTACTTTCGAAAATTCAACACTCCAGAGCGAATCGAGAACACTTTGTGATCAATCAACAGGCAATTGCCCCCTGGCGTCCAATTATAGACAATTAGTTGGCAAAATATTGATATGTGCAGCCCAATTGTTTACTGTCAGCCACATCGCCAAAAGGTTGAGGCCACCATGGCCGTGACACTCGAGAACGTCACATCAATTCAGCTCATTCAGGTGGGTGAGCTTTTTAGCCATTGTACGAGTGGATCAAGTGAGCTGGCCAATCTCTCGCAACAATTGACTTAATTCCAGATATTTTTAACACATCATGACAATAGAATTTCGATCTTCATTTATATTTTAATGGAAAACTGCATGACATTTGTCTTACACCCTCACGCCTATTATAAAAATTGCACAAATTATAATTCATTGCATTCATATATATACAAATGGCTTTGGAAGAAAGCTTAACTGAAATGAGTTTTGTGAGTTTAATCAGCCTAAAGATTTTTGAATTGAAAGTTGAGCAGCTTATCGAACCAAAGGTATACAGAATTTCGCAAAGATATTTATATATAAATATATTTATATATATAGATATATATGCTTATATGTATACAGGCATATAAGTATGTATTTAAATAATTAATTTTTGGCTAATCTCAGGTGAGAGTCTGCAGTAACTAAAGTGTGAAAATATGGAATTCTCACTTTAAACCTATGAAAAACATTTCCGACTTGGCGCATATCATATTTGGTAAATCAATAAAGGAAGTCGACAGTAACTCGATTATCGAATATATAATTTTCCAGCTCTGAAACTAGGCAGAATTTACCGATTAACAACATCTGCAATGGTCGTAGATATATATATTCTCATAATATTTGCAGCCTATATCACCAATATATACTTATTCTATTAGCTCAACGCATCAGCAATGGCCCACTTCCCAGTCAAATATAATTATAATTAATAAATTATAATTAAAAGAAATTGAAAAAACTGATAGCAAAAAATTTAAAATATGATTCTGAATACCAAAGAGCATAAAGACAAAATGAGAAAATTATTACATTAAAATATATTATTATTTAATTATATTTCATTTAAATATTCATTTTAAATACGAATTTTGTGTCAGTGCGTTCAAATAGCCAGCAAAGAATGCAATGATGCAGCTGTCGCTCTAACAGTATGCAGCCATATAATATTCAGGTCTCGGTCTAAATCCCCGTTTGTCCGCAACTGGAGCAATGTGCGTGTGCGAGCTCTGTGTTGGCCAGTCGATCCGAAAGCAGCAGGCAAACGAACAGGAGCAAGTGTAAGCATTTGAATAACTTGTTTCCAAATGCAGGCTGTGTTTGCATTAGAGATAAGCGAGAAGGTAACCACAAGACGACCAATACAGATGTGACCGTCTATCGGGTTGCAAAGAACAAGCAAATCAATACGCAAAAATAATTGACGTTTCGGCAGCGTCTGCGTCTACGTCTGCGTTTGCGTTTGCGTCTGCGTGTACGTCGCTGTCTGTGCGGTCGCCGCCACCGCAACCAGACGATGGCAGCGGCATAGCTGTTAACCAAACTTCGCTGGCATCAGTTGGCTCAGAAGCTTGCGGACCTCGCTAGCCATCGGTCCTGTTTCTAATAAGCACGCGAAGGCCAAACGATATCGATAGCGAGCAAAAGAAGAACCAGGCGAGAAAATATTCTGAGTCGTCTGCCCGCCCAGGTGAATGCCATCGGGCAACGTGCGTCGCATTTTAAAGCAAGGCGCGTTTCGTTTGTGCGGTTTATATACTATATTGTAACATTTATATATGGTCTGCAATTCCCGCTGAGTTGAAACGAAAACAAAATAGTAAAAATAAGTATATAAATAATAAAAAAAAAAAAAACAAAGTATTTTGCTGGCAAAATGTTTGCATTTTTGCGGATTTTATTACTTTGTGTGCATTTGTTGCATTTTAAAACGATATTAGCCGAGGATGTGCCATCGATAAGACCAACGGCAACAGCAACAGCAACATTATCGGATCAAATTCTACACACAAAGGCTGTTGAATCCCTAGCCGCGTCCAATGCCACATTCGAACGAGATTTTAATGCCCCCGCGGATGGTGAGTAACGCTCGAGCTAAGCAATGTCCAAATAATAAAAAGTGAAATTCCGACTCGAGACATAAAGAATTCCGAAACGCAATCACTTTTGAGATGTTGACACTTCTTTAGTTATTATTCATGAATAACAAATTAATTAATTATATATATATATATATATATATATATATATATATATATATATATATATATATATATATATATATATATATATATATATATATATATAAAATATATATAACTTTGTACTTCTTATAAATTATAAAAAGTATCACAAAGGTTCTGAAATTAATTTTCCATTTCAATTCAATACGAGGCTTAACAAAAGACTTAGGCAACAAACTCGCAATCAAATGATCAATTACTAATTTCTAATAGTGGCTAAAATAATGAAAATATTAAGGAAAGACTATCACAACTTCAATTTTAAATTCATTTTGAGTAACAAAAGACTTAAGCAACAAACTTGCAACTAAATTCACAGTTATAAGGATTTAAATTGGGTAACTAACTAAAGCTCCACGAGGAAGAATACAAATTTGCCAATAGCAGAATTTACACAACAATTATTTGTACTCCAGAAATCATTAATTTATCTAAATCTAAGCAAGATACATTCTAAAAATAGAAATGAAAATGTATTAAAATTAATGGAAAAATAATATTAATAATCACTGAAAATGGTATATATGAAATAACTAACCTTTAGTAAAATAATAAGTTTATGACCAACTTAAATAAACTCAGTTAAAACGCAGAATAAAATTTAAACAACGATTTTCATGAGATACAGAAAAATCCAATAATTAGCATTAAGATAAGCCTAAGCTATGGCATATCAAGTATATGTAATTGTAAAATCATTTCAAGTAAGCAAATGTCAAGCTCCGTTTTTACTTTTGTTTTTTGTTATGCATTTACATTACGCGCTCTTAACTACTAAACATACGTAATATAAAAGTTCAACGACTTTAGCTACGTCCGATAAATTTATGCTCGGCACGCAATGGTGTATTGTTGGTGTGACCTTCAGAAATCTATAAATTGCCTAGTGAAAATAAAAAGAGAACTCCAAGCTTCTGAACTACTCTTGTTTGCGTCCGCCTCTCGGCTGCAGCCCTTTGAGGCAGTTGGCAGTCAGAGACGCCAACTTTCTATTCTCACTTCCGATTTTGGCACAAAACATGTCACAGTGGAGGCGTCTTTTTTAGAGCTTTCAGATTTGGTGTACTTATACGCAATTGATGGGCTTGTCGCATGTTCCCGTCCCCTTTTATTTATAGCTTACAAAGGAGGCGTGATATTTGATCATGTTGCGCTCTGAAAACATCGCGACGATTTAAGCCTATTAATGTATTTTTTTGTCCATGTAATTTAACAATTGTCCACTCAATTCCACAAGAAATTGGTCTATTCTTTGTATAATTAAGTTGCTATCTCACAGAGGGCATCAATTTGCTAACTGACGGTTGGCAGCAGCTGCAGAAGCCAGCGCTGACAGACATCGCCATAAATTTAAGTTATATGGACACGCTTGCCTATCCATATTCATATTATACAATTCAGAAGACTTGGCCCTCAGCTCGGCTCAGCTTACGGGTCCTGCAGCTCATTTCAAGTTTTTGCGCCAGTCTGCGCGCTTATATTAATCCAGTTTGATTTGCGCAGGGTCTGCGAATGACTTGGCTAGCAAACGGACCTTGAACTTGTGGCTTGGCCCATTGCTGCTTTATCTTTGGGTATCTTAAGTATCTTATGCCCCACGCTTGACACTAAAGTTAATAAGTTTGTAGCGCTAGGGGGTGTTTCTTAGCTATATTATGCCTGCCTGATTCGAATCTTAAACAAATCTCCAATGTAATATGTAGTAAAATATAATATCAAGTAATTCAACTTAATGAATAAGAGGCTAATGAACCTTAAGAAAAATAAACTATTTAGCTAGGCAAAGTTTTTTTTAGCAGATCTGTCGCTCTATTGACAAAGCAACTGAAGAAGAGGAGGAAGAAGATCAGCCAATATTTACTTAAAATTCGTTCACGCTTCGAGTTCCAGTTCGAAGCTGGGGTCCACACCACGACTTATTATGTGATTACTCAATATTTTGACATTTCTGTACGAAGAAATTTGACAAAAAACAAAAGCCAGAATATTGACAATAAACTTAAGCGCTTTTCAAGCTGAATGACAATTGCTGTGCCATTTTTTCCATGTCTTGGCTTTTTCTGTTTTTCTGTTTTACTTGTTTTTTCAGTTTAATATTTTTTACTGTGTTGTGCGCCTTTCAACGCACAATTGACAACATTTCTTTGTACAACAGCGTGTCGCTTGCCCCTAAGCAACTTTCTACTGTCACTTGTCATACTCATATCTGTGCGTGTGCGGGAGTGTGCGTGTATGTGTCAAGCCCATTGGCAAGTTCTTAAAACTGATCTAGGCTGCTATTGTTGGCCGTCTTTGTTCCAGCTGCTCTTGTTGTTCTTGCAAGTTAACATAAATCTGCCATTTGTTTAATTTATTTAGCATTTCGCGTGTGGCCCATATTATGGCCGAGCTTGATTTATGTGTTCACTAAAATCTTCGCCTAAATGAGTCGTTTAGTTTACTCCGGCAGTGTGCGTGAGTGTGCTTTATGAGCTAACAGTCTGTGCTATATCATGTAACAAATAGCTGATACGAGCTTCATAACTGCTCCGCCTTTTGTATTCAAGCCATTCGCAAACATTTTGCTTTAGTCATACATAATTAACACATCAGATAATATTTTTATATTCTGTGAGAATCTGCAAAAATAAATTTTTTTATTTCGTGGCACTTCATTCAGTTTGGCGTGCCAGCTTTTTTATACATTGAGCTAGGCTTATTTTTAAATAAATCTGAGATTAAACAGTGCCCATAATTTTAAATTATTTAGTATTTAGTTTTCCTTACATATTCTTATATAATATTATATATACGACTTCGTAAAGAAATATTATAAATAATTTCAATAATTAAAAAAATTATTTTTCATACCTAATCAGTTGAACCGGACTGTATGTACAGGTCTTTAATGCGTGAACAGATTTTCTGCCTTTCTGCCAACTAAAAAAACAAATTGAAAATAGGTTTATATTATGCGCTCGTCTACAGATGTCTTATAGTTTGTTGCGCTTTACAGTAAGAATTGAAATGATATAATTAATTTTTTAATTATAATGGAAAACTAAAATGAGGCCTTGCAACATCAAAGAAGTTTAATGAAAGAGTTCAGAATATGATTTATATTTAAACCCAGATTACAGATATTCTTCAGCAACTTCAGAATTGCTCTAAGGCGCAGCAGATGTTTTAAAAGTCGTTATCCAGTTGTCGTTCAGGTGTTAGTTGAGTGTTATATTAATGGATACTTAAATGTGCATAAAGCTCGATTGGCTGGAATTCGCAGATACCAGGCTGCACGTGTTTCTGCCCTGTTCGTAATGGAGACCACGTTGAGGACATGTTGCGCATATTGAGTAACCATTTTGTAAATGATATTTGCATATTACGAGGCAAACAGCCCAACAAAAATGTTAGTAGACGCACATTTTTGACGGATTATGAGTCACAGAGCATTAAATTTGGGTGCACAAGACATTCCTGCTGAAAGCCGAATCAGCTCTTACTCATTTGGCCCAAATCATGAAAACATTTTTATGTTTATTGTTATTGGCACAAATCTCAGTTGATGGATTTTAAATTGTTATGACAGCTGTCCACCAACAGGTCAATGAAAGCTATTTATATATTGTTATTTATATTTATTATAATTATATATTGTGATGTATGACAAAGGTAAAGCTAACCAATTAGGCTGTTTATCCATAAGACTTTGCCCTTTGATAACAATCTCATTTAAGCACTGTTCCAATTAGCCAATGTTTGGTTCATCAGTGGACAGTTTTTGTATATTTGATATACTTTTATCTTTTATCTTGAAACCCATATTCTATATATATACAAATTATATTTATTTAATTAATTTCTTATCGATTTAGTAGCATCTTTGTCGCCAGGCACAAGCAGGTTGCAGCGTCAGCTTTTATTTGATCCGAGCTTGTTTCTGCTGCAGGCCAGCCTAGCTGGTGCTGGAATCTGGGAGGGCTCCAGATGTTTCAACTCAAGGGCCCAGCCTGGCATATGCGTTCGCATCGATAGCTGTCGATCGTATTATCGTGTGGTGCGGCAATTGTCGATTTTAGCAGTTCGTCAGTGGCAGTCGCCCATTGGCCCACTCGGCTTTGGCTCTGATATATGCAACTTTTACGATCAGCTTGGACGCGTTAACAATGGCATATGTTGCCCAAACGTGGATACAAAGCCATTAGGCAACAATCCAATATCGACAACAACAACGACAACGACAACAGAGAAACCCCTGATGGGTGGCGATGAGATTGACGAGGCTGATGGAGGAGAGGAGCCAGAACAGCCGCAGGACAATGAAAATCCTGCGGAGATACACACAGACCCAATTGATACTCCCCAAAATAGCGTTGAGGATATGCCCGACTTTCAGGATATAAACAACATCGAGGCCAATGCCCCCGAGCTGCAACCAGCACCAACGCCATCGACCACGCCTCCAACGACCGCCGTCTATCCTTATCAATGGCCCTTCGGCAACTTTGCCGGAGGCATTCCACAGTGGCCGCCACCATTGCCCACACATCCGCCCACCGTGGGCGGTTGGCCACCGCCGATACCGACACATCCCCCAAGCCATCAGTATCCAACGCATCCGACCTCACGACCTATTGCAACAACGCCAAGTTCTGTGCTCACTACTCGTCGTACTACACCACGTCCATTGGGCAGACCGCCTACCACCACGCGGCGCCCCAGCTATCCCACGACAGCGACGACGACAACGCGTCGTCCAACAAGCGGCTTCAGCCCGGAAGGCTTGCCACTGCAGTGCGGCAACAAGAACCCGGTGTCACCCGATCAGGAACGCATTGTGGGCGGCAACAATGCCAGTCCGCATGAATTTCCCTGGATCGCCGTGCTCTTCAAGTCCGGCAAACAGTTCTGTGGTGGCAGCTTAATAACCAACAATCACATTCTTACAGCAGCACATTGTGTGGCAAGGTAATTGAAATAAAAAAAAATTGCCATTAAATCTTGACTGATCTGAATTCCAGAATGACCTCATGGGATGTGGCCGCATTGACAGCTCATCTGGGGGACTATAACATACGTACGGACTTTGAGGTGCAGCACGTTTCGCGACGCATCAAACGACTCGTGCGGCACAAAGGCTTCGAATTTAGCACTCTGGTAAGTATACTATATATATATATATATATATATATATATATATATATATATTTATATATATATATTTATATGTATATATATATATACATATATATATATATATATATATATATATATATATATACTTATATATACACTATATATACACAATCTTAGCACAATGACATTGCCATTTTGACGTTGAGCGAGCCGGTGCCGTTCTCAACCGAGATCCAACCAATTTGCTTGCCCACCTCGCCAACCCAACAGTCCCGCTCCTATAGCGGGCAGTTGGCTACGGTCGCCGGCTGGGGTAGTCTGCGCGAGAATGGACCTCAGCCATCGATTCTGCAAAAGGTGGATATACCTATCTGGGCGAATGCGGAGTGCGCTCAGAAATATGGACGAGCTGCGCCCGGCGGCATCATCTCATCAATGATTTGTGCCGGTCAAGCAGCCAAGGATTCGTGCAGCGTTAGTCAAAGAGTTTCCTAACTTAGCAACAAGCAATTCAACTAATCTGACTGTTTATTTTTGACAGGGGGATTCTGGCGGCCCGATGATCGTCAATGAGGGCAGCCGCTACACACAGGTGGGCATCGTCTCGTGGGGCATTGGCTGTGGCAAAGGACAGTATCCTGGTGTCTACACTCGTGTCACCTCGCTGCTCCCATGGATTTACAAGAACATCAAATGAACTAAGTATTTTGCATAGATTAAGTCGTGATATTGAGACAAGTTTAATAAACATTATAAAGAGCATACGCAGATGGTTTTTAAATACTGGTTTTAAATACTCTTCTCACTCTTTCCACAGTATGTAATTTAAATGTGCCCACTGATAAAAAGGCTGAGTATTTATTTAATAATTTGATTTAATGTTAAGCACTTAATACTTTATAGACACACTAAAAAATATATAAAAATAAGATAAAATCATATTCACATTTAGACATATGTACATACATACATATGCTAGTCAGTGGTAATTATGCGCTTTACTTTAATACTCGAAAATCAAGCCGATATATTTGTTTACAGACGCATAAAAATAAATTCAAACAAAAAGTTTGTAGCTAACAGCTATTTGACACTAACTTAAAGTTGGCTGCGCCTGTGTGCAGATGCTAGCTGGTTTCCGAACCAACAAAGACTGACAACCAGTGGTCTATGACAGACAAAAGCTAACTGCTACGCATGCTCTGCCAACCAACAGAGTGCCAGTCAATTTTGAATTGATTACAATTTCTATTATGTATTTATGATAAAGCAAAATAACGATTCCATTTGTATTTATATTTCAAATATAGCTTAAATAATTTCTATATATTCTGAATAGTAAATTGGTTGTTGTCAACGCTAATCTAATAAATTGAGATCCTGTAGCAACATGTCACTTACAAAAACATCGAATGGTTGATGTCTAGACTAAAATATTTTGTTCATGATGCAGTGATTGAATGCTATGATTGAAGTCGCTTTTATTAATTTTTAATAATTTCCAATCATGTGAATTGATTTGTTCAGCTTGGTTTTTATCCATGCCATATTCTTATAAATCAAGTGTTTTAGTTGGTTTTCTAAAAAGCTTACATTTGCAATGAGTGTCGATTATCATGCTATATTGAAATGTTTTTAATATTAATATCAAAATTATAAGCTTGGATGAGTATATTTCGTGTTATATGTATATGAATGCCAGATCTTGACTAATTATCGACAAAATTTGGCTACTTATATCTCAGATATTTTCCAGCCAATTTTCAGGTAGTTAAAGTTTATTTCATAGTTCGAATATTTACAAATATTACACTCAAGGACATTTTAACTATTAATTTTAAAATTGCATTGGAAATAATAATATATAAAATCTCTAAACTAAGATTGAAATCTCTATAATGTCAGATCATTAAAAAAAAAAAACATAATAAACCAAAGACAAAAAGTTTAGATTCTAATAAATCAACAAAGAACAAAGTCAACAGTAATTAATTTTTTCGAAGAACAATCTCTTAAGGGTTTGGCTACTTTTGTACCTCTTCAGTTGTTCTCTAGCTTAAAGACCTGTGCCTCAATCCTCCTAATTGTATCAGCAAGTGGATCTTGTTGAGACAAATGACCTAGAACTTTCATGTCTTGCTGTCCACTTTTCTTACACCCTCTCACCCTCCGCCTCTCTTTTTCTATCTAACTTATCTGGTCGTTGACTTACTTTAACTGATGAGCTATATATATTTGATATATATAAATATTTAATTCTTAATTTAGCTGTTACCTAGTCTATTGAATCGTACTAATAAAAAGTTTCCTAACGTAGTTTTAGGACATATTTCGTTATTTCGTTGCCTAAAAACGCATTATACTTTGCGTTACTTAGAATGATATATTTTTATACTTTACCAATTAAATAAGTCAATTCTACCCCATAGTCATGTTAATCCAAAACTATTTGTATTCATACAGCAACGATTCCGTCCGTTTTTTAAGTTTTCAAAGTTAGACTCGGCAGATTAAGATCTGAATTTTGGTCGATCCTCAATCAAATTAAATTATAAAAATAAAAACGAAATTGTCAGTATTTTTACAATATAAAAAAATAGATTGGATGATGAAAAAATTGATTAGAATTTATCAAAGTAAAGCATTAGGTATTTGAGTGTCCGATATTGAAGATTTTTATGCATATAAACAAACGAACATATATACAAAGAGACATAACCAGCTCGACTCGGCTACTCAAGTAGATCAAGAATATACCTGCATAACATATATATATATACTTATACTCAAACAAGTTATATATTTATATACATATAAAGGACGCGGTCTCGATCTCTTCAGTAAATATTTGCATACAATTATTTGAACTTGATTGAACATTTTTCAATGGGTATTTTAGTCGAGCACACCCGACTGCACATTCTGATTTGTTATAATTCATTAATTTTTATAGCACCCTAAGTATTTTATTTGCTTAAATTAGCTTCGGCAAATAGAGTTTGATTAAACAAATTGAGCTGCACTGTTTGACTTTGTAAATCAGTTCTCTGTACTGTATATTACACGCAACCCACAACAGTTTTCGGATTGTGTCTGAAATCCAATCAAATTTAACTTTAACGTTAAATGCAAAGCGAATCAAAGGTATGATCATGATCGAACAACTTTAAAACTTTCTAAATGCTCAAGTGTGACCACATATTGTTCTCAATGAAGTATTTATTGGGTATACATATGTATGTATATATGTGTGTATATATATGTGCACACTTATGTATTTCTGCATATATGTGTATGGCATTTATGTATTAATGCAATGCGACACGAGAATTAGTAAAAGTGCTCAAGTAGGGACTGTCCCACTGGGATATAGTTTAAATACCAGTTTCAATGATTCCAGGCTTCTTGATATACACACACATATGCATGCATACACACACACACACACACTTAAGTGCATGCGTCGCTTGCTTTGCACTTTATGCAGCAGCTGCGTTGCTTCAGTCCAAATTCCAGTCGTCCCCACTCACAATACCTAAAAACAATTTTAAATAGTTTTTTTTATAATCCACCGATGCTTATGAAATTTTGAGAATATAATTCTAACATCAAAGCACAAAACTACAACATCGATTTTTATCGACATTAAGCACGAATAGGATGATATATCGATAAAAATGTAAAAGCAAACGCTGCTTAAGGTATATCCCTGAGCATTGCAGTTGCTTAGCGCAACGGACGGATCGACTAGAGCGACTCAACTGTTCAGTTTGATAGAGTTTATTCAACTAATAAAGCACCTCAAAAACGCACAATTAATGCCTCGAATTCTTACAATTTTAGTTGCTTAATAAAGAATCCATAAGAACATTGCTTGAAAAACTCACGACTAAAGGCTATACGAATATATAATATGGTTCAAGAGCATAAAATTCCAACTATGAAGCGTGCCTACGGCCTTTGTTAGCTCTTAAATACATTTAAATTTTAATACCTCGATCTGCTCTGCTTCTCTATCTGAAGACTTAAGCTTCATTTTACTTATTATATTTATGAGATATGCAGACGTAGTTTGTTTTATTTTCTTCTTGACGAAATTGGTCATATTTAATATTTAATTCTTGAAGATATCCATAAGTAAAATTGAGGTTACCAATATCTTGTCCCCTTCCTTCTCTTACTCACACACTCTCTCTCTCTCTCTCTCTCTCTCTCTCTCTCTCTCTCTCTCTCTCTCTCTCTCTCTCTCTGTTTGCCTCTCTCTTATTCACTCTAGCACTCTCACTCGCGCTCTCCTTCATTTTCTCACTCTCTCAAACTCAAACTCACACATCCCCTCCCTCTCTCTCTCTCTCTGTCGCACTTTCTATCTCTCTCACTCTCTCTCTCTCTCTCTCTTTCTGTGTAAGTTTCTAAGTGACTCTTTTTCTGAGCTATCCTCGCTTGGGTCATATTTTTGCAATACTCAATAATGATGAAATATAATAGCTTTATTGTTTCACCGTCCGTACGTCCATACCGTAACTCTATACGAAGTCTAATAGAGGGCTTAAATTCCTGGAATACTCTTAATGAGCAAATCAAGAATTAATATATTATCATTATTATATTAAATATCAATTTTTGGGTCTCGCTTAAGAGATATTTTACACAGCTCTTAAGTTGGTACTCTCTAAATTTATTGATTTGTCACAAATCATTTTATTTATATGTAATTATTCTGTTTTAATCATATTTATACTATCCAATTTGAGGATAGCTCATTGTTGACCTTCATTATGTATATACTTATGAATTATATTTATTTCGTCTGTTCCCGTCCTCAAAAACTTATTGAAAATCCAGAATGCTTTAAATATCTTTTTATATTTCAGACATTATGTATAGGTATATTTTCCTTATAGGTACTCTGAATGCGATATGCAACGGCTTGGAAAATGGCTTGGCCAGAACTCCTCCAATGGGTTGGTTGTCCTGGGAGCGGTTTCGATGCAATACCGACTGTGCAAATGATCCCGACAACTGCATTAGGTATGTGTAAGCTTATATATCGGAATGAATATAAAAATTGTTTGATAAACATTAAGAATAAAGTTAAGTCAGTGTAGTACAAGTGATTGAACATGGCTTTAATGAAAGTTGTATGTTGTATAAGTGCTGACTAGTAGAACTTTGACATCTAGTTTACTTTATCATTTTAATATCTTTATCATTTTAATATCTTTTGTTTGCTTCATTGAAACTATCGATGACGGAATGTAAATGGTTTTCTCTGGTATTTAAAAAGTCTTTTCATTGCTATTTTTAACATCTTAAGACACATTTTCAGCAACACACAGTATTGGAGAGAGATCACTTCAGCTTGAATATTTTGTTGACAAATGTGTCAAAAAAAACAGCATAACTTTTTCTAATATTTCGTCCAGTAACTTTATAAAGGATTGAGCTTAAACTTCTTGAGACTTCTGCCAATAATTATTAAGCAAGTGCTTGGCTCATAAGGAAGAAAGAGATAACAACAAAGACAACAATGCAGCCATTAGTCTAACCAAATACCACAAGAATATGATCAATGCCTTCATAAACTACTCTACAAATTGGCCAAAAATTACATATAAACTACATATATTGATCTGGTAATCATAGCTTAAGTCCGTACTATAGGCTTTAGAGCTATGATTACCAGATCAATGCTGACGTTCTGTATAGATAGCCTCGAAATTGTATGTTCAACCCGTTGTAGCGTCATAATTCAGGATAAGTAAAATGATGTCCAACTAAAAGCAAGAGGAATAGAAAATAATTTTTTAAAATAAATTTATTTTATTTTTAAGCTAAATGCATCCTTAAATTTCATGCTTCAGCTGACTCCTATTGAATATTTACTGCATTTAATTCATTACTTAAAAACCTGCTCAGATATAATAATGACACTGAAGTTTGTCCAATATATATTCCATAATTTGCTTATTTTCGATTTAATTAGTAATTTGTTTTTAATTTAAAATTCTTGCAAGTTTCAAATAAACGATTTCTACACAAATTCTTTTAGTGAGCGACTATTTCAAATAATGGCTGACCTGCTTGTTACGGAAGGCTATGCTTCAGTGGGATATGAGTATGTAAATATTGATGACTGCTGGCTGGAAAGGCACCGCGGTACCGATGGCAAGCTTCTAGCTGATCATAAGCGATTCCCTAGCGGTATTAAAGCCCTATCAGATTACGTACGTATTCACTTCATATTTGCACTTCAACTTCATACTCAACTATTACTAACTAACCGGACTTATAGAACTTTTATATTTTTTTACACATTCCTAACATATGTGTCGCGTCGTGTTTAAAAGCTAAGAATTTTAGTTCGATTTCTTGATTTTTAAATAAATAATACGCAAAAGCTATTCTATAAATAATACTGCAATAGAAATGCTCAATTACAAAGATCAGAGATCATAATCTATAAGAGTCTATATCAAGATCTATCATACATCACAATCTCATATGTCATAGATCAATATATCAGATTTCATAGGTACATTTGCCATCAAAAAAAGACCAAGATCTTTATCTACATAAAATGAATATATAATATATATATTATGAATTACTTTATGGGAACATTAGGTTACAAATAGATCTTAGATACACTATATATATATATATATATATATATATATATATATATATATATATATATATATATATATATATATATATATATATATATATATATATATATATACATATAAATATATATAAAAAAAATACATATAATATAACCAAGAATAAAGTTTCTTAGTTGTTGCTTTAAATATTCTAAATGCCATTTTACCTAATAATGAATAAAATTACATAAAACGAAATTTTATTTAATATAATTTCTGTTCAGCGAATGGAAAATTAATAGAAATCAGAATATGCTTGACATGCTCACAAAACCTTAGCACTGCCCTGGGATGCTAATGAAAATCAAAAATATCAAGACAATTAATAAAGCGCTGCTAGAAATTCGCGCGATAAGCTTTAGGAAAACAGCAGAACATACAGACGGGCAGCTAATTTACGGACAAATTAAGCACTCCACTTTAAAGAGGCGTACAAGTAAATCCCTATAGGCAGAGTAAATGAAATCTGATGTGACCATCAAAGGCCAATGCTTGCCAATTTTAAAAATAAATAAAACAAAAAATAAATAAAATAAAATAAATTATTATACTCAGGTTTATTTGAATAATATATAACATACACATAAACGAAGAAACTAAATAGTTTAAACTATGACTAAGTCTAAAGTATAAATGTACATATAGTAAACAAAGTATGTATTCTTCATCAGGGCAATGAGCTTCATCAAGCTAGCCAAGTGCTTATCCTTAGTACGTCCATATACTTCTTATTCATCTTTTCTGATATGTTTCGATTTTTAACAGTTATTTAGACTAAGATTAGGAGGCGACAGTCAACTGTGTTAAGTGCTTAGGTACACGTTATATTACCCTACCCAACCTGAAACCTTATCTACTTGAACTCGACACAATAATTAAAATTAAATTTTTCTTTCATTCAGATTCATTCAAGAGGCTTGAAATTCGGTATTTATGAAGACTACGGAAACTTTACATGCGCTGGCTATCCGGGCATTATTGGCTATGAGGAAATCGATGCGCTGCAGTTTGCCGAATGGGATGTGGACTATGTTAAAATAGATGGCTGCTATGCCTTACCCTATGACATGGATCGAGGGTATACGCAGTTTGGTCGATTCCTAAATAGCACTGGAAAGGCAATGGTCTACTCGTGCAGCTGGCCGGTTTATCAAATCTATGCGGGCATCCAGCCTAATTTCTCAGCTATTCAGACGCATTGTAATCTTTGGCGAAATTTCGACGACATTCAAGATTCCTGGGCATCGGTTGAGAATATTATTGACTATTACGGTAACAATCAGGATTTAATTGCACCCAACGCAGGACCCGGACACTGGAATGATCCTGATATGGTAATTAGCAAGCTCTATATACTTTAATAGAGGGATACAAGAACTCATATCTACATTTTCTTTATTTACAGTTAATCATTGGAAACTTTGGTCTGAGCTATGAACAGGCAAAAACGCAATTTGCTATTTGGTCAATTTTAGCCGCTCCACTTTTAATGTCGGTTGACCTAAGGACAATACGGCCCGAATTCAAGGAAATTTTACTCAATCGCAAGATCATATCTGTGGATCAAGATCCCTTGGGCATACAAGGCCGAAGAATCTATAAGCATAAGGGAATTGAAATTTGGTCTAAGCCGATAAGTCCAGTATATCAGAATTTCTACTCCTATGCGCTCGCCTTCATAAACAGGCGAACAGATGGTACACCCTCCGATATCTCTGTCACATTGCGAGAATTGGGTCTTATCAATAATTATGGATATAGAGTCGAGGTAAGTCGACAAATTTCGAAACACTTCACAATAATTTATGTATATATTTTTGTTTAATTTTAGGATCTCTATGAGAATATTAACTATGGAATACTGTTTCCGAAAACAAAAATCAAGGTTAAGGTAAATCCATCGGGAGTTGTTATGTTGAAAGGCGAAACCCAAAATATAAACAAATTTTAACTTGCTTTTATTTTCCATTCGAGCTAATGTCAGTTTTATAATCTAATAAAAAAAACCCAGTAAGATCGTTGCATTCGGATGCCACCGACTGCATAATACTCGTTCCCATTCCAAAATCAGCTTAATTCGCTAATATATAAATAATATCGATATTTGCGGATTTGCCACGCCCCAATGCGAGCCATATATATACATAGCTCTATCAGTAGATGAAATTAACAGTGATATATCTAAAGTTGGTAATGCTCCATTAATGTGGAAGCCACAGTCTTTCTGGATTTGCCAAACCCAAGAGCCGTATTCATCATTCTTCGCCAATCTATATAAGTTTCTTGACTAATTGTGAAAGTCTTCCTATAAAAACGGTGGAAGCTGCTGTCTTACCCCTTCAGCTACCCAAATGGACAAAGCTATATGCACTAAATATTTTATCTAGGGTTGGAATACACAAAAATAGATGGATAGATTCTAAATACAAAGTCTTCAAGTTTAAATATTTCCGAAAACAATCGCTTTTATGTGTTAAAAGGTATAGAGCTCCCGGTTAGCCACACACAGAAGGGACTTTCTTTGGCATAATATATGAATAAGACATGTCAGAAAGTATAATAAAATATTTGGTTTTAATTAAAGCGGGATACATCAAATTCAAACTACATAAGTGGCATCAGTCAAGAATCTTTAAATACCCAAAATCTACATAAAAAGCATTTTAAAATTATGTCACCTTACTTTAGGAAAAACATAAAATGGAATTTTAATTTTGACTAAATACTCATATATTTTTTTCGTAATACCTATAAATATTAACCTGCACCAATATACTCTAGCAGAACAAGCTATAAATTCTCTACTCTTTAATACATAATAATATTAGGATTTCTAGAAATGTATATTAATAATTATTGTGAATAAATGAATATAAAAATAAAAATATTTGAAAAACCACAACAAAAATGCTTTATTAATTTTAATATATTAAACTATTACAAAGATATGCAATCTGTAAATGAGCAGTGCCTACTTTTGGGCAGAGCTTTAAAGTTGATCATGTCAAATTAAAGTCTTGGGATATTGTAAAGGGTTTTGCATGGGATAAATAACTGGAATTCATTGTAACAATTCTTATTACAGTGAATGTAACATAAATATACAATATACAAAAACAAATATTGAAATATTTTATAGTTTCGATTTTTATTTGATAGTCATTAATCAAACAATTAGATTTATATATAGAAATTATTCCTTATGGAAATGGGATGTGATTGAAAAGTCTAACCGTAGAAAAACAATGGTAAGTAGAAATATAATGTAAATAAATGCAATAACTAGTAAAGGCTCTTGAAGCAGCGACACCTTTGAGAAATTGTACTTCAGAGTAAACTCTGCAATATGATTTTCCACCAGATTACGTTGGGAAAAAGACACAACTGGACGTCCCACAGTATCCAAATAGGTGTGAATCAATGCGTTTTGATGCCGCTTAATACCATATGGCGTTTCAAGCTTAATATTGGACGAGCCCTCTGGTAATATAATGGTTATGACAGCTTCATCGATGCACATATTATCATGTATATGATCGATTAGATGCATCTTTAAGATATAATCATTTTCGGAGCTATATAGATATTCATAAGAGGGTACATTGTAGCCAAGTACGTATTGCGTTTTCCATCCACCAAACAGAGGAAATCGGGGACGCAAGTCGAGATCAACAGATTCACGCATTAGATTCATATTTGATGTGGAGATATTACCGTTGGTATCGCGATAATACACTCCAGTTGCCGATGCTGGTAAATAGGTTTTATATGACTTAACAGCCGACTGTCCAGAACGACCATCTTTTTGGAAATCATAACGCGAGAAAGATCCTTTCAATTTTGCACCGGTATGAGTCATCTGAATTTCCTCTTTCACCGCAATATTGCCCCAATGGGAAACTTCTATCGTGCGTTCCAAAGTGTTCACAGTCAAAAATGGAGATTGATTTTCATAGTGAACGAACAGCTCATCATCGGTGAATTCTGTTAAATTTCAAGTTACAGTTAATCTGAGCACGGTAATCGAATATATAGATGTACTTACTTGCAATATTTTCGTAAGGCCCAAAAGTCATTTTATTCGACATAACTGAAAATGGTCTTAACTGTGTGTGCGCAATTATATTAGACGAACTGAGTTGAATATTCATTCTTTGTGATTGGGTTAAATAGTTGGAATATAAATATAATCCGCCAACATATTTGACTAGCTGTTTATCGTTCTGCTTGATTTCCGATGGATAGGGGAGTATATTTTTCGTTGAAACTGTCTCAATGAGTAAAGTTTGCTGCGGGGCACTTGAAGCAAATGTTATCTTGTATTTTACTTGGCTTTTCTCATTTTCCTTCTTTTCTTCAAATGCAAGCTTTTTATTAAATCCATCTTTGACTGATATAAAAGATAGATTTGGCTCTCTTACAATGAATTCATACTCTTTCAGAGGTTTGCCGGCTGTCTCCTCAACTTGTATTTTATATGATGTTTTTACCAATTGGGAAGCTATATCCAAATTTCTTTCCACGTTTTTATTGATAATGTCCGCGGCTATGGGATTTATGATTAAACATATTGTTGTAACATAAAATAATATCCATTTCGTCTCCATTTTTAACCCACGATAATTCTGACACGTAATGCTAAACATTTATAGGATTATTTAGTATATTTTAAAATACCTAATTTTTTGAGTTCAATGAACAGTATTCATATGCCGGCTTTTGTTCTTTAGTTCCATTTTATGACTACTTATCACAAAGTATTTGCGTCAATCTAGCGTCGATTACTTTGCATTGAATATTGGAAACTTATTCAATAACAGGAATAAATATCTAAATTATTTAAATATATTTAAATAATGTATCACATTGCTCCGAAAAATATTCATTATTGAATTCGAATAATTAATTAATAAATAAATAAATTCCATAACATAATATTAACAAAAAAACAATAAAATATTTTATAATTAAGTATTTTTGAATTATTTGTATAAGAAAAAGAGCAATTATTATTTACAATCAAAAGCAAATATTTGCCAATAAATGCTGCGAAGCTTATCGCCCGCACCACATATATCTTTGCTATCGTTAACGGTAACGATAATTATCGATATAAGGAAAAGGCTTAAACTACAAGAGGTCAAATCAAGTCAAGTCAATCTTGATCTTCAAATCAGTTTAATATATTCATGTGTAACACCGATCCGCTAATTAATATATATTGTCTCTAAAACCAGTTCATGATAGTTAATGCAAGTTAAACCGTGAATTAGATATACGGATCAATCACGTTTAGCAATTACCTAAGCAATTGAGGTTAAGTTTGGATTTGCAGGTATGTCCACCATATCAAATATTAAAAACCTTTAATTTTAATCCTTGAACTTTAATTGGAGTATAAATTTATTATACCGCAAGCAGTACAAAAAACTAGTAAATTACATTATTTGAATTTTTGCGACAAGCCACTAAGTTCTATTTTAACCCTTAGCCTGCAATTTAAATACGGAAAAGGCGAACCACAGATTGTCGAAGGCGAGCGTAATAAGCAGTCAACGGCGTATTTGCGAATCGAATATATCAGAATTCAACATTATTATACTACGGTGCTAGCTATATGCTAGATAGGGTTAACTCTAATATCTTAGTACCTAAAGTGATACAAGGCTGTTTTCTTGACTAAAATTTCAGATTGCTACCAATGATGAAATATAAAAATTACCCAAGTCTCTGCACGCATGCATTGCAATTATACAATTAATATGCACTTTCATAACCAATATGCATTGCACTGAAAATGTTCGAAAAAATGTACACCGCTTATAAGTAATCCGCACATATCACATAGCAAATGAATGCGCAAATGTAGCATGTCGTTAACCGCTTCCTTGGTATGAGTTAGAGTACCTTTGTAATGCTTAAATATTTTGTTAATTAAACACAAATTTAAATTCTTTTTTATGAAAAGCGTTTTTATTTATACTTATATTAGGTTTTAGATATTACAAATTTTTGAAGAAGCAGACGATGAATCAGATTGATCAAAATCAATTTTTGCATATGAGCTGTTGTTCTCAAAGCAAATTGGAATTGGCGGAGATTCACATGAGACTTTTTTAAGGCAATTTGATGCCAATTGTCCGCTACTCTGTGGAAGGTCCAAACTTGCATAATAAAGTTCATATTCGCACACGCCTGAAGATAGTTTAGTCTCATTCTTATTTAGAACACTATCCGATAATGCCTCCTCATTTAAAGTATTGGTATCTTTTTCATTTAACAAATTACATTTAGGGTTTGTATTTAAAATTTGCTCTTTTCTATCCACCTTATTTACACCTTCTAGCAGAAATTGTCGACCACATTGTGGTTTATAGGATGGCCTTTGATTCTTATTCTTTGAAATTAGAGAACTATCACTTTTGATTTGAAGAATTTGGTAGCCGACGTCTTTTGTATCAGCTGCATTTGATTTACTTATATTTTTCGTGTAGTCTTCGTTACTAATCGAATGTATCAACTTTCTTCCAGCTGTAGTTGCATTACTTATATCTAAGGCAAAATTTAATAATGTATTTTCCACTTTCTTTTTTACCATTTTGGTATGCAAATCACTTTCGGGGTGGGATTTCTCAATATTTTCAGATTTATTTAAATTGAAGTTTGTTTTATATTGAGACTCTGGCAAATCTGCATTCTTCTCTGTCTCTTCAGAGCAAATGTTATTATCATTTTTAGCTTCATCCTGTTTTGTCTGCAATTTTAAGACGCATTGACTTTGCACCCTCAACTTTTCAATCTGGTCTTCATCAATGCTTATTTGTTTATGGGAAGTGTTCACTATACTAACTGGTTTCATTTCTAAATAGCCACTATCTGAGGTTTCTACTGATTTAGGTATTCTATATTTATTTATCAAATCATTTTGCCTGAGCATTTCAGTAAGCCTGATATTTCCATTTAAACTTGGATTTGCGATAGGAGTACTTTTATGAAATTGGGATTCAGTTTGCACAATTTTAGGTACTTGACAATTGTTTAACGATAATTGTTGTTGTGAAGTAGTGGATGTTGCGGTGCCATTGGAAAAATCGATTTCCATTAAATCACTCATGCGTACTGGACTAATATAATTTCTTACATTTAAAAGAGGTGCACTCGTAGACTTCATTTCCTTTGGGGAATTGTATCCAAATCTTTCACTACATGTTTGCCCATCTACGTTACATATGCTTCCTTTATGAACGTGTCCCTTTTTTAATTTCGAGACAACACCTCGCTGAATTTCACAACGTGGTATATTTGACTTTGATCCAACCGAATACGCTCGAACCCGCGGTGATGTATTGTCTACTTCATTTATATTTCCAAGAAGCTTATTCCGTTTTAAGTGCTCTACTTTACTTCCAATTGAATAAGCTCGACTTGGACGATCACACCTAAAATAAAAGTTTCAGATCATTAATATTCTATTCAATATATAAATAACTATAAGAAGCACAAGACAGACATGAGTTTTAAATCTTTGAGTTAAACTTTATAATGATTGTTAAATGAAAACTTACTGGTTATCAATATCGCCATCTTGTACTAATAGTTCAGATAAGTGGTCGGCAAAATCCATTTTCGAATCTTTGTCGAGAACATTTTGTAAATTGTTTAATCCTATGAAATTAAGAATAGTTGTTTATTTGATTATAAACATGTTTTTTTATAACATTACCTTGGATTTGGCCATTAACACTTGTTCGAGACACTCTGTTACTATCTGAAAAATCATCATCAATATTTTCTTCGGGAATCATGGCCTTGGAAGTTATTGAGCTGAAAGAATGAAAATTACAAGTTTTTTAGTTTGATTTGCAATTCTGATAACATACGGAAAATGAACTGAAAAACAACATACATTCTAGTATGGTCATTATATTCAAGGATATAAAAAAATGTAAAAATTTTTTGTTTTGCATCAATGAAATAACGACCGATTTTACTTTCCTTTTAAGTAAATTAATAATATTAATATTAAAACTACTAATTTTGATAACTTACTTTATTCGATAAGCATCAAGCAGGGATTTGTCATACGTATCGTCAATACTTATTGACGATTCTTCGCTTTCAGAGCATTTCATTGAATATGTTGGTGGGCTGTCACTGTGTCTTTGAATTAAATATGATCGGGATCCAGATATCGTGTTACATCGCTGCGCATGCTTCAATTCAATGTAAGTTTGATTACTGCATTCACTCAACGTCCGATATCTAGTTGGTAAGCTGTCACAGCGTTCGCGCCCATAACCTAGTAAGAAATAAATAAATATTAATACAATTACTGAGTAGTTAAAAAATAATATAAAATGTAAGCCCATCAAAAATTAGTAAAAAGAATATAGTTTCCTTGTGCACAGATATATTGAAACATAAGGAACCTTCCTCGACCATATCAAATATTAAATCAAATTATATAGGTCAGCCCATCAATCTATATGTTCGCCGATTTGCTTATTTACACAAATTTGCACAAAAAAAAGAATAATTTTATAAAGATTTCAGAGCGCAAATAATTAGAATAAATCTGCTAGCTCAAATTTTACGGAAGCGATTAAAATGTAAAGCTTGTCTTCAAAAAACTATTAATAATGAATTTTTATAATTAAACAAATTTTGTACTCACTGTTGTGAGTAAAGTATTGTGGTGAAAAACTACTTCTTGTTTCCATAGGATGTTGACGCTTTTGTAAAACGTTAATGGGCTTGGACGCCTCATTTGCCGATGAAGACCGTTTTCTCATTGGTTCGCTGCTCAAGTCAGAACTGCCTTTTTGTACATTTAAAAAATTCATATTCGACTCCGTTTTAGCTGACATTGCGCTGAAAAATTAAAAAATATTAATATGTGAATATAGATGCAAAATACATTTTAAACTGAGCTGTGTAGTTTATGGGTTACCTTAATATTTGATCATGCATTTGCTTAGCAATTGCAGCATCCTCTGTTTCCATCCAAAGTTCACCGGACCCCAAAACACTCTGTCGCCCCAGTTCCATAAAGAAAATGTTTTGAGGGGAGGCATGACCACATCTGAAATAAATTATACAGTTTAAGTTATAACATAGGATAAGTCTCCTTTTGCCTATTACATATACTTTGCTAAAACTCTTGATACCCGTTTCTAACATTGAAACAATTACTTGCACTTTTCAATTAAGACCAAAATTTATATTCTTACGCACCTTCTTATCGTAGTTAAAAGTATTTCAACTTTTACAATTCGAGCATCTCCATTTGGCAACTTTTCCGCTCCAATGCACATAAATGTTAGTGACTTCGAAGTTAGGCAACAATGATAGTTTCCGGTGATCCCAACACTTACAGACATGCCTTTTTTTTGGACAACAACTTGCCAAACATGTTCTAAAATTTAAATAACATTGAAATAAAAGAGTAAAGATAGTTTTCCAATAAGTTATCTTATAATCAGATCTGATTTTCAGCTGATTTCCTATAATACGAATCTGAATACTGTATTCAAAGGTAGGTAATCAGTTTTAGGGTAAAGCGAACATGTCAGTGCAAATAAATAACAAAAAATACAAATGACGGATTTGAACTGAAGACGAACATTAATGCAATGGGCGACAAGTTGGTTTCCTTAACCGGTTATTCATGCTAAGCAATCTCACAGAGAATCTCGTCCAGCAAGCCCCAACGGTATGCAGTATTCCGACTCAAAGCAACTTATAGAATATGTCACAGGGCTATGTAAGCTGAGGAACAAACTACAAAAAGGGGTATTCCAATTATTTCAATTGATATTATCCAACTCGATAGGTTTTGTCCCAAAACTCGTAGTCCCATGAATTTAAAGTAGACATGTTTTATCTGGACGATCTCGGATCAAGGTCAACAACAACCTATTTATATGACCGAATGACTCTTAATTTGAATAATATGAATCAACTACAACAAAGAGTTTCAATCCTTAAGCAAATAGATAAAGTAGTTACCTTCGACAGATTGTTGCAAAAAACTATTAACACTTATTTTGTAAAAAATCTACATTCGGCTTTTGCTTTACTACAAACAAAACTGAGAGGCGAGCATAACAGAAATCGATCAATTATATAAATGGGTAATGAAAATTCAAATTAAAGTTGATCTAAGTTATAAACTTACCATAAGATGTATAAACGATATCTGTTCCGTTTAAATTTTCTCGTTGGATAGATAACAAGTTTTGTAACCATTTTTGTAAGTCATCTTCTGAATTCAAGACGATTCCAAAGCCGCCTTCTTTTGATGATAAGGCTAAGACATACTTATGTTTCGTGTCGATTCGACGATTTATATTAAAGCAATTTTTCACATATATAGTGCGTTTTGGTACAGCATTTTGAATAAATTTCTTTTCAGTATCATAATATTCCAATCTTGCTTCCTTATTTGTTGTTTCTTTGTATAAAACAAAATATTTCTTTTTCATTGTTTTCAATTTTTTTTGATATTCTTTTAGTACTATTCCGTTGTCTGACATGGAAGCCATCATAAATCTACCCGTGTTCCAAACCTGTAATGATTGAATATAAAACCTTAATTAATTAACATTATTATATCTGTGAATATTAGTGAATAATCTATATACCGAATGATATGGCATAAGTTCCTAAAGACTGCGACATGAACTTTACAAATTTAAGATTGATATTGATCACATTTTCTTTAAAAACGCAATATCATTTGTGCCAGACAAGTGTCATTGGTCTCTGATCGTAGCCCATGCAAATGCAAATCGCTTGGAATTTCGCATCCGGATTTCTTTACTCTCGATCTTTTAATATTTTCCCACAGGTGGTTTTTTACACAAATCTATCGGTATTCTCTGACAGATGATTAAGTTCGTGTGATCGTGATCAAATTCTAGTTTATCGTTAATTTACTTAATACTAATAAAAATCGAACTTCTCAAGTGGTCTTTGAAGCTTAACTGGAATATAATTAAATTTACACACAAATCTCTGGTAGAGTAAACACAGATTTTAACTAATTTATAATACCGGATTTTTATAGGAATCTTGTGCTTAAATATTACACATAGGTTCTATGTTTATACCCATAATTTCGTGAAGATAGTACACATAAAATCGACGTTTTTTAATAAGAACATTTGCCGCCGTGGGAAGAGCAAAACGCATAGCATAAAGGCATAAAGTGCGCAGTAGGCGGCATGAATATTTGCTTGGGCATTTTTTTATACACTCGAATGCTTGATAGGACATCTCCTAGTGAATGGTATCTCCTAGTCGGTTGATTCTGCCTTGAGCATTCTTATTTATTTTTATTGATAACTTATGCAATATTTAAGTCGTTTAATAAATTTTCGGACACGCCAAAATAGTTTATACGTTTCTTGTTTACCTATTGCGTGTTAAGTATTTCGTTATCAATGACATAAGTAGTTGCTGTACGGAAACAATTTGTGCGCACTGTGTTTATTCCTACTGTCAAGACACTCATACTAAATGATCGAAAGTCCAGCTCAAAACAATCTACCAAATTTAATACACAAGAAAAACAATACAAGTACAAAATCAATTTTGAAATTTTTAGACCTGGATACATTATAAGCCGCGAATAACAATAGTCGTACTAAACAAGTTGCACATACATTTTAGATTGTGTTAATATTACTACGCATATGGGGATGTATTTGTATCATATTTAACATTTACAATATTGTCTGTGTTAGTCTACATATATACACACATACATATTCATTAAATAAATATATATATATATACATAAGTATGAAAGTAGGTGAATGTTTTTAAATGCTCAGCTGTAAATATATGTACGTACGTACGTAAGCTATTTAGATAGGAAGAATTATCTATCAATTATCTAATCGATTCATGTTATTGGCATAATTGTTATTAATGTTTGCGTTCCATTTTTCATAAAAAGTAAGGACAAATGACATGTATCTAAATCACAGCAATATTTTTTAGAGACGTTTAGATTTGACGATGTAACTTGTTGTTGTTTTCAGAATTGGCAGTATGAGAAAAACATTGCTCTTTTATAGACGAGTTTAAAGATTTTAAATACAATTGTACATATATGTATGTATGCATATGGTACGGATGAATATACATCATACATTGAGACGTATATCAACGTTAAAGAAACACTTTTTCCACTTTTTAATCATTCCGATATGTAAATGAAATTAATGTCTATGTATTTTCGATATATATAAATGCAGAATACATACTCCGAATACAATAGGCATATATTTATGTATAAATTTATAATGTAATGATTCCCGAGATATAGTGGTGGCACTCGAAAATATCGAAACTATCGAAAAACGTATAATAAACCACGTTGTGTCACTGTTAGAGCTGTGCAAATTTGTTTTGTAAAAAATAAATTTTTAAAGTAACTTCCAAACTCTTTCGACTTAAGGCTCAATTTACCGAAATTAGAGTATATATTTGATACCTAGCCAGTTTGTCCTAACTTTATATGAGAACATTAGTGTTTTAAAATATGAGAAGTTCAGAGTATATTATATTTGTACATAAACGTAGCAATAAACGGCGAGGAAATGGGAGACAAGTTTTCCCAACACATTTACAAGGGTAATAGTGCTGCCTGAGACCTTTCATGATTGATGACATGTACCACATTGGCAAGATCCAATAAAATAAATACATCTTAATAGCGTTGTTATTGACTGAATCAGCGTACAGGCAGCCCTTCTAAAGCCGTTCCCCAGCTTATCAAAGTTTCATAACCGAGTTGGTGTACCTGTTAGGCAAATATGTTTCATTTATAAATGGTTCGAATTTTATACCAGACAAGACGCAAGGCCCATTCAAATTTAATAAAAGCTTGAGACAAATAAACTTTCCGATCTTATACAGTTGCTTCACCTGCGAGGGCTGATATTGGCATAGTGTCCATTCTGACTCTTAATTTAAACTTCGGCTTTGTTAAGCTTAACGTTGTGGGAAATTACAAGGCGAATCTCGTCATATATCTTACAATAAAATAAAAAAAAATTTTAATTTCTTAAATTATTCAGATTTTATGATTTATGATACCAATATGCCATATTAAAGAAATAACTTTTGAAAATGTCACATTCGAATTCATACATTCAAAATATTAATTTCTTATCGATTCTTTCGAACACACTTTTAATCCCCTTGCGAGTGTTCCGATTCCGTTTTGGTTTTAATGTGTGAAGGATAAAATATACCATTTTCTTTTTTCAGCACAAGATAATGTATGACTATCTGTTTTACACGAACGAACGATAATATCAGACTAACAAAAATCAACTATCACCGTGAATCCCCAAAATAAATTGCATGGTTTCAACAGCATCAACCAACAGGATTTGAGACGTTTGTTCCGTAATCATTTTTTAAAAAAAATTAAAATTGAGAACGAAATAGTAAAAATTTTCCACTTTCAGTGAACTAAACCATTTTTGCATTTTTTTCAATAGATCTAACTTATAATAAGTAAAATGCATCTCACATTTGCATGCACCACTGAGCTCAATTGGATTATCAAGCAATCGCGATTGATTCCAGTTAATCGATTAATACTAAATTAAAAATTATCCTTTTTAACCTTAAATGCCTGTACGTATGTAAGCTGCATACTAAGCTTAAGTGTTGTTGCTTTCCAGTGCTTAGAAAGTAACAAAGATGATTTTAATTTCATTTTATATCTGCTAAAATAAAAATAGTTTAATTTTATATATCTACAATCAAAAAGTAAGAACTTAAACAAATTATTAGAATGATACACATACTCAGTGATATTCTATTTATTGTAGATTTGTCTAGTTAGTCAGAGTCAGAATGAATGGAGTGTTTATATCTCATAAGAACTTCAGTTTGTTTTGGATTTGCGAACTGTGCTGCACAGTTGGTTTGCTCTGCACAGTGCAACAGGACTATTGCACGGAGCTTTCAAAGAAGTCGTTGAGCATGATTCTGGGTCAAGCTTTTAATCCTCGATATATGAGTATTGACCCACCAAAAAGTGGAAGCAACGAGAATACTCAAAATTTGGGATCGAAGAGATCTGTTTTGGATGTACCCTTCTATGCCGATAATAATGTTGTTTCATTAGGAAGTTTTCCCGCATGGGAGACAAATCACTTCTCTTACTTTGCCAAAAAAGAAGAGGAATCGTTGAAAAGAAAAACAATAAATACAAGAAATGTCTTTATGGAACAAAGCGGCCATGGAAAACCTGAAGTATTCAAAACCCGGCCCTGGGAATGCTCTTCAATAATAAACTGGATCGATCTGGGCTTAAATTACTTTCCACGTTACATTCGTTCCATTGAATGCATAGCAAAAAAATGCTGGTATGGACACTTTAAATGCAAGCCAAAATCATTCACCATCAAAGTGCTGCGTCGTAAGCCGGGTTCATGTATTCATATAAGCGATAAATTGATTCTCATAACTACGGATGAATACATTAACGATTACACTCAACTCTGGATTTGGGAAGAAATAGCTGTTAATTTTTGCTGTGAATGCGTGATGTTATACTAAGATAAATTAAAATAATATTTATGGTCATTAAAATAAACACGGTTGAATTTAGTTTAACAGAAAACTTTAATAGCATTAGGAACAATTGATACTTGAATGGGTCGCGGTTCGTATTCCTCTCCATCTATAGAATAGAAAATTGGTTCTGTACCCACTGACGGATACAGTTTTATAGTTCTACTCTTAAGTATCAAATTAGGCTCTAAAGTTTTATTTGTAATTTTGGGTATATTTTTTACAAAATTCCATCCGGGCTGCAAGGAGTCAATAAATTTACTTTCCAGTTCCGAAAAATTCTCATCGTTTTGACTAAGATTAATGTTAACTTGATTGGACTTAATGCAACCATGAAGTTTCGTAGCGCAACTATCGTTCTTAATTAGTTTTTGCGCTGCGGTTCGGCTTACATTTTGTTGTTTTACGAGTTTGCTCAAAAAAAAGCCCTTTGCCTGCTGATCTTCAACTTCGGCACAGCAATTACTGCAGCCACGGCACGGGGGAGTGTAAACATAATTGGTTTCTAAATCCCAATTATATTTGCCAGAAAATGACCGAAAAAATGCAGCAAAGTAATGTCTTAGCGGACCCACATACCAATATTTATCCTTCATGTTGTCTATATCTTTCAAGAGACCCCACGAGAAACCATTTATCCCAAAAATTGGCTTTAAATTGTGGTTGTTGCTGTTACTGTCGTTCTCTGTGTTATCTTCATCGAGAACATCATACTGAATGACATCGGCATATCTATATTGGTTTTTCAGCAAAGGCAACAGTGCCTTACACAATGCCTTCACGAAATCCAATTCACGATTGCTCCCAATGTCAAAGAAATTAAAGCTAGATTGTTTTTCGCGTCCTAGTGGAAGGAGCGAAATGGGGCAAATTTCGCCGTGACGACGTAAGAGGCCGGTAACTACCTCAGACTTTGTACCATCTCCGCCGGCTACAACTATAACGTCTGGTAAAGTATTCATTTCCTCCACATATGTTTTGGCGTGTCCTATGTGATTCGTACGTAGTATTTCAACAGAAAAGCCAGCTAAATGCAAAAGAGGTTCACAGTATTTTTTGAACTGAAAGCAAATGGATATTATTAAATAATGTCACATTTTCATGTATTAAGCTATACCAAATTTTCGGCCTTTTTCTTTTTGGCAATCGGGTTCATAATCACAAGTACATTTTTTGGAAGTACACTTGTATTTTGGTGACTATGCAAAACTTCATTTGACAATTGGCTCATATAAAGCTTGATGCTGAAACGATATATAATTTATATAAACTTCAGATACCCAATTGTTCACTTACTCTATGTTTGTTTTTACAGTGGATATTCCATATCCAACTACACATGATAAAAGGAGGCTCTTCTTCCAATTATTTCTAATTAACTTTAACGTGTTCATCCTCGAAGTATTCTTATGTAAACCAGAGTTCTATATAAACTATAAACAAACTCATACAAATTTACTGTTCTATGTACTTATGTTGTTGAATACCACATGATTGTTCACAATGTAGCATCGAACTTAAAATAAATGGAATGAAACGTGGGGACGGCTCTCCAAATAACGATAAAGATGTATCGCAAATATTTAAATTGTTTGTATCTGTTATTATATCGAACTCGTAAAACAGCGCAATCAAAAATACTTTCAAAGTATACATATATCCTAAAATATAGCTATTATCAAAAAAAAAATGCCTAAATAAATTTTTTGACATGGCTTTCCGCTTAGTGCTAAGTTTTTTAAATCATAACAAGCTAGCATTCGGTTGATATTGAAAAATACTTCAAAGTACTTGTTACAATTAACGAGATGGGTGAATATAGTACATCCCTATAGGCTTACTTATTTAACTTATTTTTGATAGTAATTCAGAAGCTGGGAAAATGGAAGCGGTATACTAAAAATATTAAATAAATATATATATTAAAGATAATTATAATTTAACACTTATCTATATATATATAATTATAAGATATAAATAAGTAATTTTACGATTTTCAATGTTCTTTAAACTTTTCCTTTGTTTACATTTCAGCTTAAAAATTCTCCTACTATGAAGGTGATTGCGGATCTTGATGTTAAGACGACAGAACGCTTTGTGTCCTTTTTACTACAATTTGCATCTTTTAAGTCTCTTAAGATTCACTGTAAATTTCTCGAAATATCCTGTGATGGAATAGCGTGGCTTTCTTCGTGGGTTGCCTTCATATGGCTCATAAATTCTAAGAACCTATACCAAATGCAGGTTAACATGCTACTTGGATTACTATTAGATATTGTTGTTGTGGCTGTGTTAAAAGCCCTCGTACGTAGACGACGACCAGCAGCAGTGAAGGATACACTTGTTATTGGTCCGGACAAATTTAGCTTTCCATCGGGACACGCATCTAGAGCTTTTTATGTTCTAATATTCTTTACCAAATTGCATACGTTGCCAATTATATTTTGGATGCCAATGACTGCGTGGGCTGTTAGCGTTGTGATCTCTAGGCTAATATTAAAAAGACACTTTATTTTGGACGTAAGTGCTGGTGCACTGATTGGCATTTGTGAAGCATTGTTTATTGGATTAATTTGGATTAGCGAGGAAACAGCCACTTCTCTGCTTGGGCTCATAACTGAAGATGAATCTGTTTAGCAAGTATTTAAAAAAAAAAAATAATGTAATACTTTCGTAAATAATTGATTAATAATATTACTAACATATGCCAAAGGTGATTTATTTATTCATTTTTTATGTGATTCATCATTTTTTGTTGTTGAGCTTTTTGACGACATATTTGCTCTTATCCGAAAGTCATATTGTACAAGTACAGGAAAGTTTAATATAAGAGAGCATTTTGTTAGATACCTTAAGTAGAGTAAAGGTCAATTGAGACGGTGTTACTTGTAGAATATGAACTGTGCAATCGTTTGCATAATTTAAAATATTAAGAATTTTGCAATAAAAAGACAAGTGATTTGCACATTAAACAGTATGATTTTTATTTGTTGTTGTTGTGATTATTATAAATATTAATAAAGTGTTTGTATTGTTGATAGGCGTAAAGCTAAATAACTGTCTTATTAACAAATTATTTATGCTCTATCGGTTAATATTACTCGTATTGTGCGCCTCATAATCCATGACTTCTTCATAGATAAGCTCCTTCCACTGCTCAACAGTATGCTCTCGCTCATCGACGCTATGATCATATGGCTCTGGAGCAGGCTATAAAAAAAGAAACAAATATACAATAATATATGTATAAATGTGTTAAGTATATGCATTTGGTATATTATTATAATGACTGAACTACGACTACTGAAACCGGTTTCCAAATAAACCGCGAAACCGGATAAAACTGTTATTTTTAGAGCTCCAATGTATACATTTATATTAAAGTTATTTTTTCTTTTTAGAAGAAATCAAATACTTACAGCATCAACCTCTTCGGCGTCATACCATACATTAATGTATTCATGCTGTAAAGCTCTATCCACTGATATCCTCTGTTCAGGGTCGATTACTAGCATCTTGCTAAGTAGATCCCTCGCCTCAGAAGCCTTTCTTCGGCTATTTTGACTATTATCATTAGGAAACAGACCATCAGGAAAAAGCCTATCAAATGAATATCCAGTATATCTTGGACGATTCTCAACGTAATTTCGAACAGTTGGCTGCAGACGCTGCATAAATGATGGGGACGGTGTGCCCAATTGCTCTATAATTCAAAATTCGAAACAGTTATATTCAAAATGTATCATTTGTATTTCTCCTTCTTGTTTACCAATTATTTTGTTCCACTGATCAATGTGATCAGTTCCAGGAAAAAGTACTCCACCTCTAATCATCTCGCCCATAATGCATCCCACTGACCAGATATCTACATTTTCGGTATATCCCATGCCCAAAATGACTTCCGGAGCTCTATAATATCTAGTTACAACATATGGAGTCATCATAAATGTGGTACCAGCTGTGCGTGCAAGTCCAAAATCCAATATCTTTAGAGTACAGTCGGCCTTAACAACTATATTGGAAGGTTTTAAATCCTGTGAAAAACATAATGAGTTCAGTTTGAGAATTATGATAAAAATCAAATCTTCTTCAACTGCACAATTTTATTTAACTTCCACCTTTTTATCGACATCGATTTATATCAAGGATTTGCATGATATACTATAAGAGAGCCTACATGGAACAGAAAAACAGAGAATACAATAAACAATACTTAACTCTATGTATAATTCCAGCGGAATGCAAATGCTTTATGCCACAGAGCATTTGGTAAAGCAAATAGGACATTCTGTCATGGTCTAAATCCATTTGAATAACCTGACATAAATTAGCATCCATTAGTTCCATCACAAGATAAACATCCTGAAACTCCTCCAAATTGCGTTGAGGTGTGAACGCATTTAGCAAACCAATGATCTAAACCAAAGAATAAATATGTTTTAACATTTCATTCGAAATAATAAGTTTCCACTTACATTTTTATGGTTCACTAATTTCATTAGCTTAAATTCTCTGTAAGCTCGTTTAGCGTGCGTCACATTTTGGAATGGGCGAGACAGTTTCTTTATAGCGACATTTTGCTCGGTAATCGTGTCATAGGCAGCACTGTAAAAATCATAGCATTTCTTAGTTGTGTACTTATGTAGAGGTTCAAAATATAAATAAATATCATATCCACTTCCATTTCAAATTTGATTCATTTTATTAAAGTAAACAAAATTAGTTTCAGATTCCATAAGTTCTATTGTACTACTGTAAAATAGGTAAAAATTGATCCAGTTTACTTTATTTTTTTAAATGAACATTTTATAGTTTGAGAAATTCTCTTTTACCATATTTCACTTACCATACAATGCCTTGGGCACCAGATCCAATAGGCCTTAATTTAATATACCGACTAAGAATTGTAAAATTGGTATCTCCCACTTCAACGGTATAATGATGAGCGGCCATAGTCAACACGTTATATTAATATTAGTGTTAAATACAGCTACTGACCATTTCGACCTGAAATATATATGATAAGCATGTCGTTTAAGAATATAAAATACTAATGATAAGAAAATTGCAAATATTGAAATTAACATGTCCTTTATTATATTAATATAATGGATATTCGTAAACAACTTTTAGCTTTTCTGGGAAATTTACGTTTGGATAGCTAAATCTTTTAAGAAATGGATCATAACTGTCGAAACCAGGAATTAATTTCTTATAAATTTTCAATCAGGCATTTTAATAATCTATTTTTGTTTAATAAAAACCAAAATGTTATCTCCATATAACAAAATCAAATCAATTATAATTGGAACCAGAATCCAATTAATTAATAGTTGTTAGAGGCTTATATATTGTAATCTCAATCTCTATTTACAAGCTTCTTTCGATCTCACAGCGAGTTGATCATGTTAAGTTTGTAATTTGATTGAATTAAAAATCAATTACTGTCGGAATCCGATACACATTCAAATTTACCTTTATAACGGCACTTTCATTTCTTAATTCACGTATTTCAATAATACCTTGATATATAAGATATATATATAAGAACAACTTTCTTATTTACCAAGATATTTAATGTCTGAATTTTCTCAGTGTACTGTAGAGAAGTAAATCCGCTAAGTTTCATAGAAAGTTTGCTTATTTAAATCTCTAACTTTGTATTATATATTTTGTATGCTCGTAAACAAAGGAAGCAGAGTATACTGGTTTTGTCCATGTCAATTCTCAGCTAAAGACTTGATAAAGATAATATGTAAATATTTTGACTGGGACCGCAGCAAATTAAGATATATTCTATACGTTTACTAATTTTTAATGTAGAGTATGTACTCTACGTACATATATTTTTGTATTTACCCCAATAAATGAAAATAAACAAATGCTAAAATCGGGAGAACTATAATATATATATATTCCATACTTCAAAAGCTAAAATTCTGGAAATTGACCGGTTTCTCAAATGGATTTATTTGAATTGCTAACGTTATTATTACAACTAAAATATCCCTGAATATATATAACAAAAGTTTCCTGAGTGTCGTTCGTGTAAAAATATATATTTTTAATACATTCAGCATATGATAAGAGTATTACTAAGTCGGTTGGCATCATATTGCAACATTCTTATTTGTTTACAAATCGAGCATTTCTACGAATCCACTTTATCTTACTCTTTCTCACTGATAATATAATCAATAAAACACATACACAAATGCAAATAAATCCAATAGTCAATATAACAAAAGATGTTTTGAATGTTTCGTTAATTGAAAACAGCTTTTCCTTTTCATTTACATTTTATTTGTCAACAAAGAAAGGGCAAATCCTGTTTAGTTGTATATTTTACTATTATGTATAAAGCTTATGCATTTTTTCACTGAGCACGAAGCATAAATTTTACAGCCAGGCCTAGTCGGCGCTTCTGCAAAAATCCATATTTCTTAGTCATAGATATTGTTTTTTTTTTCTTTCGACAAGTCTTAGAATCTTATCTAAGAAGAATTTGGATTGGTTTTTTTATTATTACACTGTGTAATGAATTCTCACATTTTTTAGGCATTACTTTTAACGTTTTATTTAACTTACTTTTAGTAGAATCGTAAGAATATACACTTGTATTTATGTTCACAATGGTAAAATCGATATTTATATACATACGTAGGTATTTATGTTCACAATGGTAAAATCGATATTTATGTACATACAGTCTGTCAAGAAACACTTTACACAGTGGAAAAAATCTCAATTTTTTGACTTTATGTAAAAAAATAAAGAGTTTTTGTTTAATTTAACTAATTTTTTTTAATGGTTAACTGTTTAATAGGTATTTTTAAATCAAATTATAGAAAACAGAAACAAAAACAATAATGGTGAAACTTAAAAAACAACAAAAACTTAGATTACTCATATTTTACACTGTCAAGAAACTCTTTACACACTTCTTATATATTGTTCTAAATTTAAAATGTAAAACTAATTATAACTAATTTTGAAATACTTAATATTTAGTATGGCCCCCCTTAGCATTCTGTACATGTTGGAGTCTTCTTTTCATTGAGTTGACCAAGTTTTGAATATACTCTAGGGGTATCTTCTGCCACTCTTCCAGTACGAAAGCTTTTAGCTGTCCACGGTTGGTTGGATTCCTTTTTCCAACCTTTTTCTTTAAATAAGACCACGCATGTTCGATTGGGTTGAGATCTGGGCTTTGGGGTGGTGTATCCAAGACCTTTCCGCAGTTGTAAAGCAACCAATTACGTACATTATACTCCTTATGTTTTGGATCGTTGTCTTGGTAAAATTTAAAAGTTGGCCGATTTTCACTAATAAAGCCAAATTTGGTTGCGCTTTGGTGTAAATTTGTCTTCAAAATTTGAAAATATTGCTCGGCATTCATTGTGTTTTCAATGAATACCAATTCACCGACTCCTTGGCTGGAAATGCAGGCCCAAACCATAACCGACAGCTTTCCAAATTTGACTGTTGGAATGATATTCGCTTTGTCGTAAGCTTTAGAGACCTTTCGCCATACTTTGGGCGGACCTTCGTTGTAATACATTATTTTGGTCTCGTAGCAAAATATAACGTCCTTCCAATACTCCTCTGGGTGCCTAAGCATAGTAAGAGCAAAACAGAAGCGCTTTTCCACATTTGTCGACGACAGCAAGGGTTTCTTACGTGCCACTTTCGAAGAATACCCATGCCGTAGAATAGCCTGACGGATCGTTTCGTGGGACACATCCACACCACACTCTTCTTTGAGCTCCTTGGCAAGAGTTCTGGTCGAGATTTGGGGATTTGATTTGATCTTTCGCATCATAAGGCGGCTTGCCCGATCAGATATCTTTTTTTTTCGGCCACCCACACCCTTTGCCTCAAGTCTTCCCTCATTTTCCGCGCGACTGAGAACGTTGTATATGGTTTTTCTTGACACAGAAAACATTTCCACTAATTCTGGAACTGATTTGCCCAACTGCCGATTGTAGAAGATCAATTGGACAACATCGAAGCTTAATCTCTTTCCGGGCATTATTAATCAAAATTTGTATTGCTTTTATATGTGTACTCAGCCAAATTTCGCACAAAGTGAAAAATAAACACAAAAATAGAGATGCATAGACAGATTCTAAAGGCATAGTTAACGGTAAAGCCCCGTTATTTCTTAGAATCAGAGCAAAACAGATGAAGAGAACAAAATGTGTAAAGAGTTTCTTGACAGTGTAAAATATGAGTAATCTAAGTTTTTGTTGTTTTTTAAGTTTCACCATTATTGTTTTTGTTTCTGTTTTCTATAATTTGATTTAAAAATACCTATTAAACAGTTAACCATTAAAAAAAATTAGTTAAATTAAACAAAAACTCTTTATTTTTTTACATAAAGTCAAAAAATTGAGATTTTTTCCACTGTGTAAAGTGTTTCTTGACAGACTGTATGTACATACACAAAATCAAACTACACGCAAAAAATATTTACATGCAGACTTAAATGAATAAGCGTTGATTTTCTGTGCGGCTGCACGTTTTTTTTATCATATGTACATATGTAAACAATTTAATAGTAAGCTTTTCACTTTTACCCAGTTTTATAACAGTGAAAAAATATATAAATGTAACCACTATAAAAATCTGTTTTATACACGCCAATTTGATGTACACACACAAATGTAATTATGTGACCAATTCGTTTATGAATTGGATGTAAATCAATATTATCAATCAGAAAAACATTTGTAATTTATACAAATGATCAATATTGTGTATGGCATTACACATGCATAATTATATTTACCTTAAAAATATATGGCAATTAATTTATATATAGCAAATTCGTTATCACTAAATTGACAAGTCGCGTGCTTAAGTTAACTTGTTAATTTATTTATTATTGTATTTTATAAAATCGCAGATAGACAATATGTATATCATGAAAAATGATTTTAATTTGTTTCATACTATACTGAAGTAAGACCCTATTGCACTATCTCAAAAAATACTTTATTTAATTTAAATACTGTAAGAGTTAAATACTGTAAGAGTGTAGTATTTTTATATATTACAGATTGTAATTGATGTGCAAAATGAACCCTTCTTAAGGGTGTTATACTTAAAAACCGGACGATTACCAATTATATATTTGATATAATGAAATAATCAATATCTGTTTGGTATTTTAAATAATATAGTAATATCGATAGATCCATCGATAGCTTTCGTTTAGTATTTAGTAAATTATTTACACTGGCGCCAAACGATAAGCTCTAGATAATTATAATTTTATTTTTTCGAAGGCTTTTATGAAATTAGAATTAACTTCATTGTAAGCTAATTTACGAATCACTTGCCCACAATTAAACAATGAATATCGTAGATTTCATAATTAAAATACTTACTACATAGGTATGTCCGATTAGATGTAAACACAAAACTAAAGGTTTCGAATATGGATAGCCAGTTCTTTGAAGTGCACATATTGAAGGATATGTATATTCTACATCAGGACCATAAGCTGATCTAATCTAATTGTGTACGTAAGTGCAGCAGTATTATATTATCTTTTCTTATAACAGTCGAAATTACTATTTTAAAGCATACTCATCAAATGATGTTCATATAATCCCAATAAAGGAAATTTTATAATCATGTACGCACATTTATGCAACTGTTTTAAATGCCGAATATTCAAAAGCTTTGATCTTCCCAGTGCAAACAAACTGTTAGATATTTGCGTCTTTTTAGCATGATTGGTTTTAATATTGATGAATATCTTAAAATGTATAATTTTTTAATACTTTTACCTCGACTATAATATAGATGTTTGTCAAGTAAATAAATAAACTTATTTAAATTTAAATTTTTAATTTATTTTATAATATTTTTGATAATTTCTTTGAATACATATATATATATTTACAAATATCAATTTTTTTAATTACGTCCCTAAATATGTGCAATTATCATTAACAATATCAATGCGTTAAAACTTAAGCCTACAAACATGTTTCCTCGTTGGACTGCCGCTGGATGATCCCCTATATAAAAGAGTATTAAGTATTAATTCGAAAAGTATTATATTCACAGAATAATTTTACCATTTAAGATGTGAACGTAAACGGATTTAGAGTTGGCATTAGATGGCAGACACGAATACTTTCCTGAGTCCGAAATTTGAGCTCGCTGTATTAGCAAATAGGATGTGGTTATGTCACCTTTTTCGGTTATTACAGATACTCCTCCTCTTGGCGAATCATAGTTAATTTCCTAAAAAAAGGAAATATATTAAATCAAAAATATTTAACACCTGAATGATAATAAGGCGAAATGTTTCTTATCTATATAGACCACATTACCAAACTAATAGGGAACAAAACATAGAATTCGCGTAGAGCGGCTATTTCTAGCTTACGACTAAACGTATAACATAGAATGAGTTCTTTACCTTTCGTTCAATATTCGTTCAATCTAAAACACTCTTATACTTTAGGAGACTTTTAAAAAACAAGTTTGATGACCATAATTATTTGAAACAAACTTAAGCTGATCAAATTTTTTCTGAAGAAGGACCCATGCTTAAATCTCACTAGTTCATGTAGGTGCAAGACGGCTAGATTAACTTTTATCAAGTACAAACATTTTATATTCTATTGGAATACTTTGTGACTTTTCCTAAAACTTAAAAATATAGACGTTTGCTATTTTAGCTATAAGCATTATTATCACGCGCTTTTTAGAATATGTTATTAGCAGAAGAAAAATTTTCTTTAAACTTACTTGATTATTGTGAGTCCAGTGCACCATTAGAGGTGGATCAGGAAGATGTTTGACAATACATGTTAAATTAACAGTTGATCCCAAATCTATGTATAACTCTGGTCCGCCTGGTATAGTTGTTATTGGTTCTGTAATTAAATATGGTAATGAATATATAATAGGCATAATAACCAGTGCACACAAACAAATAATACCCAGTCATATAAAGGGCGCGCAATTTACTTTGGAGTTCTCAAATGACTAAATGCAGAGACTCGGAGGACGGACATATTTTAACATCAAAAATTTTTAGTCGGTTAAATGTTAAATTATGTAACGCTCTGGCAATCTATAATCGCGCATTGTTTATGCTGTTTCCTCATTTATCAAGCAATTATAACAAATCTACAAGCAATAGACAATAACTATAAACCTGTTCAAGCAGTTATATAAGTTTTGTACAGTTCTCTCTACTTCTTAAGGTAATCAACAGCGTGCGATGCGTGAGATAACGTTACTCAGCAGCTCTCTGGCTACGATGTCCATGACCGTCAAAGCTGGAAACCGCTTAAAAAGTGATCACATTCCAATATTTGCAGAAAATTCTACAGAATAAATTTACGTCGTTGAAAAAGGCTTTTTAAAGATGTTCAAGGCGTGTGTTTCTAACTATATTATAGTTGACCGTTTCCGCTTATAATGTTAATATGCCAATTATAAATATAGATCCTTGTATCGTAGAACGTACCCACAACAGAGAAAATCATTGTATATCCCACTGGAGGTGTTGTTGATATTTGACACTCGTAAACTCCGGAATCTCTTATTTGTGGATATTTGATCTAAAAAGTAAAATTGATATTTTAATTAGTCGAATTCGGTTTTACAATGTTTTATTTATGTATATTATATAATTATATATTATGTTAATAATTTCATGTCATGGAGATTTGAAGACTTGTATATTTGGCATTTAAAAAGGGAATACTGAGAGGTATCCAAATATTGCAAAATATTTTTGAGAAAATATATTTTTCAAATTATAATTCTTTGCTGATTGCGAGATCTATGTAGCGGATACAAAGACGCACAACTGGACATGGGTAATTCGAATCCGCTTACTGTCCAGATTAAGAATATATATTTCATGATTCACTTTATAACCCTTGATTAGAGTTTAAAAAACTCTTTTTTATTTCACAAAAAAAAAAAATAAAATAAAAAATTTAAATTTATGTTTGGTACCTGTAATGACCAGTCGCCAGTTTGCTTATTGTATATTGCCGTAAATCTTTGGTCCGATGTATATGTACTTTCAGATACTGTTAGTAGGTGCAAATCTCTATGTCTTATCCAAGATACCTGAGATCAAAGAACTTTAGTAAAATCATTTCAAATTTATTATATTTTTATTTTTTACTAACCGTTTTATTGCCCAAATTTTTAATTCGACAGTTTAGATGTCCGGTTTTGCCAACGAGAGATGTTACGTTTTTCGTGGCTGTCGTATCAAAATAGGGCCCTCTATCAATATATTTAACTAATTGTTCCTCATTGAAATTGAAACCATGCACATCATCGCCTAGCATCAGCATTTCCGTCACATTCATTTTTGGAACAAAATGTTTGCTTTGGCATGATGTTAATCTAGAAAATACTATTAGGGAAACATATAATATTAGTATTATTATGGACAGCATTATTAAAGTCGTTTGTTTTATTATCTAATCTGCATAGAAAGTATGTAATATGATTAACAAACTTTTCATTCAGTATAACATTTTTCCACAATTTGTACATTCACTTACATATATATGCAATATATAAAATAATTCGAAGACTTCGCAGCTTAATCATTTTATGATTTATTCTAAATATATTTATTTTAGCATTTGATTTTTTAATTTTGACACTCAGGATTAAATGTATGTAGGTCCTGAAGCCCGTTTACATTCTTTTTCGACTTTAGACATGCGCATTAGCGAATAATCGCAAAAGAATGTTTACATACAACGTTTTGAGTAAATATTTTGAAAATCCCAAATATTATAAAATCATAAAATCTACTCCAATTATGCCTAATTATAAGTGAACTACTATTGAAAGTTTATTAACATTTAAATAATTATTTGATAGTCAGATTCAGTTTATTAATTTGAGCTTCACCTTACATTCAGTTAATAATTAATTTTAAAATTTATTATAAATTCTATCTATCGAATTATTTAAATAGTTTTCGTATCTATATATTATCTTTAAATCGAAAAAAAGTCATCAACATTTATTATTTAGCGATATCTACGCATGAGACTTCACGAAACTCAAAAGCTCACCGTACTACCTTGAAATATTAAAGATAAGGAATTTGTTGTAGTAGATAAATAAATGCGTATAAATATTATTTTAGCTTTTGTTAAATTATGATATTGAATCATTTGTTCGTATAAAAATAGAAATCAGTAGTTTTTCATGGAGTTGATTGCAATCAAAACCCTCGAGGAATATTTACGATCGTTCCGGATGTGAAAATAATATATTGGTTTCATGCAATGCATATTTTGCTGCCCGTCCGCTTGAATGATTAATCAGAAAGTCTTGATACAATTCGTTTAAAATATTACGTTATTTTCAAATACTAATATACGCGTGGAAAATAGGGAAATATTATAAAACAAACTCACCGCTTTTGAAGCTAGAGACTTGAAATTTAGTATATATACACATGTTGACAACTTGCGACTAAAAATATATATGTATCATCCATGTCGTTTATATAGTCTTGATATTTGCCCCCATCGCTTTCACTATTCCCTTTTAATTTCCTCAGAGGGCCCTGAGGTGCTGTCACCCAACACATTTGGCGTTAAATATTTTAAACAATTTGTTGCTTTTGTTTTGTATACCCTGAACCCATTAAAAAAATGAAATCAAGGTATACTGGTTTTGTTAAAATGTTTTTAAAGGGCTGAAAGAGGTCTGACAATCCAGCTGTCGATTTAGCTTCGTCCGTCTGTGTGTACGTCCTTCCGTCTATCTGTATATATTAGGGACACGTCGATCACAGAACCTATCAGAGCTGCAGACTGTAATTTTTTTGTAGATCGAAATCGAGTATTAAAATTATAATATAGCTAAAGACACAAAATCAAGACCAGGGTATCTCCTTGTCGGACCCTCCCGATTAGAGCTTTCATGCTTGTTTTATATATGATCTTAAAATTCAATTACATATTTTTATATTGGTGTGGGTTCCTCCTGTAGGTGGACACCATCTAATGACGTCTTCTTCAACAATAGTCAAGCTATATGGATACGTAGAGTGATGAAGTCATTTAGGTTATCGTCCACGGTTAGATATATCTCCATAATTTTTTAGACATGCTAAATCTGGTCAATTTTAGCTGCATTAACAAATGGCACCTGTGTAGAGAGCCACCGTTAGACTAATTATACAGGGCAATCTATTATATTTTTACCGCTATAGGTGTCAAACACTTGAAATTTGATGAACTTGTAAAGAGAACCCCGTATAAAAATATGTAGTTTACATTCGTGTGCAGTTTTACAGATAGATACGAAAATTTACCTAAATTATTGTTTATTGATTTAAGAACAATTTTTGACGCCCATTGTATCCTATGTTTCAAAATTTTACCGTAAAGTTACTATAGTTACAATTTTATCATTTACTGTGGTGGGTGAGTCATATATACTATATATTCCATAGTTTATTAGCAATACTCGCTATTTCAGACGGATCATCTTCTTCACAGATCAATTATGTTGTCCGTTCATCGGAACGCGGCAAATTCGATAACTTTTTAATAAATCGATCATGAACAGGAGTCGGTAGCAGCACACTTCAAGTTGTAATCAGTTTTTACTTGTCAGCTTACAATAGCTGAGCCCTATGAACCTACATATAAGCGATTCCCTAAAAATGTACTTTACTATTTTGGTAAGCATAATCCTCTTGGACCTAGAGGTGAATACAATATTCGCAAGTGTGTAGATTCAAGCAAATATATATACTTCCTACATCTTTAGTGTTAGCCTTTTTCTCAGTATAATTGTGCTAAAATTATTTAACTATGAACAGGTTCGAATCGAAATTAATAGTAATAGAGGTGTGTTTCATTTTCATGCTGTCTTGCCACACCTTTGCATAGATATCTATTTTTTAAAATTCGTAATTAATGGAATTTATTTACGAGTATAGTTATTGATATTTATTTCATTTGTTGCAATTATCAGACAAATTTATACCACTTTTGCGAAGTCTTAGAGTCAATCGCGTTGTATGGTCAATTTTGTTCCATTTCCATCGTTTCAATTGTTACGCCCCTCTCTGTTCTAGCGTACATACACAAAGTGAAAAGTAACTTCTATTGATGGTGTCTAAATTGTAATTTCTTTGTGAGTCCTCAAATGTAAACCGTAACCATAGTCGATTGTATTTATAATTCGCAGCTACGATACTTTTTTATATTTAATTAACTTTTCCATTTGACGCTTGGTTTGTAACAATAAACTAAATGTTAAGCAACACGCACATCTATTAAAATTTGTTAATACAATAATTACAAAAACGCCAATAAAAATCGAACATGTAAATATAAATCATGTGTAGTAATTTCGTATTTTTCAAGAATTACAACAAAATATTGTATAGTGTAAATTACTTTTGTGCAAATATTATATGATTCACGTATATACGGGACGTGTGTACATGTGGCTCAAGTGTTTCTTATATATACTGTTCATGTCTTCTTTCAATGTATTGTGCGCGCATAAGCTTTTCGCTCCGCAGTTTGCTATCATGAAAATTTGTCAGCAAATGGCGAAAAATCATGAATGAGAATTTAGTGATGCAGGGTTAAAACATTCAGCTCAAAAGGAAATGGGCCTTGCAGTGATGTTTCAATCATCTTCCCTTTTATTTTACATATTTTACCTTGCCCTTACAACTTTGCACTTGCGCCATGCGCCATCTGCCGTTTTGACTTTTTTGCGCTCTTGTGAAAGGCGATCCGCAAGAGATTTGTACCACATATACGAGCTATACGTTATAGAACCTCTGAATTAATACACCCTGTATCCATACGAGATTACTGATTATCTGAAAACTAATACTTGGTTGAAGGTTTCAATCATTAAATTTAGTGCGTTTGAAGCGGGTTAAACCATTCAGTCCTCGATATTTGACATTTGCAGATGGGAATTTGGCTTGTCTTTCATATTTTGAACACGATGTTTTTATTCGAGGATAGTTTCCTTTCACAATTTATCTCTAGTGCAATGTCGTCATTGAGTCGTTTATCGTTTTGAGTCTATCGGAATGTAACTTTGGATAGGTCTGTTGCTTTGTTTGTCGTTTCGGCACATATGGGAAAATTGGTCGAAACAATTACCTCAATTGATCAATAATGTGTGGAAAACTAAATTTTTTTTTTAAATATTTTAAGAAATTCAATATTTTTGTAAATATCTTGATGTATTAAATATATGCATCTGCAACAAAATCGAGCTACCTAACGCTTTAATACCGCTTACAACAATTTCTCTATTCGATTACGGAAAAGTTTGCGAAAAAGCAGCGTTTCAGATGTCAACGTATCAACCAAAAAAACAATTATTAATTGATTTGTCCTTTTTGAGATACCATTCAATCATTATCCCATTGGTCTAAAGATCCTTAGGAGGCTTACCCAAAAAAAGGTGGGATCCGTCGATCTTTTCTTTCCCTGTTGTCTCTCTCAATATCGTCCGCTCGACCAGAGACGAAAGAAAACTGTATAAAACCGCAATATTATGCTTATATGTAAGGTTTGTAATATGGTCAAGCATTACCATACATAATCTGCTGAGTTCATATTGCTAGACCCAAGTCAGCATACACGAACCTTTCAAACAAGCAGCTCTTTTGTGATCTGTTCCCAGTTTTGCTTCAATAGTGTTGTCAAAGGTAAATATTCGGTTTGCCATATTATTAAATCACTAGCTGTATCAAGAGAGCTGTCTTCTTTTTTTTGTAATCGATTAATCAGCTTTGTGGACGTATATTTGATCTGTCAAAGGCAGTCTAGTTCTGGATCCTATTACTTTTTTTTACTTTGCTTAATACTAAACATCTCCCTTTACCTCTCTTGAGTTCCCTTCCCAAATGCTGCATTGCAAAATGCTGAATTGCACATTCATATAGTTTTATCCCGCATAGGCGTCGTCGATGCCCGCATTGGCTTTGTATATGCCGATGTTCATTTGTAGTGAATTTTTCTAATCCTCTACCTCCCTTCGGTTATCGCCCCTTAAGAAATTTTCGTAGCTAGATTCCATATTCTAATGCCTGAATCGTTGTGAAGTTATGTCATCATCTCGCGGCTGTTTTAACCTAACATATAAAGGGAAAGGTATCTTACTTTAAAAGGAAAAGGTTACCCATTAATAATTTTAATAAATTTGGTCTCGTTAACACTTAACTTTTAATTCAGAAATTCTAACGTTATGAAAAAGTAAAAAACGCTAATGGTATTTAACTAGCGCCACAAGCGAACCTACGAGTTCATTATAGAATTAAAGGCTTCTGAAATATTTACGCTCTACCATGCGTTCTGCTAAAAATGATTATACAAACATAGCTGTGCTATCAATAATAAATATAACAAAAGGCATTTCTTCCTTAAACACTTTACAATAAATAATAACAATTGAAACTTATTTTAATTCCATTTTAGTCACAATGGATGAATCCGATAAAACGCAGCAAAACATGATATCGAATCTTCCGCTACTGTTCGCAAATGGATATCCAACTTCTTTAGATAAAATAACTGAATCTCAGCTAGAAAATTTTATACCTTTCATGGTGCAATGTTCTTTGGGACATATAAACCTACCAAAAAAAATAGACTGCAGCGAACCCGAGTGGTGGCCGGAAAACGCATCCTTTGGCATTCCGCTAAAGAAGCCGAAACATTTTGTTGGGGTAAGTGACACATTATTGCCTGTTTGCAATTTATTTTCTAAATTTTTCTTTTCGTTTCAGAGCTGGATAAAAAAAATGAAAGAGATTGTAGTTATATGTTACAAATTTCACAAAAGTCTGTTTCTTTTACGGTTTTGTAATGACTTAGCTGCTTATGAACATGCAAGCTTGAGATTTATCAACAACTATAATTCCACTACGTCGCTATACGACAGACGAAATAATAAATTACTGGTTACATTTCGTAATGAGAATATGGTAAGCACAACTAAAATAAAAGTGATATTTTGTCGAGGCAATAAATATTAAACTTGACGAAGAGTGTACTGATTCTGAGATCCCGCTTCTAAAGTATAATACCAATTTATTATTACAATTACAGTCTTATGATCGACTGCAAAAAAATAGGAAATGTTTGTTACTTCACACAAACAAGACCGACCTGCAAGGAGATGACTATATGATGGTCGAGCCGCCACCGTTCGACATTTATCTGTGTGACAACTGTGATGCTGAATTATATTCCAAGGAAGCTATCTTGGTAAGTGAAGACTATATTCGTCTTGCTCACATATAGCTTCAATGTTTATTTTTGTTTGCGCAGGAACATGAAAAAATTTGTATTATGGAGGATGATGTGATTTTATGCGATTCGCCGGAACCGGAAAATAAAATTGAAATTAAAAGTGAAAACACAGAGTTAAGAAACGCTTTCCTACTCAACTTTTGTCTTCAGTCAAAAGCAACAAATTGCAATTATTCTAAGAAAATACAAAGAACTAACACAAATAATGAAGAATTGGTCACGATGACTTCAAACAGAAAAAGACGCATATCATCGCGAAGGAATCGAGCTGTTCCTTCGCTTAACAGATGTTCATTTATCCCAATATCATCTCCCGCTGGACAGAAACTGTTGTCTTCAATAAAGCAGACAATATCAATGGAATATGTTTTTGAAAGACAGGAACGCTTAGATCGCTTTTGTTATACGCCCTTAATTAAACCAAATTGCAATCATAAAATTTTTGAAAAGAAAAGTTGTACAAATAATATACATATAACTTTCAAAAAATTGCAATATTTTAGTTCACACATCTATACTTTTCCGCGCCGACAGTTTTTGCAACGTAGATACATTACGCAGAACTTTTTGTTTCTTAATTCTCCATTGATAAAAAAATGCCGTCCAATTTCGGTCAGATTAAAAAAAATGACTGACAATAGCGGAGAGCAATTTCCTATAACTAATACTAAGCTAAATATTAGATTAACACGCGATACTTCACTTAATTCCCAATGGAGAATTTCACCATCCAGCGAGGTGATCGTTGACACAATTGATTTGTGTTCGTCAGATGATGATGATCAGTCAATTTCCTCGACAAAAATACCAAGAGCAGATAAGTTTGCGGTAATGTCCTTAGCGCATAACAATGAAATCGCTGTCATCCAAAAGAATCATTCAAGTGAAAGTGAACGCAATTCTCTGCCTGAATATTTACAAACAACAGATGACAACTCTCTAAAACCCCTTAAGCAATCTGTTTATATTTATTCCAATTACAAGACTAACTCGGAGCTTAACACATTCAGTCTTGAGCCAAAAGCCAATAGTTCAGCAAAACCGTTAGTTCCATCAAACACATTATCACATTCACATAATCAAGAAAATTGTAATTTATCAAAGAGGTTAGTGACTGCTGCTTCAGAGTGGCGTACCAGTTCAGAAAAGGGGGAAATAAATCAATCAGAGACCATTGCTTTTGAAAATATTGCAGGCTTGAACACCTTTACCACATCTGCTAGAATTGTTTCCATTGATTTAACAACGTAAAATTTACCGCTAAGTTAATATAAGTAAAATACTATTGTTATTTCGTACAATAAAGTTTGTAAATATCTAAGATTTTCCAACTTACAATGGTTTTTTACTTCGTTTGCATTAGTTAGTGGAAGGCAAACTTTCAGCATTCATATAGTATGATTTGTCGGATCAAGCAGACATAACTTACCTGAATACGATGAATGAATAGTTGAGGCTTTGATTGCATTGGCGCCAGCTTGTCAACTTAAACGAAAACAGTCTCCTTTAGGACTATCTATGCTACTGCTACTGTAAGTGACAACCAATTTCGTATCTGCTGTTTACGTTGACTGAGATAAAAGATAACGATAGGGTAGAACCATTTGAGGTCGTTGATTTAAGCTCACTGAGTCCACTGCCAACAGCCGAGCAAGGAAAACCCATACTCTATAGCAACAACGATCAGTGATTTCTACTAGCCTTCCCCATGGACGCTATCTATTATCACCAGTGGTCCAGTCGTTTCGACAACGACTCGACCAAAAATTTATTCTAAAGATTTGTGAGAGGGGTCGAACAGCGTGACTGTTACTAGGTGTGTGTCTGCATTAGACAAATGATTCTTCTCTACAGTGTCCATGAAAAAAAGTAATATCTACATGGAATGAATGACTAGATACGAAGAACCCGAAGACTGCCCTCTGCCCCACAACCCTCGAAAGGCTAATTACGGTATGCGTCTTATTGAACGAAAAAAAAAGAAAATAATTATGATCGAATATGAAGCATCACGTTTAAAAGCTCAGGTGATTATTGCCTTCGGAAGACTCTGCTTGAAATAAAATTGTACTTAAGGATCAAATTTTAACACTATTTACTTTTATTATATAAATTAAACTCTTTTTACATTCATAGATAAAAACAGAAACAGTTCATTTAAAAATAAGCTAATTTTTGTATATACCAACTTACTACAAAGACTCCGATGCACTTGTAACACTTAAGGTCCGTTTCGCAAGAGTATGCGGCTTAAGTGGCTATGTGAATAAAGTAAATGAGACCCAGTTTTAATTTGCTTAATTTATTACTTACTTGATTCGATAATCCTGTTTCCCCAAAAAGGAGATCATCACGTCTGGCTGTTCGCCTACGCACTTTGGGACTTTTGTCGAAAGAGCTAACATTTAAAAATAAATACAAAATAACAAAAGTGATTATCCATTACAAACGTTTTTCAATAATCCGTGACCTCGCATACTGTTTCGAATAATTGGTTGATTGTTGAGTAAACTTCGTTTTTATTTAATGGAACCGTAAGGACTTCATTTTTTCTTTTATCATGTAAAGAAAGTTATAAAATGCTCTCTTTTTTTAAACAAATAATTTGAAATCATTTAAAAAGTTCTTTAAGAAAATCATTTCGAAACGCTATTTTCTATCTGTTTAACAGTTAAAAGGTTTACTACCTAAAATATAGTTTTGAAACATAGGGACGGTTAACTAACTATTAACTATTCTTTATTTTTTACGTGCTTTATAGGAATGAATCTACTCGCCTAATGCAGCATTTCAGCTTCCATTCAGGCTTTCATGTTGGTAAGCCTATAGGTCAAATTTGGTAACATTAAAAGAGATCTTAATAAGTTTAGTATTGAGTTCATGGCAACTGGAAAACTATCGATCTTTATAGATAATATGTTATGAACGATGCCTGTATATTATAACTAATATGAAACCAACGTTAGCGAAATTTCCTTCCTAGCTAAATAAAGACATCTAAAATAAAATATCTACATTAAAACTGTAAACAATTTCGTCAAATTAATTCTAAAACACTTAAAAAGTTATTAAAAACTCGATCTTACGTTTCAATGGATGTACTGGGAGGCGAACATCTACTTTTGGGTAGATGTTCTATGGTAAAAGCGAGATTATCTTGGGCTGGTGTGCGGGGAATGTCATAAGTTCCATTGCTGATCAAAGAATGTTGAGAAGAGCATCGGTTTAAATCGCTTAAGTGAAGCTTGTCATCCATATTCATTGATTCAAATAGATCCGAAATTTGCACATTTGTATTATTTGACAAAAAATATTGTAGCAATTGTTGTTGAATGCTACTCTCATGTTGGGCCTCTTTGAGTAACGCTTCATGCTCTTGCAAACGGCTTTCGATCATCGACGAATTACACGTTATAAATATTGCATTGTCAGACAACTTTTGCAGTAAGTATTTTGCCTCGTCGATTGAGTTAATTGTTTCTAGGATGCCTTGAATTTTATTTGCATCACTGTTTGCAGGGTCCTTAACATCTTCAAACTCCATGATAGCCTTTTGTATGTGCTCTATATTTTCTTGTATATAGCCAATATTCGTTTTTAAATTATCTTCTTCGTTTGAGTACTCAGATCCCTTATCAGTATGCTGGGGATCTTGTATTACTTTTAGTTCTCGGCAAAGTTGTTCCCTTTCATTAACAAGTCGTTCAAGTTCAGTTTCCAATTGACTAATCAACTGTTTATTTCTGGCAGAGTGAACTACACTACGCGATAGAGTTTCCCAGCGATGATGTAAAGATCGTGCCTGTTCCACTTTTGACGCTGATTGTCTGTTCGCTCTTTGATATACATTACCACTCCGTTGGCTTCGTCGAAGTGCCGATACCTCCTCTGTTTTCCGTTTTAAAATTTGCTCCTTTGCATTCATTTTCGCTTGCAAAGTCATAACTGCATTTTTCTGTCGTCTCTGCTCTTTGCGTAACTGTGCGATTTCTTGAGTTTTCCTAGAGTTTTCCTCTCGATGTCGGCTTGTTTGTTCCGATATTTTTTTCATTAACCTTACCTGAAACAATGAAATTATATATGTAATTTTATCTTAAAAAATGAACAATTAAGTTGCAGATATTAAAGGAATAGCTAGAAGAGAGATATATAATCATTTGATCATTTGATAATTTCCATTAATATACTTAAAACTAAGATTTAAAAATTTGTGGGAAACCCCATATATATATATATAATAATAGTACTCACTTTACTACATTTTAGATCATTAAGTTCCATTCGCAAATTTTGCAGCTTTATTTCTTGTGTCTTAATTTCCTTTTGCTGTCGAATATGTTCTCTTTGAGTCTGTTGCAATTTTTTCAGTTCCCGATTCATGTCATTAAGTTTCCGTTCATATTCCATTTTAACTGCTTTTAAATTGTCTTTTGGTTGACTAATTGTAGTAGATGTAGCTGAAGCTAAAAAGATAATAAAAAGTCAATATTAATGTATTGGATTGTATTAATGTAATGGAAGTAAAGGTTCAAGAATTTCATTTTTTATGGCAATAATTATGAGTGATTTCAGTATTTGAAGGCTTTCTAATTCGATCTATTGATTGACATTAGTTTGACTTGCATTTTAATGCAAGAGAGCTCCGCCAGTAGAATGGGTAACCGAACATGACATATTTTTATATAAGAACTTTTCATTTGCGAAAATAATATAGCAATGATGACTCACCCATATTCGCCAACACCTCATCTCTTTCCTTTTGTGTACTATAGATTTTAGATGTTAGGACGTTAAGTTTTTCTTCATAGTGTTGCCGCATAACTTGCATCCGCTCTTGAGACAATTCCAACTGTTCAATTAGTTTTGTTTTTATTTCTATATCTGAGTTAATTTCATTTAGATTTTCTTCCATCTCTTTTTCTGCAATAAACGATAAACAAGCATAGATAAAAGTAATGTTTATTTATAACCTTAATTATTTTTACCATTAGAATCACTTTCGCTATCTGAAAATTCCAGCTCAACTAGTTGACTACTTTCATTTGTTATTCCAGGTAATGAACGTGACATTAGGAGTTCCCTTTCTTTCTCTAGGCCTTTTTTAGCTATGTCGATGATTACATTGGGGTCTGCGAAAACATTTTATATTATTTATTGGTATTTATGTTCTTTATTCAATTTCTTACCTTCATATGCCATTTTATTAACTCGCGGCGAATTCCCTGAAGAATTAAATTTCTTCAACTGCTGACACATGTCTTCAGATTCTATAAGTTTTGCCTGTAATTTTTCGATCTCGATCAAGTAATTTCCTACCAAGTTTGTAACTGATATATCCGAATTATTGTCTTTTGTCCATTCATGAATTTGCTTCTCCAGTTTGAGCTTGGCATTTCGATCAATTAATATGTTAATTGTCTCTTGCATTGATTTCAGGCGCTGCTGTAAACGTTTGTTATCATCCAACAACATGGAGTTTTCATAATATGTATCTGAAATTAAGGTATTTCCTTGAGAATCCAAGACACGTTTGCCCTGTAAACAATTTAGAAAGAAAGTATTCAGAAATGCTATCTCGAGCTGATAAATAAATTGTTATTTTCATATTTTACCTGCTTATATTCTAAAAGTTCCAGTTGCAAAGCAGCGACTTCTCTTCGCAGCAACGAAATTGTTCGAGAACTTTGATCTTGATTGATTTGAACTTTGTTTTTGATATTTCGAGCTCTATTTGCATACTTTAATGTATTTAATGTTTCCATAAAGTCCCGATCACTCGGTGAGATGCACGCAATCATCAAGGTTTGGCTATTGCCTCCTAGAGAATCTTGAAGAAGACGCGTTAGCTTCGAGTCTCGATAGGGCACATGTGAGACTTTCTTCGATTTATCGCCCAACGCGGAAATGCAATTTCCCAGTGCCAGAAGGCCGCAATTTATTGATATACCCTCGCGAGCACGATCTCCAGTTGCTAGGGTCCGTTTCAAACGTTCCGAACCAGCTAAATCAACAAAATGGAATTTAGATGTCAAAGTCTCGAAGTCGCTATCGCTAAAATTAATTTTCGGCTCGATCATTTGTTGCCGGCGAACAAATAACGTAAACACTGCATGCGATCGTGATGATAGATCATTCATTTTAGTTGAAGCTGTCGTTCGCGCTAAAGCGCCTTGCTGTAGCAATCTGAAATAAAGCAAAATAATAAATAAATTATAAATGCATTTATATTTAACTGATGTTCAAATATGTTTATAAGCTTAAAATGATTACGGAAAAAGTTAAACAAAATGAGAAAAATATATAGGTGTTGTCTAACTAAAATTCAATTGATTACGTTTTTTTTAAACCATTAAAGTAAAATCTTTTAACTGGAACTAATCAACTCTCCTAGCAATTAAATTTCATTCTAAAAAAAGAAAATTAATAATTTCTCCTCCAGAAAAGCGGAATAATAATATAAAAAAAGTTTTTATAATTTGTTTTACCTATGTTTCAGAAATGCTCACCTGTAGCTTTGCAGATTAGTTAATAAAGCCGGGCTTAGCTTAAAATTGCAAATTTTTGTAAAATGAAATATTGTAAGAACTCATTACATTCTTTGGCTTGCAATGATTGAAATAGTTTATTTTATTTACTAAGCAATCGATTTCTAACTTTATACATTAAAAAAATAGGTGTATACTCACTTTAAGGCATCTTGGGACTCATTGATTGGCTTAATAGTAGCACCTGCCACAGTTATTTGCCCATTTCCACTTTCATGTATTTTAAAAGATGAATTTTTGTTAAATGGATCCAGTAAATCGATAATGTCTTCGTTATACAGCTCTATAAACTGAACAGCCACACTAAATTGCGAATTCGTGGCAGAGGCATCACTGGCTTCAGAATGCTGCAATTTATCGATGCCGGAGAATATATGTCGTATAGCGCGAGGTATTATGCCAAGTTGATAGTCGCCAGAAGTGTGATCAAATCCAGTTCCCATTGTGTAGGTTTTCCCAGAGCCCGTTTGACCGTATGCAAGTACTGTAGCATTATAGCCATGTAAAGTTCCTTCAACCAAGCGTTCAACGCATTCCGCATATATATCACTCTACGAATGTGTGAAATGCCTGTATAAAATATATTTCTTGTGCTGGAAACTTACCTGATTAGAGTCCACATTATATACATAATCAAATGTAAATGCCTTATCTGATCCTAGAACAATTTGTTGCTCGCCAGGAGTAACCGTGGTACATATTCGACACATGTCAATTATCTCTCTTGAATTTTGAGGACGAATTCTAAAAATATGGAAAATCACCGTTTGGTTTCATTAGGTTATCAACAGTCTCATAGTCTCTGTCTATTTGTTCATTATCAATCTTAGAGTCAGTTACAGTCAGGATCTTTATATATAATAGATCTTATTTAACACAATCACTCACCGTACTGCCACCCGAACTAGGCAATCCTTGTCTATATCTCCATCCGCAGCCATGTTGAATTATTACGCTAAGAAATTAATAACTTTATTAAAAATATATATAATGTCTAATGGTACACTCGTAAGCAACCAACTGCTCTACAAACTTCTAACACTTGAAACAAAATTTGGCTAGAATTCTGAGCATCTGTCAGGTTACCATAAATAAGGTTCTAAGAGATTCGGTGAATATATGATATGAAGGAATTGCATGTTGGCATGTTGACATAAATGTTTGTTTTAGCTCTCAACAACTCCAACTTCCCTAAGAAACACAATGTTGCAGCACGCTCCCTTAAGAACACTGCACATTATTTTTCATAGAAAACTCAAGTGGAACAGCCATAGAGATGCTTCAGAAATTTTACGATGTTGACTTTATAAAGAACACTCAACAACGCTGTATATGAAACAGTCTATTTCATCCCATCCATCCATTAGAATTAAAAAACTAGTTGTAAACAACAGTTAATAGTTGATCTTGATTATTCATGAATACATAAACTTTTAAATGTTTAATGTATATGTACATGTGTATGTGCTGCTATATATATACATTTTTGTATGTGATAATCCATCTTAAGGTTTCATATTAGTAAAATTAGTACAAATAATTATAAATATGTCATAATTCGATAGACACCAACACAATGTGTACATATATACGAAATGAAATACTGATCTACAGCATCCAGAGCATCAATATCATTTATGAACAATAATTGATTTATGAACAATAATTACTATAATAACCTCAATTAGTCGAAAAGTTTTTCAAAATACAGATTAGGCTTAATATTAGTTAATTACTAATTCTGTAGCTTGTATTGTTCAACTGGTAAAAAAGATGACATACATTTATTGGTATGCAGATAGGAATTATATTTTATATGTATATATACATATTTGGAATTAATTTAACAACACACACATAAAAATAAGTCATATTTAACCATATATATGTAGGCACATATGTATGTTACTTACAATTAAATATACAAAACCTGTTTTCACATTTTGACACCTGATGTTTACAAATAATTTCTTAACGCTAATATCAATCGAAATAAAAATATTATTTTTTAATGCAAAATTTAACATACCAATAAAATTAATATTTGCATTCGCTGCTTTAAAATTCACAAGTGTATTAAAATCTGTTTAATCAAGATCAACGGCCAATATGTTTATTTTCTTACATACGATTAAATATACATATAAATACTCAACAGCTGTGAACAGCTGATGTCATTTGGGATGAACGATATTTCAATCATCGCTTGAAATTATAATGATGTCTCCACTACACATTTTAACATTGTGCTTATCGTAAAGGTGACTTGCTTAGCCAGAGAAAATCAGATCAACAACGACCATTTAATATTACTAAAAATCTATTTGTAAATCATATATAATGTTATTCAATATTTTTATCTCATTTTGATTTCATAAGAATCAGTTCTAGACTGAAATTTGTCTTTACTTTTGGTCCTAACTAGCAAAATCTATTTTTCCATGTCTGAACACATACATATGTACAGAGCGAATAATTTGGTGTATCAATAATTGTGAATTTGTTAAAACGAATATAAAAGAATATATCCAAATGATAGCCACATAATAGCATAATTCCAACCAAATACACGATTTCGTCTACATGTGTAACCTCAACTACAAATCTTTTCATTAATAGCTCAAGTATAGAGTCAAATACTCATTTTATTGAAATTATCAATAAAAAATGCGCATATAAATATTAATATATATATATATGTTAATTTACGATATATACAATGAAATAAATTAAAAAAGATGTTTCGATATATTAAAGAAAGTCGATATATATATAAACAAACATCGAATCCGTGTAACTCAAGCATCTCTAGTCACTTTATTGATTCGTTCAATTGAATTTGTTATGATTAAAACGAGCTAGTTCTGGTAAGGAGGTACGACCACAAATTTCAGCAAGAAAAATACGCTTAACCTACTACGTTTACTAGTTAATCCATTTTAATACGTGGGCAGATCGTTAAATGTACTTTATTCGATACTAGTGTAATCCAATCAAATAGAAACCATATAAGGTGTGCTACTTGAAACAGTAAAAAACAACAACGCACTCTGAAAGTATGGCGCAAGGAAGTGATCTTAACTTTAAAGGAAGAAAAAGTAAAAATAATACATGTTTTGAATTTAACACAAACATCTATTTCTACATGTATATGTATGTATGTCATATTCTTTTAGCCTCAGAAAAAATTTCTGAAAATGTACACATATTCGCCAACGATCCCTCTTTAGCGTTCTTTCGAGTTCAGGTTGGTTTTTCCCTTCCTTTATATAAATTACAATTTATAATGTATTAAATTTATGTTCCAGGAACACATTCGTAAGGTGCTTCCTGCAATCCTAGAGAAACGAACCGAAGTTCTTAGCTTACAAAGCAACTTACAAGGACATTGCTTCGATATGGAATATGGTGTGCAAGCACTTAAGTCGATAGAAAAATCAGAAAATACTTTTTACAATATACAAGAAATCATGAAGACTTCAATTTTCCTAAAACAGCAACTAAAGTATGAAGAAAGTCGGAAGAAAACTAAAAAGGACAGCATCAAAAACTCTGTATATAAACGATTTTCAGCGCACCTTGCATTAGATCTTCCAGATTTATCTGACTTTAGCGGGGTTATGCGTGACACAACACAACGAATGGAGACAATAATAGCAACAGGTCAAGCTCGACAAGACAGTTCAACAGCTCAACCTAATTCCGTTGAGTTTCAAAGGTCACACACAACCTTACATTAGCTTGTAATCTTTTATGCAAGGTTCTTAAGAAAAATTATGTTTAATACTATTTGTGATTATTGCGTAGTGTTAAGAATTCAACAACATTCTTCTATGTATCCTCTTGATTTTATTTTTACGAACTAAATTATTTTAATTACGTACATTTTTTATTTATTTATATGAAATTGACTAATCTATTTTTTAATTTTTATTAGAACTGTGAAACGTATGAAATTTCTAGTGATATATTGCTTTGAATAATAAAATGTCCGCCAAAGAGTAAACAATGTAATATTTATTCATAAAAAAAACGATAATAAAGCCTCATATAACTATCGATATTATTAAATGATATCGGTATTACACGAAGGTTCTATTTATTAATTTAGGTATTATTTGTTTGGAACAATGTCACCATAAATGAAATACTTTAAAGTTGAAAAGTGAAATATAGTTCTCTATCACCAGTGACTTACACAAAATATTGTTTCTCCCTTAATTTCAAGTATAGCATGTGATATCGATGTGTGTCATAAAATTGTATAGTCACTTTTATTGAATGAACTCATCTCTATGCTACTTATTACAATGCGATATTTTCCTCTTCAACGTCAGTGCAAAATTCTTGTCCGTGCATTATATTTTGGAACAGCACAGATACGTATGTTTGAAATTCGCAATTGAAGAATTTATTACATCGGTCATTTAAATATACATCTACAATTGACCTACTATATAGATTCTCAAGGAATTGCAAAAATCGGCATGGCGACTAACATTCAAAAGACTTCAAAGTCATTGGAAGAAAAATTTGTATATCCTATTGTTCGGAAAGACTTAACAATTGTAGATGACTTTCATGGTACAAAAATAACTGATGCTTATCGCTGGCTTGAGGATCCCGATGCCGCTGAAACACAGGAATATGTTAATAGTCAAAATAATATAAGCCAGCCGTTCCTTGAAAATTGTGGAGAGTGGAAAAAAATAAATAATAAACTAACGAAGTTATGGAACTATCCAAAATATGGTTGCCCAATGAAATATGGCGAATACTATTATTATTTTATGAACACCGGTCTACAAAATCAAAGGTAACATTGCTTTACATAACTAGATAGGGTTTGCACACATTGTCGTTTGCTTATTTTTGCAGTGTTATGTATCAGCAAAGTTCTTTGAATGGCGAAAGTAAAGTATTTCTAGACCCCAATACCTTATCGGAAGATGGTACAATTGCACTATCACAGAAGTCATTTTCCGAAGACGGTAAATTTATGGCGTATGGGCTTAGTGAAAGTGGATCAGATTGGATTAAGATTCGCATTCGTGATGCTGAGACCGGTAAAGACTTTGATGAAGTGCTTGAAAAGGTGAAATTTTCGGAGATTTCGTGGACAAAGGACAATAAGGGATTCTTTTATGGAGTATGTAAAACAATATTACATATATATTCATTAAAACTAATTTCTTCATTTAACAGAGATATCCTGATCAAGATGGTAAAACTGACGGTTCAGAGACCCAACAGAACCAAAACCAAAAACTTTATTATCATCGCATTGGAGAAAGTCAGTCAAAAGATGTGCTAGTTGTTCAATTCAATAATGAACCATCATGGCGCTTGTATGGATTCTATTTTATTTAATTGTTGTGTATTTGTTTTAATACAAATATTTCTATTTTTCATTCCTACTTAGTCATTCTGTTGTCTCCGATTGTGGAAAATATTTGGTACTGGCCATTGATAAAGACTGCCGTGATAATATTATATACTATGCCGATCTTAAGCCCGAAGAAGATATTAAGTCAGAACTGGATGTCAAAATTATTATCGACAAGTTTGAGTCCGACTACGATGTAAGTAAACATTTATATTCTGTTTTAAATACTCAACACTTAAAAAATTTGTGTTTTGCAAGTCTCGCACAAAGCTCCATTTTGTCAACAAAGTTTCAATTTAGTTCCATATTTCCTTTTTCGTTTCATTTTCAGTACGTCACTAATGTTGGCTCAAAGGTATATTTCCGTACAAATAAAAATGCTCCGAATTATCGAGTCATAATTATTGATTTCGAAAATCCGGCCGAGGAGAATTGGGAAACCCTTATACCGGAACATGAAAAAGATGTTTTGGACTGGGCTAAATGTGTCAATGAGGATAAGGTTCTTCTTTGTTATATTAGGGACGTGAAAGTAAGTAAGCTTTCATTGATACTTTTCAATTGTAAGTAAAGTAAATCTCTTTTTAGACAATTTTGCAAGCGAATTCACTTCACACTGGTAAATTGATACGAGAATTTGATTTGGATATTGGTACCATAGTTGGAACATCTGGAAAAACAAAATATTCGGAAATTTTCTATAATTTTTCCTCGTTCTTAAATCCTGGAACAATTTATCATTACGATTTCAAATATCCGGATCAACCACCAAAAGTTTTTCGAGAGATCAATTTGAACTTAGATGGTTTCGATCGGGCTAATTACACCGTTGAACAAATATTTTATTCAAGTAAAGATGGCACTAAGGTTCCTATGTTTATTATACGAAAGCAGTCGGATGCTGTGAAGCCACGACCCTGTCTACTTTACGGCTATGGCGGCTTTAATATTAGCATGCTTCCAACATTTGGACTTACGGGGTGAGTCTTTAAATTTATTAAGTTTTACGGAAATGAATGTAATTTTACATTTATATCAAAAAACAGTCTTATGTTTGTAGATACATTTGATGGTGTTTTGGCCTATCCTAACATCCGTGGCGGTGGAGAATATGGAGAAAAATGGCATAATGGTGGCCGCTTGCTCAACAAACAAAATGTATTCGACGACTTTCAGTGCGCTGCCGAATATTTAATTAAGAACAACTATACCACTAAAGATCGCTTGGCAATTCAGGGTGGATCCAATGGCGGTCTCCTTGTAGGTGCTTGTATTAATCAACGTCCTGATTTATTTGGAGCAGCAATTGCTCAAGTTGGGTGAGTATATTACCACATTTTATGTAATTGTTAGGGTTTCAATTAAAAAGTTTAGTAAAATACAATCTAATTTATGACAATTAATTCAATTAATTGATTGAAGAAAATTATAAATCCATATTTTTTACTAACAGCGTCATGGATATGCTGCGATTTCATAAATTCACTATTGGCCACGCCTGGTGCTCGGACTATGGAAATCCCTCTAAGCAGGAACACTTTGACAATCTTCTCAAGTGGTCGCCATTGCACAATGTCCATACACCAAATAATGCGTCTACTGAGTACCCGTCGACATTGATTTTGACGGCTGATCATGACGATCGTGTCAGTCCATTGCACTCTTTAAAGTTTGCTGCTGCATTGCAAGAAGCTGTACGCGATTCTCCATTCCAGAAAAACCCATTGCTACTGCGTGTATACAAAAAAGCTGGACACGGTGCCGGAAAACCTACATCTAAACGAATTGAGGAAGCTACAGATATTCTTACGTTTATGTACAGAAGCCTAAACATCGATGTCGTCAATTTATAATTCATTCATCAGTATATACGTTATGATTTTCTTATTTAGGAAAAATCCTGTCTATAACACTTTTAATGTTCAAATCGTTTGACACTTTTATAAGCTTTTGCATTTATCATGTAAAATACAGAAAATATATAAATAAAAATTGTTTGATATTATATACCCAAAATTGATTTAACTCCCCTGATTTACAATATCGTAAATAGGTAAAAAATGCGAATTTGTTGTTGACTACACTTTTGATAGAATTCAACTATGTTAAATTATCCGCTTGAACTGGAGCTGCGTTTCTGTAATTCAAAAAGTTACTAAAGCTATTCTCTAGCAAACGGAAAACTGTGGATCTACATTCCAGATTACTTCTTCAAAAAGTCAATCCTTTCCTGATTGATTCTATAGGATGATTTGATATTCTTCTTATTCTCCAAGTTAACTCTTAAGAAGAAGCTACTTAAGTTCAACGCTACAATGTAATAAAATAGAGTGCTTCAGGCTTATATTAGTTCATATTTATTCACTTAATTACAGCAAAAATGAATGCCTGATAAAAAAGCGCCTGCGCACTACTTTTCTTCTGGCTTACTGAACACAAATGTCAAGTTGCATTTGCCACAGTAGTGACGATCCTCGTGGGCAGCCATGAAGACTCCGGCACCACAGTTCTCTCCGGGACACTCGCGTCTCAAGCGATGGATCTTTCCATTTTCGTCAACCTGAAATCAAATAAATAGCATTAATAAGAAATATTTAAACCCTTTAGTTAATCTTATCAACTTGCTGATTACAGTAAGATCTACATAGATCGTAAACAACAAATGTTAACCTCTTTCATGAAAGTAGGTTTTACACTTTTGAGCGGACAACACACGACAAACGACTTATATACTCATTTTTGGGGAAGAGTATATAAACAGGAGACCGTCTATATTGAATTGATCAATTTGTAACTTGAAAACTTAACAATCAAGTCAATCAGCTCAAGACCAAGACTCAAGAATTCCAAGAACAGATCATATAATTAGTCTGTTTCAGTTATTAAAGATGTACCTTGTAGTATTTAAGGACAGCTAGCTTGACCTTCTTCCTCTTGTGCTTAATTTTTTTGGGGGTAGAGTAGTTCTTCTTCTTGCGCTTCTTGGCACCACCACGAAGGCGGAGCACCAAGTGCAAGGTTGACTCTTTTTGAATGTTGTAGTCGGAAAGAGTGCGACCATCTTCCAATTGCTTGCCAGCAAAGATTAAACGCTGCTGATCTGGAGGAATTCCTTCTTTGTCCTGGATCTTGGCTTTGACATTCTCGATAGTATCCGACGGTTCGACCTCAAGAGTGATGGTCTTACCCGTGAGGGTTTTGACAAAGATTTGCATTGTGCACCTCCGAAGCCAACTGAAAAATTCCGAAGAGAAAAACTGGTTAATGCATGTTAAAATATTATTACAAAAATATACTTATATATTAAAATTAGGCGTTCGGTAATTAAACAAATATTTCATTTTTTTTATTTAAGTTCTATTTATTTTATTGATCCAATTGAATGCAATTTCTATCCGCTAACATATCAAACTAGAAGTACAGCATTTATAACTCCATCGTTCTCCGGGTTATTTGTAACTTGTGCATATTTGCCCCAAACAACTTTTCCAGTTTGGGTTACTAAGCCTAATTCAGAGATGTTTACTTCAATAACTGTACCCTTGGTTATGACTCCCAATGATGTAAACATTGGAGAGCTTGGGTTCTTTTTAACTCCAATAATTGGTAAGTGGAAAGTTGCTTTCAGTTCTGGATGCGTTACATGCGCCTTTTTCATACGCAATGCCATCGGTCGAATGAAACGTTCAAATTTGGGCGGTTTCCGTGTAAAGTTTTCCCCGACAAATGTAACTTTTGTTACCATGCGCTTCCAAGCCTTTCTCTTGGTCTTGCCCGTTTTCAGGACTTTGAATACTTCAGCGTCAGATTGAGCACGTACTTTTGGTATAGGAACATCCCATTTGCCAGCCTTCTCTTTGCGTTTCTGCTTTATCATATTAGATAAAACCTTGGCATTCGACTGGATACCTCTGTCAAGAAGATAATGTGGTAACGCTCCATCCTCGACCTTTTCTTCTTGTTTCTTGACCTTCTTTTCTTCATGCGCTTGAATTTTCTTCTTCATTTGAATCTTTTCATTACGCCTCTCCTTATTGAACAACTTGGCTTTAATACCACGCAACTTTTGAGCTTTGCGAGCACGCTCTTTCGGAAGACGGGCTTCCTTCTTGCGTTTACGTTCTTCATAGTCGAGTCGTCGACCATATAATTTGCGGTGACGCTCCATATACTCATTTTGAGGCATGGTGAATTTGTCTTCTGCAGACCTGCAACATTAAATTTGTGAGTAACATAAAACAATTGGGAAAATATGGCACTGTGAATTGTCTGAAGTGAATAATGTTTCATCGTATATGCAACTATATTATGTATGTATATATTACGAATACATAATTATGTATTTTCTGATAATCCACAGGTGTCATATTGACCACAATCCACTCACCTTTCATTTTATCACTTATTAATTTAGACATGAATATGAACAAATATATGAAAAACGCACATGTGTATATACTTATGGCTATCACAAGTATATAACTCACTGCTTAGCTTTTTCATTATTTTCGCTCATATCTCACGCACTGCATAACATAAATATAAAAGGTAAACGCATTCACATTATAGATACATATACACGAATCTGTTTTTATCCGAAAAACTTTATGCACACATAATTCTAGTCACACATAGTGATGATCCCATTTATATGTTTAGAATTAAAACATTAGTTTAGTGTTTCGAGCAATAATTGATATCAAGAAACTTAATTTTGTTATTCTTACTTATATTTATAGCGAGAATATCACTTTACTTAATAATAATACGTTAAAATACAAAATTTCAAAATTTCACCCACCTTGGTCTGGCAAAAGTACGACAGGAAAGAGTTTTACAAACGTGCTATTGACAGGAAGTGGAACCAGAAAAAATACATGGTTGCATACAGAATTGGCTTTGACAGAAGTAACTGTAAAATAATCATTAAGTTTCAAGACAACTGGTACAGTGAAATGAAACAAAAATTGCATATACCATAATTTTAATGTGTTTCAGTACGTATTGTGCGCATACTTGATAACACACACATTTCGAAAGTTTGACTTAGATTTAGTTATTGTAAATTATATTTCATTGTATATACAGCGGACCAATAATGTCTTCGTACAGCAATGATTTTTTCTTTGGCAACGAATAAGTGATACAAGATGGGCAAAAATTAAAAATTTTAATTTACAGATTTATTAACTAATATTTTAATAACAATTTGAAAAAAAAAATAATATCAATATTTTGCTTAGTTTTTATAGTTATAACTAAAAATCCACAAGAAAACGCGATTTGGCTCCAATAAAGTCTTCGTACGGCGTACTTTCGTAGAACTTTAACTGCAGAGAAAAAACGAAAATGATAACGGTTTTTTTTTTGCGAAATGTTGCTTATGTATTTCACGCATAGTTGCGAAATAAATTCGAAGTAATTTTTATGCACATTTAGTTGGCGAGTGAACAAAAACTGATTAAAAATGCCAGGAAAACATTTAACAATTGAAGAACGCCATATTATTTTAAGTATGCATGTTAAGCAACAAAAATAATACTCGGAAATTGCGGAAATAATTGGTCGAAGTCGTTCTACAGTACAATCTGCCATTGGAAGGTTTAAATATGAAGGGCGACTAGAAAATAAGCTAAAATCAGGACGACCGAAAATTTTGACAAACTCGGATCAGCTGAATATAAAACGAATGGTATCCTCAGATCCATTTATTAGTGCAAATATGATAAGTGCAGAGCTATTGAACACAATTAAGATAGTAAAGCATAGTGGTGGTGGTGTGATGGTATGGGGTTGTATGGCTGCTGGTGGCATCGGAAACTTGGAAATAATTGATGGAGTGATGGACTACATTAAATACATTGACATTTTAAAAAAGAATTTGGCCTCAAGTGTAGAAATGTTAGGTTTATCACGGTCTTATTATTTCCAACAAGACAATGATCCCAAACATATGGCACATAACACCAAAATGTATTTGGCATACAACACTCCCCATTTATTAAAGACGCCACCACAGAGTCCTGATCTTAATCCGATCGAACATTTTTGGCATATGCTAGAGAAAAGCATCAGAACTCACCACATTAGTTCAAAATCCAAACTTATAGAAGTATTATAAGAGGAGTGGGTGAAAATTGACAAAAAATACACTGAAAAGTTAGTTTTGTCGATGCCAAAAAGACTGAAAGCAGTTATAAAGAATAAGGGCTACCCCACAAAATACGAATGTTAAAAAAAATTTAATCTTTCACAGTTTGTAACAGTATTTTTTAAGCATATAGGTTAAGTGTACGGACTTTATTAGAGCCAAAAACGCGTTTTCTTGTGGGTTTTAAGTTATAACTTTTATGCTAAGCAAAATATTAATATTATTTTTTTCCAAATTGTTGTTAAAATATTAGTTAATAAATCTGTAAATTACAATTTTTAATTTGTGCCCATCTTGTATCACTTATTCGTTGCCAAAGAAAAAAATCAATGCTGTACGAAGACCTTATTGGTCCACTGTATGTATGTATATATCATTGTATTCGAGAAACAGTAGATTGTGTTACCATTTTCTGGATCTTACCAAATTTTAATTCAGAGCTCTTCGCAAAGTGCCCAGATCTCATTTCTGCGAATTATCGTAGTGGTCTTAACTAACGTTTAAAATATTGTAGTCGTGTTGTCCAATTTTTCATTTTAATATTTTACTTCAGATACCAAATCAATCAAGTGTCCAAGGGTGTTTTAAACGTAGGCCTAACCAACAGTAGCAATATCCTACTGTCAACTGTTTTGGACTCGTCGTATATAGTAAGGCAAGTATTCCCAATACGATAATATCATGAAACATTAAGGGGTGAAGTAAAACTCAAAACAGTCCAACTAAACCAATTCACCTTGTCTTCATCAGGATCAGTAATAAATTGCACGAATTGTCTGTCTACATGCTAAGACTAATAAACGATTATGTATAAATTTAACAGATAGGATTGTACACTAAACATCCATAATATTCAATAACCTATTTTTTTTAATATAAGAATAAGAATAGTTGAAGAGGTAAGTAAGCATTGTGAAATGACTGAATATTTTGCAACGTTGAAAGATTTTCCTCAGTGAAGGGGTGCAAGACAGAAGTATGCGCAACATATTTAAGAGTCATTCTAACTTTTATTAATATAGCTAATATTTTATCTAAAGATGCTAAGCCATTGCCCAGATTATATTCCTCAATAGTGAAACAAACAAAATGTTATTAAATAATTTAATTTTTATGCATTAAAAACTGTAATTGTGATATATATACTGATATAAAATGATTTACAATTATATTCATACAAGCAATTTCTTGATATCGTCGTTCTCTGCCACATCAACGTAACTCTGGCCGTCTGGAGTAACTCCATTTTTGTCTGCACCCTGAAAAATAAGAGGAAATATAATTAATACTTTAAAAGAACAATCATTGTTTATTAATTCGGTATACCTTCTCCAACAGAAACTCCACGCATTTCGTATGACCCTCCCAGACAGCGGCCAGAAGTGGAGTTATTCCATGTTTGTCTTTTCTCTGTTAAAGATAAATATTCATATTATTTCTAAATAATAAACTTTTATTTACATATATATTTAAAATATGCAAGTGAATTGTAAATATGGGGAAAATAAACGGGATAAACTTAATCAACATATCGGTAATATTAATGAGTGACACTAGCATTTGGGACATGAACATATTTATCTTTGTACTTAATATTAACTTTATTGTTCAGTATTAAACATTTTAGCCTTGAATGTTACTTTACGTATAATAATCTTTGCTTATAATTTTAAGTACCGTTATCATTGAATGACGCATATTCTTTATCTTGAAAAGAAAGGAAAATAGTTGTCAACAGACACTGCTGAAATTAAAATTAATTTATTGTTCTGTTTAAAGGAAAATCTACCAAATATATTAAGCAAAATGTATTTGCAAATGGAATATAGGCTTAAACAAACAGAAAGAAACGCTAAAACTGTTGAAATAATAATCACATCGTGCTTCATCTCAACAATTTGCTGCAATTAAATCAAGAATTATCTATTTCATACCATGTAGCCTAGCGACTAGTATATTCTATATTTTATAAAATCCATTGGTATCTCATAATAACTATTTAACATATAACAAAAATATTCCTTTGATGTATAACTATGAATTGAATATTAAGGCTAAACAGATTTGTTAAAGCCCCAAACCATTTGTTTACTATTTCAAAGTTGAAAGTTGAAGTTCATATGATTTTGATTTCGTTGTATTTTCTCCATACAAAAGCCACTTAGACAATTGCTTAAGTTTCCCATACTTGTCGATGTACAGGACATTTTATCATTTGTTTACTAATACTTGCAAATAAACGTTCGTCACTATTTAACTAAAACCAATGTTCATACATACGAACATAACGTAGCGTACATACAGAGCAGCTTAAAATTGGTTGTGTAGATACGAAAGTAAATTTATGTGTGTGTACCCATTTCAAACTTCATGTATGTATGTGCGTATACATTCAATACTTTATGCTTTATCAAAAACTAGCTTACGTTTACATCGGCTCCCAATTTAACCAAGAATTGGAGTACATTCAGCTGTCCAAAATCAGCCGCGTAATGTATTGGAAATCTTCCTTTGATCTCTGTATTAACTTTCTGAGTCTGCAAATAATATTAATTAGCCGAAAAAAAGTTTAGCCATGAATTATTACTCACATCATTGCTAAAAGCTGTTTGAACGGCATCTAATTCTCCATTTTTAATGGTCCAGATTATATTTTCAGTAGATTCGTCGCTCATTTTATGTGAATAGTTTCAAAAATTACTAATTGCAGACAATTAAAACTGAATAATATTTAACATTCTATGTTGAGGGTTGCCTTCTGTTTTATCGAGCCGCTTACTCATTTAATACAACTTCTCAGTGATGTGTATCGTTTTCAAATGGCTTTGTACAGTACTTGGCCGATAGTTTTAAGTACACCACTAACATATTCGCAATTCACTACGAAATGAATATAACTTACAAAAATATTCAAATATAACATATAGCAGCAAACTTCTTTTAAATCATTTAAAACATTTTTTGGTATAGTTTAATTCGTCTTTAAGTATTAAGAGAACTTAGGTAACTTATGTAAAACAATGGTTATTAACTTATACAATGTAAAGCTTAAATATATAATTCTGAATTTCCTTAACGACGTGGATAGCAATTTAAGAATTATAAAAAATAAAATTCTCTGAATATGGCGCAGAGTTTTAGAATTAAACAATCGAATACTCATTCACGAGTATCTTAAACAGAAATAAGTTAATGGAAATCACTAAACAAAATACTCGAAATACGAAATCAAAAATAAAACAGTTAATACATGCACATAAATGTATTGCCATTATCTTTTGGTGATACTGTCTGATTATGCCATATACTGCAAAGACTGATAAGATTAGATATCTGTTAACGGAGAATAAGCCACAAATAAAAACTTTACTTGCTAGTTAGATTTTTCAGTGTGCACACAGTTTAGCAAATTAACGCAGTCAAGAATAAAATTTAGAATGAATATAGTTCGAACTAACATCTTTATCTTAGCAACTCTCTTTGCGCTATTGCCATTTGGCATCACAGACTCAGATGAATCAAAGACAGAGCGAACCGTAACAAAGGTGAGATTGTGTAGTATCTATAATAAATGCACACATGTGTAAATGTGTGTAAATTAATATGAACTTAAAAATCGTCATGAACACAATGTACCTATGTACATACATTTAATTAATAATAATGTCACTAGACTGACTCATAGTATGAATCAACTGAATTATTTAGAAAAGAGAATGTAAAAATAAAATCATAGATAAAATCGTGCTCGTTCTCTGTTTGTCCGTTTGTGCTCAAATGTGGATCATAGGATTTTATGTGGAACGTGTTTAAATATATCGATAATTTGATAACTACAGTAATTTCATTCGATTGGAGACATCAAATTCAAATTGAGACATCAAATTCGTCTCTAAACACAGATTTCATGTGTGTGTTGTGTTACTTTGTTAATTTGATTAACATATTAAAGTTTTGATTCACAAAAATATATATAATGGCCAAGAAGAAACACAGTCAGTCGACGCGGTTGAGGTCAAAACGATATAGGTGATTAGATATTTTTACCTATCAGATCAAATTGTACTCTAAAAGGAATTACGTAGTGAAGTATAGCCAAATATAACAATTTTCTCTATCATGTGACAAATTTGAAACTGATTTAAAAAAAATGTAAAAATATTCGTGTAGGAATTAGAAGAACTTTGTTCCGCACAGTTTTTGAAATATAATAATTTGAACAAAAATGATGTATTTTATTTCTGTTTTCAGTCAAGCACGGAACAAAAGCTTAGCACCATCATATGCACTAAGTGCATATGCGATATAGAAAACAGTCTAATTGATTGCTCCAGTAAATTGACTGATTGGTTTACCGAGGAAGAATGGAAAAGCCTTCAAAACGAGACAATTGTTTTCGAGTCTATCAAAATGGAGCATAATAATTTGACAACTGTTCCTGTATTGCCGACGTATGGAGTGAAGAATCTATATTTAGGCAATAACCAAATAGCTTCGATTACGCTGGGAGCCTTTCAAAATTTAACGGAGCTTACTAGACTTGATTTGTCCAAAAACCAATTAACTTCAAAGGCTTTATTACCAGATGTATTCAAAGGTCCATACTCGCAACACGACTTTGAGCCACTGAAAAACTTAAAATCACTTAATTTGGGATATAATCTCATTCACTCCTTGAATGATGATTTATTTGAGCATATTCCAAATCTTGAAGAGTTTAGTTTGTGCTCAAATACTTTTAAAGTGATCGACAAGCTTACGGAAACTGCACTTGCTGGATTATCGGCATTGAAGGTAAGAAGTCAACTAATACTATATCTATTCCTCATTTATTAGTTTAATATTAATTCCCTCATCAGTAATATTGAATATGTTGTTCTACCTATTTTATACGGAAAATTTTAATTTTAGGTCTTGGATATGTCTTTTATGGAACTGGATATATTGCCCGATACCATTTTCCATGGACCTCGAGACCTGGAAACTCTGATACTTACTGGAAATTTATTTAAGGAATTACCAAAAGCCCTATCGTATTCGAAGAACTTAAAGCGTCTTGTATTGGATGATAATCCTATTGGAAACCTTGAAGGACAAAAGTGAGAAAAATTCACTTAAAATAGAATGTAATTTTGATCTTTTATTTTTTTTTAGCGTTTTTCCGCCAATGACTTCTTTGAAATACTTGAGAATGACATATATGTTGGATATTTACAAAATTGGGCCAGGTGCTTTCAGCGAACTACAAAGTAAGAACATTTGTGCTTTTACCGCGCCGAATAACATGTAATTTTTCTTTTATGTTTTGCAGATCTAACAGAGCTGATATTGAGTGACAACAAAATGTTAACAGAAGTAGATACACATGCATTGTCAAAGAATATTACAGGAGGAGCCTTTTTGGACTATCCACCGCTTGATAAGGTAAATGATAATCTGAATTTTATATTTCTTCTAACTAATCCGTTTCTTTTCAATATATTTCAGCTTTATTTAAATAACTGTAATCTAACAACGCTACCACAAGAATTTATCATCCGCTGGGATAAGCTCAGCGTGCTGGATCTGCGTTTTAACCCATGGGCCTGCATTACCTCTAACGAATATATGATCAACTATCTAATTCCAAGAGTCAACCGCACCACGCCGCTTTTAGCATCGAACGTGAAATGCGCATATCCAGAGGAGCTAAGCGGCGTGGAGGTCTTAAAAGTTGCAAGCGGTAATTACAGTTTAGCAACACAGAGTAGCAGTCTAGTCTGGATTGGCATAATTGTTGCCGTTCTATTGGCAATACCTCTTACTTTAGCTGGAATAGCCTTCTATAAGCGTGGCTATTGCCGTTTCGGCAAGAAGAATGAGGCTGCTAATAGAACGCTATATAGCCGAACAAGTTTCAACGAAGATTTCCATATATAATAATAAGTATATATATGTATACATAAAAAGCACAATTTACATGTTTTGTTAAAATAATCAATTACAACTTTTATACAAATTAACAAATTTACAATGAAACTGACAGAATGGGTTAAACGATAGCGTATTAAACATGGAACTGGCAATGCGAGCTAACTTTTATTGAAGACCTTAGGATCCATCGGCAATGTGCTTGAATCAATTCCGACTTTAATGGGAATGTCTAAGATGATAATCAGTTGAAGGGGAATGTTTTCTCGATTTATCCTGTGGAAATTATTGAAGAACAATTTCTTTAAACCTGTCATTGCAATAGTCAACAAATTGACTAGGGTAAGCTTACATACTATTCAGTTACTGGGTATGCATTTTGGTAGTTACCATTAGTTAACATTTCCCGTTAAGTATTTTGAAAGTATACTTCATCACTTGAGTAACATTTTTGAACAATTCAAGAGCATTCGTATGAACAACTTTTGTTTTTCTTGTAAATCGGTATTTTAGTTTAATATATTTTTATACTTTTAAAAAGTAATTTAATATTTTGTTCGTACATTAACAAGCACAGACCATAACATAATATTACGAGTTCTAGGTATTAAATCGATCTTTGATAAATTAATTTGTTCGCTATGTTAATACATAATTATCTGACAAAACAATTAAAGATTATTTGCTAACTTAATGTGCGAAATAAATACATATTTGTAAGTTAATAGATTTACAGGTCTTTTTAGTTGCATTTGACTTTTCTTACTCCTTCGATACCAATAAAATCAACAATACCTATATGCGCATGATAAACTTGGTCTTTCATTTCTTTTGTTGTTTTCAACATGTACAATGGATTTAAAATACTGTTATCTATTTTTAATGTTAACTCTATTAATTTGTGATTTTTTTCGTGTTTTTGTTTTTAAATTTATAAGGTCAACATTGGTATATACCAAAATATAAAGTTCGATTAGTTGATTACTGATTTATAGATCAGTACAGAGAATTGTTCTATTCAGTACATAGATGCTTCTATAGGTGCTCTTAAGTTGAAAACTTATGTATATAGAGAACATTATTAGTTATATACGGACACACACACAAAACAAGTAAATAGCATGTAAATAAATATATGTATTTTATATATTGAACAATATCACTGCAGCAATAGTGCCGAGTATATTGATAAATATACACGTATAACTTCGATGTGCTTCCGTTGTATTTTTCTTCTTTGCTGCGTCATTTCTAAGGAATTCCAGAGACGCCGCTCAGCGAAGCGCCAATTTGCTGTTTCTGCTGCTGTTGGTGAATAAGATTGACTCGCGCCCTTTGCTGCTCCAGTCGCTGCACTGTGGCAGTCAAATGCGAATTCTCCACATATAAATCTTTCACAAGAATATCAGCGTTCTGCAGACGCTGTGTTTGATCGGCAATTAAAACGGCCTGTGCTTCAATACGGCTATGCAATTCATTGAGATCCACTTGATGCTGACGCCACGATTCTACGGATTCAATGATAACAAATAAATGATAAACCTCTTTTAATAATGTCGTAATGCTTACGCTGCATCAGGGACTCGGTATATTTCTGCTGCTGCTTAACTACATTCTGTAAATGACGATTCCGTAACTCCAGTTGATTAAGTCGCTGCTGCAGAGTCGGATGTGTAGTTCGCTAGTTAAAAATATAGTTATAATGATAACAGATCGAAAACTACAATAATCGCAATGATCTTTACCGCATATGCCTTCTCAAGAACGGGACGTGCTTCCTGCAACTGTTGCAGTTCCATGACTAAACCGTCACGTTGCAGGCTCAAATCCTTAATCTGCTCTTTAAGTGAAAGTTCGAAGAACTTAAGACGCTTTAACTCCTCCTTAAGGACACTTGGGCTATTGCACTTTTCGTTACTAAAGCAAGACGCTTTACTAGTTGATACTATACTGTGCGAATCGAAGCTCTTGTTCGATGCAGTTGATGAGGTCTCACTATCAGCAATTTCGCCATCAGACGGCGGTGATTTGGGCTTGCAAATGGGCGCCGGAGTACAAATACTGACAGATGAAGCATATTTAGTATCAGTATTTGTGAGCGATGGGCTCGATGGTGAAGTGTCTACTGGTGTAGTACTAAAGATGGATGTTGTAGAAGTAGTAAGGTTGTTTCTACAAAATAAACACTAATTAGCTTAATTGAAAAAACTAATGGTAAAGGATTATAATAATAAAACAAAAAGCAGACAACATCGACACAAAAATCAATGGATTCGAAACAAAATTATTATTTGTAACACGCATAAAGTTAGCTTATAGCTCATTAACTGCCACTGCCACTGCCATAGATGACCAGTCTCTTATGGCCACACCAAATGTATTAGCTGGCTTATGCCCTTACCTAATCAACCCTTAACCAACAATGCGAGTGTGAAATGTTCTTTATGTATATCATAGGTAGAGAAGGTCTGACGTTCATTCTGTCTAAACATTTTCCCATTTGCTTTAATTCTTTGCTTTGGTAGAAAGTCTAGTCTAGAGTCCTTATAAGCTTAAGATTTATTGTAATTGTATTTAATTTAATGCATATTTTAACAATTCTTTAATTACAGCAAAATAATCTTAATCAAGACTCTGAACTCCTGTGCTATAGTTTTTCTTTCCACAGACCTACATTATGTAATTTAAATTTAAATTTTAATTTTTTTCTTATCTCCCTACTCTATTGTAGGCTCAATAAAATTTTTTAGAAAAGGGAGTAAGTTCAATAATAGGATTATGCTCTTATAGTGCTTTTTATGTCTTTTCAAGTTATGCTGAAAAAGTGTGCTAATTTAAAAATATAAAAAACATTGATATTGCCTTGTATCTTATATATTTATATACAGATAATTTGCTCTTATTGAAACTATTTTTCTATATTTTATTTGGTTTATACATTTTATATGAGTCTAGCCTAATGTAAAGTAAAAGTTTAGTTGCCTATTTCTCATATATATACTTAATTTTATATCAATATAATTCGCCCATGTCAGAAAATAATCCACAAAAACAATCACACAAGCAGAAACAAATCAAAAAGTAGGAAAATGCAGCGTATCTACAAGTCAGGCATTTATATAATCGACCAAAACATTCAAACACGTAAAAGCTTCTATTTCATTTATTTAATGAGTGAAACCGCACATTCATTCATTCACTTATGGCTACATGACCATTTTTTATTAAGATAAGGTGTCACATACACATACACAGAGTTTTTGCGAAACACTTAAACAAGCCACAAGCTACAAGCTATAGCACCAGATGCTCAGATTGTACTTACCGACTGGTAGCTTTGTGATTAGGTGATTCCCCAAGCAGCGCCAAGACCTTGGCACTGCTTTCCTCGGTAGCACCGTCAAATGTTTTCAGGGGCTCCTGAATTGTGCTTTGGTGCCACAGGTAGCTAATAGGTGAGCTCGCAGGCCTTTGGCTAGACTGCCCACATATCTGATGCAATGCATCCGAGTTGATCTCACAAGCGCCGGTTAAAATTTCTACGCTTTCACCCAGGCGTGTACGCAAATCTTCAATCTCTGACTGTAATGTGCTAATTTGATGAGATTTTTCTTCCAGCATGCGAATAGAGTTGTTCCGCAGACTTGTGGCCTCCGCCTCGAGTTCTACGTATTGCTGTTCTAACATATCGCGTTCATCAATAGGCGATAGCCGGCCATCTTTGCTAAACTGTTCCTCATATTCGCGTACCTTTTCCATCAGCTCTGTAAACTTTTTGTCGCTTTCCATCTGCTCCTCTTCGTATATGTGGCGCTCTTTATCAAACATTTGACGTTCTTCACTTAGTTTGGCTTGCCAGTAATCCTCACACTCCTCGTAAGCTCGCTGCATTTGCTCCAAACTACTCTCTAGCTCCTTACAGCGTGTCTCCGGCGGCGTGCCACGGCTGTCGTTCTCGGTACTGTCGAGGACAGTTGACTTGGAAGTTGCCGCCTGTAGCTCTAGTTCCAATTGCTCTACGGTTCGCTTGAGAGAAGTAATCTCTTCCTCATGACTCTTACAGCGTTGCAATTCCGAATTGAGCGCCAACCAGTCACCACTATTATCGCTAACTTCGCCTGCTTCCGAGCACTTACGTTGTTTTCCAAGGCGTGGGCTTTCCCCGGTTAAGTGTGTCTTGCTTGGCGAGTCACCTCGCCGTTTAGTGGCTAGCGCAACGCTAACAGCCTCTAGTTCTTCGCCTTCAGTTGACTCCGCGGTTGACACATTTGCAGCATTCACAGCAGAAGGAGCACCTTGCTTTTTTCTTGACTTTGTGCGCGCTAGGTCAACGTACAAGTTCTCAATTTCCATTGTTAGCTCATCAGTTTTGTCGCGCAACTGTGCGTTCTCCATTTGCAATGCTGTCATTTTTTCCATAACGTGCAGCATCTCATCATCGTCAGAGGTCTTATCTCGGCCGATAACGGCATGGTCGTTGTTTTCTGATTTTATTTCTGGCCGAATAGGCTCGGACATAGCCAACTCCTTATTTAACTTAATGTTCTGCTCCAGTAACTCAGTCATTTGCAGGTGGACTTTTTGCTGCTCCATCTCTAGTTCGCTATTTTCAGTACGCACCAGTTCCAGCTCAGTCTTCAGTTTAACCTCCTCTTGCTCGAGGCTTTTAATTTGACTTTCTAGTCTCGCTGTCATACTGGTCCAATGGTCACGATCGCTTGTAATACGTTGAGTCAATTCCCGCACCATACTCGCATGCCTCTGCTCCAGTTGTTGCACCTCCTGCTTGCAATTGTCCTCTAACATTGCATGCCTTTCATCAACCTCAGCGGCCAACATCGCCACTCGTTGATTAGCTGCCTTATTATCAGAGCGCAGTTTTTGATTTTCCTGATATTGTTGACGATATGCTTGTCGCAGTGATCCTAACTCTACAGATTGCAGCGCAATTAGTGCACGCAACAAATTCGAATTTGGATCTTGCTCGAGTCCACGCAATTCCTCCTCAAGAACTTTGGTCAGCTGATTAAGGTTCACCTCTTCCTCCTCGTCGAAGCCCAGAGCATGTAATAGACCCACACCATTTACGATATTTGCCATTTCCCAGGTTTCAATAAGGCTGTGCGCATTGATAGTCTCCAGTTGATGTGGTGTCATAATTTCTGTAAGAAGCATACATAAATATATTAACCGAATAAAAAACGAAAAAAAAAAAAAACAAACCACATCTTAAGGCTGGATACCTAATGGTACCTATATCTATTTTCATAAAATTTTGCTTGTTGTTGTTTTTCTAAACGGTGTTAGTGACGGTTTGTTAATAGTATAAGACTTTTAAACATACATATTATAATTCTGTTAAATAAGCTATTGAAAATTGTACTAATGAACTATAATGTGTTAAAGACCATTTAGACTACAACTCAAATATGTCCACGACAGCACGCATTTGCTATAATTGTAATTTGGATCTTGGTCAAGGTGTTATAAAGACCACATTGTGTTATCTCACTCTGCACTTACCCAGCGACTCCACGCTACTGCACTCCTTTTGTGCCTCTCTAAGATTACTTTTATTGCTGCTATTACCGACTTGCGTACCTACTGTCGAGGACGTTGTTGCGCTCGTAGATGTCATCATTTTGGAGTGCATATTTTTGCGTGCTGGTAGCGAAGCACAACGCTTAAGCTTGCTGCCGCTGTAGTGGACGGACCGCAAAACTCGGCTGCCAGGAAGATCGCTTTGTGACGATGACCGTTGCACCTAATAGAGCGAAGCAAATGAAAAGAAGCAGTTAGTGCAAAAATTAACAAATATATGTTGCTGTAGCTTACTTGGACGGTGTGATCGTTGCAGCCGGTTAGACTTTTGTGCTGATCTTCGTCTGTATTGTCGGAGTCCGTAACGTCGAGACCTAGAATCTGATGCGGTCGTGAGCGACGTCCATATTTCTTGGTGCCCACTATTAGTTTGGGGGAAACTTCACGATCAGATGACTCGCCCTCGGGCTGTATTTCAGAGTAGATTTTATTAGCTGACTCCTCACTAATCACTAAAGAACGTTCTGTAATAGATAAGAATATTAGAAAACTCCTTTTTATATTTTCTTACGGTGATTATCTCTACCAAAACGAGCTGCCAGCCTTTCGATAATAGTATCAAAAGAGCTATTGCGTTGCTTGTAATATAATTGTGTGCCCATTGTGTCACTTTCAGCGACAAATTGAAACTGATGTGTAAATACTTCGCGCAAAATCTATTTAAATGCTCAATAATTTGTACCTGCCCATGTGGCTGGGCGCAAATAACGAGATGTTAATCCTTATATAACCCTCATAAAATGGAATGCACGCAGGCAGCACGTTTTATGACTTCCAGGTGACAATCGTGGTTAGGTAAAATTGCGGCTTACCTTTGAATCCAGATGCTGTGCTTAATGCCGAACGCGATGAACTGTCAAACTCTGTGCCTAGAAAGTTGAGCAGAGCTACTTTGAACTGCTCAAATGAAACACCCAACTTGGAGCTTGGAGCACTAGCAGTTAGGCTGGAGATCAATGCTGAGCCTTGGTCACGCAACTGGAGCAGCTGGCAGAGGCGCGTTAGCGAAACTTCATCAAGCAAGCCATTGTTACGATCTGATGTTTCACAACTTTGGAACATCTGATACAATTTCTGCTCATATGGATCGGCCGATACTTCCATTATCTAAGCGCTGTTTTGTTTTTATCCGTAAGTTCAGTTTATAGCCGTTATCTAATTGTTCATATATAGACTTTATTAATTACCAAATGAGACAATGCAGTATATAATATATAGCAATTAAATAGTTATTTGATGAGCTAAACTCGCTTTCTACATAACATTTTAGCAAAATAATTTTAAATTAAATGTTAGCAATTCATTCGACTAAATAATGCGCAAAGGATAGTTATGTGAAGAAACTATTTATCAGAAACACAATTCTTTAATATTTATATGTTGATACGTATGTTCTTAAATTATATGTCAGCAATAACATCCAATTATATTCGCTCTATGTTTTGCAGAAACTTTAATATGTTTGTATGTGTGTACGTACATACATATGTACATACTTTTTTCATTTGTATAATTCATAAATGTTTTACAATGTATGGGATCATTGATATGAATTCTTCGGTGTGTGATGAGTTTTATATTAATTCTGCATGGATATAACAATAAGTAGTTATATAAATTTTATTGTATTAATACACTGTATTTATACATTTAAGGTGAAATCGATAAAGATTTCCAGTGTGTTGTAGTTGTAAATTCAGCCTCGGCGTTTTTGGTGTGTTTTTAGCATTAGATATAATTAAGTATGTATAGTCAGTTGTTTGCACGTAAAAAGAACACAAAAGAAATATTGCACATTCAACATTAAATCATAAAGCACGTAAATTTTTATGGTTTATGAATTGTGATAAAAACAATGTATTATAGCAAAAAGACTAAAACAGAGATGTAGAGAGGGGCTGTGAATTTATCGATATATTTTGTTGTCACCATTTAGCATATCCAATTAGTATTTTAATAAATAGTCTAAGCCGTTTCCATCATGTTTCGTGGAAGCTACATCCACTTCCAGCCAATTGACGAACAATCATTGAAAGCGATTTGACGTCTGACTATGCCCATCAATTTATATACAAATATTTGTTGTGTAATTATTTAAAAGAAATAAATTATTATACTGATATAAAAGCTGATTTTCCACATACGCTGCGCACCATGATAATTAATAATTACATATATTCGTTTTATTCCATTCAGTATATGGTAAAAACTTAAAAATGTAATGACAGAAATATTTAAGCATACTCATTCTATGAAATCTCACCTATTTGGAGGTGCAAGGTGAGACTTAACAACTTAGCAACTTATTCTATGATACATAAGGGTATCTTTGTTAATTTAAATTATTTCCTATTTACGGCATACTGGATTTGTAACATCACATTGCTGTGTTATCAAATTTTGTGCAGAAATTTGTATAGTCCCGAAATCATTTTTAAAAGTGAAACTGCAAACAAAATAAAAGTTATTTAATAATAGATTTAGCTAAAATAAAAAAAGTTACACAATTTATTTGGAAAAATTTGCAATGGTGAAAAATCTAGGTTTGATATTACAATATTCTTATAGGAATACCCTTCATTTACTTCAATGAAATTTGACGTATCAGGGTTGCTTATTGTGTTATCGATTATCCGCCACAAAACTGAAACGATAGCTTATCAACTTCACAGCGACATGAAAAACATTAAAATAAAAGTAGATGTTTGTTGAATTGTTGAAAGTTTTGAGTGTGAGCGCAATAAAATTGTAAAATATTTATTCCGACTTCAACAAACTATTAAGACTTACTATTATTGTCGTTGGAATATATACACCCCCTCCTCCGCCACGGCCTCGGTCAAAGAGCAGTGTAAATAATTTTGTATTATTACGAAACTTGGGTGTACAAATGCAATTGCTTTTAAAGTATAGCTAAAGTTTAGATCCCACTCTGGCTGCACATCAATCAGAATGGCCATGCATTCATATATGCGGGCCAACCCGAACCAAACCCAAACAAACAGTGTCAATGTGAATTTAAGTCCCGATGAGGTGAACAACTTCCTAAAGGACAAACAAGCATGGGAACACGCAATATCGCTCTACCAGGGACCTGATCCGCTAGATCACTGGTACAATTACATATGTTGGTATGAAAACCATGCTCATAGCGACCCAGACCGCAAGTTTCGCGAAACGCTTGAACGCTGCCTTACAGTTTACGAGCACGACGACTATTACAGGCAGGACGTTAGGCTGGTGCGCCTGTGGCTTAAATACATTGCCATGCAGACTGATCAGTTGCGCTTCTATCAGGTGCTCTTCCAGCGAGGCACTGGACGCCAGGTAGCTGCATTTTATATAGGCTGGGCCAGCTACTACGAGGCGCACGAACAGTTTAAGGACGCCGAAGCAGTATTTAATCTTGCTTTTCAAGAAAAAGCCCATAGCAACGCTGAGCTCCAAAGTGCCCATGCCAAGTTCACATATGGCCGGTCAATGTTTTTCCAACAACAACAGCAACAGCAACAAGTGCAGCAACTTCAGCAGCAGCAACAACAGCAACACCAGCCGCCACCTCCTCATGATGCATTGCAGCAGTTAACAGCATACACACAAACTCATCACCAGCAACAAGAGCATCAGCATCAACATCAGCAACAGCAAGTCTATCCTCATCCTGCGGCAGCCACAGCATTAAGGCCCCATCATTTACATCAGGATAACTTTCATCAATATCAGCAGCATCCTCAGGAGCTAGCTTATCTCCCCCATATACACGGGCAACAACAACAGCAGCAAGCGCCACCAACTCACTACCAGCAACAAGAACAGGTAATGTTTAAAAGATTTCATTTAAATCGCTTCACGTAGCTCATCGAATTTCTTTAAATTTTTACAGCCGCCTCCTTCGGTGCCAGCGCGCTTCGAACAGCAGTTCCACCAACCCGCACCTGCAACTGCACCCAATCAATTGGTGGCACATCCGCACTATTCACCTATATTGCACCAAAATCGAGTAAGCAAGTTTTTTGATTGTTTTCATAGCTCTTTACTAAATTCTGAACCGCATTTTAGCCTGCCACAAATGCATGCTATGGACCGCAAGTGCAGGAACAGATTGAGCAGGTTGCAGTGCCTGCAACTTCCAACGAAGGCTATCCGCAGCAACAGGAACAAGCTGAAGGGTCCTCAACGGAAGTGGGTGGAGTACGTTTACCGCGTAATTTTCATGCTTATGGACGCAACAATCACGAGACCTGGAAGCCAGCGCTGACTTTAGAGGAGCCAGACGATCCTTCACGCGTCTGTCACTATGCCAAACAGTTGGTTTATCCAGCAGGAGCAGGCATCGAATATAGTCCAGAAGAACTGCTGGCACGCAAATATACCGAACTGCTGGAGCAGCGGAAACAAGTGGCACAGGCGCAAGCGCCGCTACAGCCACTAAATGTTAAAGTACAGGAGCCTGCAGAACATGACCAACAGCTGAAAAAAGAGCCTACTTACCAGGTTGGACAGCAACAGCAGCAACTATACAATTCCTATCAGACAGAGACATCATACTATATGACAGAAGTAGATGGCGAGCTGTATGCACAAAACAATGACGTGCCGGAAGAGGGAAATTCTGATGTCGATGGTGAGGAGGAAGGTGAGGAGCCTGAGCAATCAGATGAAGAGTCGGATGGAGAGGGTTCTGAGCAACAAGACAATGATGCAGAGCCTGTAAAGCAGGAGTACAGCAATGGCGTCGATGGAAGCATGCATTTTAGTGCAAAGACGACTTATGAGCAACAGAATCGCTCCATAAGAATCAAGTTTAAGAAGGAACGCACGTTAGAGAGTAGCACGTACAGCGCTTATACAATCGAGAGCATTTACCATCAGCAGCAAGAGTTGCCTTCGCCGGCGCCAGAACCTGCGGCAGTGCCGGCGCCGGCGACCGCGCCAACACACAAGCATATCGCTTCACCCAAAATTGTCCAAGACTGGAGTGGAGCTAATGCAATGCCGCGTCAGCGAAACGGTAGCCATCATTTCCATCCTTATATGCTGGGACAGACGTCGACGCCGAAAAGTACAGCGAATGAGAGTCGGCGTGCGCGTGCCAAGGCGAAACTGGGCAAGTTTCAACGTGAACTGTGTAGCAACAGCAATTCGTCCTGCTCAGTGCCGGACCAGGTGGCGAACGGTGTCGACGCAGGCCCCATCCATGCGGACTCAGAAGCTGCTGCAGCGCCCATACACAACGCTACCTTCAATGACAATGCCAACTTCTCGTTCTCCAGTGCCGGTGGTCATGACAATTCGAATAATTCGCTTGCGTTAGCCGTGGATGGCCTACACGTGCGCGATGCCTCACATTTGGCTTCCGTTGGCAACAATAAATCGCAACATGCTAACAATAACAACAATTTGACGACGCAAAACGCAACAAATACCGCGGACTTTTCCACTTTTCAGGAGAATTCTTATTTTGCTACGCAACACGACTCGGAAGCACAGGAGCGTCGCCTGTCCAAGGCATTGGAGACAATTAAACGTCACCTGGAAAAATCATCAATCGATCCGTTTAACAGCGAACTCTGTCGCGCCTTCTTGACTAAACTGAATTTCCCCGGAGACAACGATGAACATGCCAGCTACAAAGTAGTGCAAACGCTACTGCCAAAAATATCCAACACGCGTACCCTGAACGTTCTCGATAGCGTGCAGTTTAACATAGACAAGGAGGTGGGTCGTGGGTCTTATGGAGCCGTCTACAAGGCAACCGACACTCGCACCGGCAACGTTGTGGCTCTCAAATATCAGAAGCCGCCAAATACTTGGGAGATCTACATATGTGATCAGGTGAATATTGCTTTAAAGCAATCAATATATTTTTATGCTTATACGAGATTTCGGTGTTCTTTGTAGGTGTTGCGACGCATACGGGACCCTCAAGTACTACCAGGACTAATGGACATATCAACGGCGATTATAGCGCCAAATGCCAGTCTGATTGCCACTGAGTTCTCTCCTTTTGGCTCGCTGCTGGACATCAATAACAAGATACGTCAAGCCACAAGAAAGGTGATGCACGAGTCCCTCGTCATGCACTTCTCAGCACAGATATGCAACATTGTGGATCATTTGCATAAACAGCACATCATACATGCGGACATTAAGCCGGATAATTTTCTGCTGATGCGTGTACCAAATGTCGACAGCGCTGAGCCTTCGCTGCGGCTGATTGATTTTGGTTGCGCCATCGATCTGTCGCTCTTCCCGGGCGGAGAGCACACTAAATTCAGCAAAGTGGTGCAAACGGATGGCTTTACGTGCATCGAAATGCAGGAGGGACGCTCATGGTCATACGAAACGGATCTGTTCTGCATTGCCAGCACAGTGCACGTGATGCTCTTTGGCGAGTATATGCAGCCGGAAAAGCGCGCTGCCGGCTGGGAGATACGTCAAAAGGTGCCGCGATATTTAAAGAAGCACGTGTGGTCGAAGTTCTTCTGTGACCTACTAAATATGCAAGCCGATAAGCTCCCCCAGCTGCAGCAGATGCGCAATATCTTTGAAGATGAATGCTGCCGCATGGACTCCGAACTACAGAAACAGATACGCACACTCTCTAACATTTTGCATCGCCGATAACCAATGAGCTTTTTCCTCATCAACATTACAATCATTAGAATCGTTACGTTCGGGCTAATTTCGCTTTTGTTTTTTGAATATTCTGATAAATTTAAACCTTATTTTCTGTACGCTCACAAGGACAAATATGTGAACTCAGTTAAGAGAAGATGTGACTGGTACGTTTCTAGTTCAAGTAAGATCTTTAGCATTGCCAACAAGATACTAGATAGACTCTAACTAACTAAAACGAATTTGTTCAACAACATATATAAGAAAGACACGCTCTAAACCATCTGAGCTGAGCATTCGATATACTTTATAAAGGAAGCGTACATTTCATTTAAACATATTAAACAAAGAGAAGAAAAGAAATGAATAAGCTGAGCATACTATTATCATTATTTTTATATCTCCAAGAATCGGACGAAATTGTATTCGGGCAAACAAAACTATACCAAAAGATAAATATTTAATATAATTCAATATATAATTTTTGATTGTATTTCGGTTTCTTGTATCATATCATATACATAACTACTGTATATAAAGCCTAAAAATACTTTCAATGAACTCCTAAATCCCTATGGAGTCCGTGGCTTGCAATGAAAATTTGAAAATGTTGTATAACGTACTTATGAAACAGTTGATTTATTGCTTCTATAGCAAGTTCAATTCCTTGCATATTTAACATCTGGTAAGTTTCAGATCATGAAATATCCTTGCACAGGATATGGTCTGGGACACTAGTCAATTACGAACAACATGAAGCAGCAAAAGTTAAGGCATAACAACAAATTCTTATTAAACAAGACTATGCTGAATACATTTTATAAACGTTTTGAGTCAAAATATATTGAACTCAAATCCAAATACAACTTTACATAGTTAACTCTAATTTTCATCATCGGACCACCAAAAACATCAAAATTTGCGTTTTATTCAATTTCATATTAATTGCTTAAGTAAATGTAAATACTTATAGAGCACAATGGAAAAGATCGTGCAAATAAAGAAACAAGTGAAAACAACAAAAAAATACAATTAATAATTAGTAATTATGATTTTTTTATGTACAGAGAAGACAGCAGACAAAAAAAAACAACAAATTAAGTGTCTAACGCATTGTAAAGTAAATGAAATGTAATATTTAGTAATACGCAAACTTTAAATGATAGATAATAAATTGGAAAAATGTTAAACGAAGATAACAAACTATCAATTTTGGGGTTTTCTCGCCTAGGTACTACAATTTCCCATATATGCTTCATAAGTATATGTTATTTGTGGTACGGGATATATACGTACCAAAAGCCTGTACTGTATTCAAGCAATGGTACAGTGTACCTGCTTTGGAAATATCCCCTTGACAATCAACACACTTACATTTATATTGTTCAATCACTTCATATGTTTTTGTTCTTACTTTAATTAATTTGTTATTTTAAATTAGTTTGTGTACATATTTTTAAAGCCAAAAATAAAATACTAAAAACTCAGATCATTACATTTTTTCATTACTTTCACCCATACAGGTACTTTTTCATTTGTTGGGTACATTTAAATGGTACAATACATTTTTGTCAGCTGGCAACGCTGTCTGAGGATTTAAATTTGACCGTTTGGAAACCCAAAATAATAGCAACAAAACGTAACAAGTAATCGGGAGCTGTGGCTTTTAATTCGATATAATAATGCATTCACACATAATAATGCATTCATACATATACACATAGGCACACTATGTTATACCCTTGGATGCTGATTTTGAATGAGTATAGGTTACAAAAACAAAAACAAAAAGAAAAGAGAAAATTATCGTTGCAGCCTATTTTTGCAAATGAAATGCAAATGTCAGTAAAAAAAAGAAAAACAAAAACAAAAACGGCAAACGAAATTCACAATTTGGCCTGCTTGGCAATTGTCAAGTAAGTGCCACAAAGCGCGCTGTGCAACAAGCACGACAGCCGTAGACGTTGCAATAGTGTGGCAACAATGCTGCGCTTGACCCACTTTTCCTTTTTGCCAACAGGCAACGGTAAACAATTTCCACCAACCAAGCGACTGGAAAAAGTTGCAACTTTTCATGCAACACACCAACACGTGTACACACACACACGAGCGCGCGCGTACACACACATTTTTGAACAACGACACAAAGTCAAAGTCGACGTCGCTGCTAACGCCGGTCTCTAATGCCGTGGCGTCCGCCATTGCCGTCGCCGTTGCAGTTGCCAACGATTTGCGGTTGCAGCAGTTGCATTCGTATTCGCATTCGCATTCGACTCTCGCCAAGTGAAAGTAAAGTGGGACAAATGTAATTATTATTGCTTCTAGTAACCGTAACCGAGTTAGAAGCCTCGATTGCGGTTGGAAAGTTGGCAACAACGTCGACATTAGCTTTTACACAATATTTTATTCAATCAAATTGCAAAGAGAAAATTGCAGCAAATGCTTGCAGCAGCAGCAGCAGCAGTGGCAGCGGCAACTGCATCAGGCAAATAATGCAACACGTAAACTTTCTATTTTTTGTGTGTCGGCTCCGACGTCAACTTTGATTGCAATTGCAGTAGTACACACACACACATACACACACAGAGCGGCACAGTGCTTAGCATAAATGCACACATACACACATATTTGCATGCATTTATGTGCAAATACATGCATCTCTCTCTCACACACTGTCTGTGTGTGTAAATACAATTTAGCATTTGTTGTTTGCCGATTCGTGTTGCATGCATAAATTAATAAATGTGTCCTACATTTGCTTTCTGAGTTTGAGTGACAAATTAGGTTGCCTATGCGTGAAATTTCCATCTGCACGAATATGTGTGTGTGTGCACGTGTTTCTTATGAATGTGTGTGTATGTGTCACACAGAATTGGGTTTCGAAAGTAAAGCAGTGCGCACAACAATTCGAGTTAGCTTAGACTAAATCAACTGCGATCGCGCACATTTCAATCAATAAATCTAAAAAATTGATAGCATTATTGATAAGAATTAAAATTGATGACTCGTAGTTACAACAAACTTCAACTATGCACATATTAAGTATGTGTGTGTGTATGTTGACTTTTACTAATTTACTATTTGCTGGCCAATTTCCTACTGGGTGGGCAAAGCAGCTACAGTTTTTACAGTTACAAAGAGCGTTTGCTAACAGTTCCAGGAGTATTTGTTTTCTTTTGAACGACTGATTAGCTACTCTTTAAGATTCGTTTTTTCTAATTATATTATATTATATTATAGTTTAGTTCAATTTTATGTACTTTTTTTATATGGAAATAAGCTTTCTGTGTTAAAAAATATAAAAGGATATTGAAATATGAAAGGAAACTTTTAAATGTAACTACAGTCGAATCTCCAATTGACGAACTGTGCACCGGTTTAAGTAATCATGTCCAACTAATGGATATTTCGACTAAATTCAGCTGTCTCTTAGCTTAAATTTCACTGTAGACAGATAATCCAATAATCTGATATAAAAAATAATCGTATTCAAGCTTATTTACACGTCTATTGCTATCAGTAATTTATTAGTTTATGTTAGACATTCATCATATTTGTCTCATTTACTTTGAAATTTATTTGATATGAATTTAAAGGAATTGAAAAGAGTTTATTATAGTTGATTTAATTTCTATGGTGTCTAGTAATACTATACTCCCATTACTATAATGCGTTCTGGACTAAAATTACGGTATAAGGCAATACGCAAGTGTTTATTTCTCATAATCTTAAAGCTAATTAAATGAGGACCTTCATCTTTAGAATGAGAAACAAAAACTAGCTATAGTGCTCTGATTGGAACTGCCCAACTAGAAGATACCTTGACCCTTGGACAAAGCTGTTGTTACTATAGTTTGGTTTTTTTTTTCCAAAATGTATATAAAATTATTTCTTATTCAGGTATAAAGTATCAAAAATACTCAAGAATATATATTTAAATTGTTAATTCCCTAATTATCAATTCCCTCTTGGGACAGGCTAAGTTGATTTGCCTTTTGATCTTCATCTGGAATATATATATAACCTGATTACCGATTCTCACGGTATAAAAACGTCTCTTACATTAAAACACACCCACATATAATTTAAACATTGGCTTCTTAAACATTTTCTGTGTTAAGAATCATCGAATCACCCATTTGCTTAGGCTTAGCCTTAAAACACACACAAATACAGATTTAGTCGCCATTACCTGTGTTGGCCTTTTTGAATGTCATGACCAACTTAGCGGCTTGGCCGTTTTCCCCATCTTCTTCTTCTTCATCATCATTTTCCCGCTTAGCTGCTCGTGGCATGAATTGTAATTGTGCAACAAAATGCACTGAGCAAATTGTGGCGACAAATCAAAAACTGGGCAAATAGTTAAGTAATTTACAGTGAAAAGCGGCATTTAGTTGGCATTGGAGAAATTTGATTTGCTGAGCCGTGTAACAATTGAAAATTGGCATAAGTATATATGTAATATAACAGCAATCGGGGCAGTAAGAGCCCAAGGTGTGAAGTATCTCTATCAGGACTTTGGGCTTTTTAGGAATATTTAAGAGACAGATTAGATCTAGATAATATAAGTTAAGTGTTATTAAATTATGCGTTATAAACTACAGCTTTCGCGAGAGTCGAGATGTTTCTCGAAGGTTCCTTCATATCCGGTGTGAGAGAGTTTCCAATGCTGCATGGGCGAACACGTTGAACTTGCTTAATTTCATGCTATTGCATCTATTGAGTCAACGACCAAGTAGCATTCTCGAAGTAATGTGGCTTTCGTGACGTGGCAGGGTTCGTCGGCTCGCAGAGTTACAAAGCTATATAGAGGACACTGGCCGCGTCGCCGTCTGATGAACCTCGCTCATACCACAAGCTGAAGCTTCCGTCGTCGACGAACCCAACCTAAAAGTGAAAGGTTATTATAACAAAAAGAAAAAAGGAGCAGCCGCGGCAAATGTCTGGGCTAAGTCTAATAACCTCTCCCTTTCGATGAGCAGGGGTAGACGACGCGCACCTCGAGAACAACAACAACGACGACGATGGCGGCAACGACAAGGACAAGGACAACACCCCCAGCTGGGGTGACAGCACATCTTACTGTCCCTTCTATGAAGCAATATGGATATGTTTGGGTGTGTGCACAAAACTAATAAAATTTTCAGTCTGCGCTCTTCATTATATATGTATGTGTGTACAGTTGTCAGATTCTTATGCAGCTTCACTAATAGCACGAATCACCTATCTGTCGAGTGCTGTCTATTACTGCAGAATAAAGCTTCGGAATATTCTCGATCATGCATATCGAAGAAAGAAGAGAGATTTCTTAACAAATCCTAGGTTAATTTCAATGAAATTTAAAGAAAATTTTGCTTACTTTATAATTTATTACATGCTTAATAATGAACAAACAGTCCCTTAAAGCACTATCCACAATTTATTAGACAAAATTATTTTAATAACAGCATGAAAATCTTTGTTTGGTGTTCACGTTCATCCAGGCACTAATAAGGTCAACCGAGTGTAGGGCACATCCTCAGAATGTGAACGTGCGCAATAAAAAGCAGACAGTCAAAGAGCTTGACGGAGTAAAGAGAGCAAGAGAAACTGGCACATTGGTATCTAACTCAAAGTTAAGAGAACTCAATTATTAAATTCATATGTAAACTAATATTCATCATCTTTACAAACTTTATTCATATATAAACATGTTGTTTTTAATGTATAACAGAGCTTGCAAACAGTTTTAATCAAACACAATTTTAAGGACTATCACATTTGCATATGTAAATATGCTTATTGTCCCACTGTAAGGTGGTCGATGGCTCGCCGCCAGCCAAATGTCATTGCTCGACGCCAGTGAGCTTAACCTTGAAAGTTTAACTTCCATGCCATCAACTCAAAAAGGACGAACGAGTGAGAGAGCAAGAGAGCGAGAGCGATGAGGACAAAGAAAAAGGAACAGAGAAAGTAGGAATAGTGCATACAGCAAGTCGATGGCCTTTTTCACTGACTCACAGTCCGGGCTTTATCATATGTATGTATGTCTGCGTTGTTCTATGTGTGCATGGTCAAATTTACATTACATTATACTATCTTTTAAGGTACATAATCCTCTGTACTATTTAATATCGTATTAAAAATGCAAACAAACGGCATGGCAAGCAATTTGAATGCTTGGGATACATATTAAACTATTGCAAAAATAAGAATTTAATATGAGGTCAAATATCTAAGGCAGAAACTATCAAACATCCAACAGCACAGCACAGCATACCAATTGGTTTGGCAAAAAAAGAGAAAGCGAACTTCCGTTAAAGATCACTAAGCACAAAACGTTCGAGATGGAGACAAAAACAACAACAGCCGCATCGAAGAGCAACATAAAATTGCCAACAGCAAACAGCAACAGCAACATCAGCAGCAGCAGCAAAATAATGAAACTGGGTCGAACGTTGCATCTGTTAAAAGCAAACCATGTTTGGTTGCAACATGTTCGATCTTGCTTGCAATCTTGTCCAATCCAACATGTTGTAGACACAAGTGTATGTTTGCATGCCATGCAATTGATCTTTACAGGGCGATTCATGGAGCTTTGGACCTTCCAGCAAGAGCACTCTTAGAGCTCAGAACATGAGTGAGTGTGTTGTGGTCGAAGGAAGCGACAGTTCAAGTTTCACTGTGAATGACGTGGTCACAATTTCAAGACGCTTCTGCAAATGCTTATGTAATTTGTGGATTTTGGAATGAAAGAAATAATATAATTAAGAATTAAAAACAAAAACACATTTATACATTATTCACGTATGTACAGACTCATATAATTTGACTATAGACGGCCACGCCCACCCAAGCACATTGCTGAGAGCGCAGCAGAAAGGCATGAGCAAAACAAAAAACCCAAAAATTTGAGGTGCAAATAACAGGTAAGAATATTGTTACTTAACATGCAGTTCAAATAATTTATGTAAGTGCGCTTATTACTCATATTTTATTTTTAAAGCATGTATCATATGCACACGTATGTATGTACATATGAATGTATATCATTAGTTCAGTTCATTAGTTCATTTTCCCATTTGCTCCCAACTTTTTGATTCTTGATTCCTTTTTGTTATTGTTTTTGGGACTTTGCTCTCTTCGAGAAGAGCACAAGAAGCTCGAGTCTCTCTTCCCCCAACGTCGTTGCTCCGTTACTTTTTTGAGTCCTCTGACTCCGGTTCTGATTCCGTTGTAGATTTCTACAACGTTTCGCTGCTCACTCCGATTCATTCATAATATTGACAGTTCTCCTGCCGGCTCAACAGAAAAAAGCTCAAACGCTAAACACAAGTGACTCACCCATCGCGATTACACGCAATTCTCTCACGCGGAAGTCGTGGGACAACAAAACTACAATAACAACAACAAAGGCAATGCAATGTCGCATTGATGCTCCGTTACATTACGATGGATAATTTGCTCCTTTGTTTCACAATTATCTTGATTTAACACTTGAATACATATATGTCTGTATGTATTTATATGTGCGTGAAAGTAAATATATAATTATTCGTGTAACAAAACATGTAAATAAATAATATAAAAATAACTACATATGTATGTATGTGTGTATGTATGTACATATTTACATTATCTTAGCCTGTATGCATGCATGTGTGGGTATATATGTACATGTCGATCTGAGCATTCATGCATTCATTCTGGATAAACGTATCAATAAATGTAATTGACATACATACATCCGAAGTGTGAACAATGATTCTTACATCATTCAGCATTCAGATATATATGCATACGTATGTACATATACTTTCATACACATATGTATATATAACTAAGCAAATTGTAAGGCAAAACAACTGTTTTACTTCTACGAGCGGAGCTAAAACAATCTCAAGGTCTACAGTCAGAGACATTTGCAATGTTGTGTGGGGTCAGGCAAATTCGAATGTGAATTCAAAATACATATGTCCATATGCATGTGTATGTGTGCTCCCATGCAAACGTACTTACCTAATGTGTGTGTGTGTGTGGGTGTGGGCGAAAAAAAACTGCTGCTGGCCGGGCCCAGGTCCATTTCGAGGGCCCCGTATACCGGCATTAAGAATGAAATTGACGCAGCAGTAGCTGTAGCTGTAGCTGTTGCTGCAGTTGTTGCTTTTGTCTCTGTGCGTGTGTGTGTGTGTTTTATAACTCCACACTCGCTGGCGTCTGGTCCGTGGGTATCTGTTTTGCCAAGCAGCCGCAGTTCAGTTGCTGTCGGAGCACACGATCGGCAGTAGGTTCAAGGCCAACGCCAGAAAGGTTCAAAATGCTCATGGTGCGTCTGTGTGAGTGTGAATGTGACCGTGTGTGTGTGTGCAGAGAGCAGGCATTAAAAAAGGAATGAGTGTCTCTACATGTCCATGTATATGTATTTGTGTGTGTCTTTACTTATGCGTGTGTACACCTACACCACGCCCACTTTCTGTATGTACACATGTGTTTATATACGCTTATGTATGTGTATGTGTGTATGTATATATTTTTGCATATGTATAACACAAACCTTATCGCTGGTCAACAACACCATTTAGTACCGCTTATGTAATACGATCCTAAATGGGGGCGCAGATAAAGACACAGCTTGCAGTTCCAGTGTAAATACGGATACACATGCACATGCATATATGCATGTATGCATATATATACACGCACACAGCTTTATTTATAAGTTTATGTACATGAGTCTGTGTGCGTGGCAAGACTACATTCTAGATTACATAAAGCAACAACAGTCTACAATGAGATCAGACAGCGACAGAAATGCAGTCCGAACAAAAATTCTTACTCGCCCTCTCATACAGTCGCATGTTCGTTCGAGCGACCAGTGACGAGCGACGAGCGAAAAAATGTTCTCTTTTTGCAAGCACGAAAGGCGCAGCCGCTGCTGCGGTATGCGTGTGTGCGTATGTGACTGTATAAGTGTGTTCGGTTTGTTTTGTGCGGCAGCAGAGTTAATGCACTCCAAAGAGAAGTTCAAGGCTGAACAAATCAGTCGCTCACTCAGTTTGTTCATTTTCATGGCGTCAAGGTATACATACATACATACATATCAACATATGCACACACACTCCGTACAGTATGTGTGTAGATATTCAGATCAGAGCGAATATACTCAGGCATGTATGTATGTATATTTATTTCCAGTAAGATCATTTTAGCTGCAGCGCAAACAAAAGCAGCAAGACCAAGAAAAAGCGAAAGAATAAGTCTTAAATTTAGTAGCATTATAGGCCTGTCCTTATGTACTTACATAAATACATAGATACAAACATAGCTACATAAAGATAAATATGTATCGACGAAGAAGTTGGCACTTAATTGCTCAGCTGGAGGCAGAGCTTAAGCCTCACATATAACTGTTGCATATGTAAGTAAGTATTTGTGTGTATGCAAGCATACATGTGCAGAGACATACCCTGTATCAATTGCATGCATGAAAAACTATTGCTACTGCTTCTAGTAGGCATAATTTGAATAATAGATGCTAATATTTTTATATTAACTACGTCAATATTTGCGTTGAGTCAACAACAACTTATCCAAGGGGTATGGCAAGTCATATTCATATCACACTCAATCTTTTTTTTCGTGCTTGGCTATTGCGAAACGCAATATTGTATAAGTAAGAAGCGTAAAGAAATATAACAATAGGAGAATTTAGAAAGTTACTCAACTGTTTATATTCATTTAATACAATTTAGAAGTGTATACAGATTTCGAAAGCGTTTTTTTATACGTTCTACATTTCTGGAAAACACGCATTTAAAAGATATAGTCTTAGGTTATTGGATATTCAGACATTGAGATGCTATATTGAAATTGTTACAGGGTACCTTTAAGCTCGCAATCCCGAAACAAACATTTTTGTTCACAGCAATTGCAGAAACGTCTACAGTTCAAAGTTCATTACTTATTTACCATAAATACGGACATGCATACATCTATTAATTCATTAAACCACCAAATAAACCAAATACATACTTATTTCTGTTACATTTATTGCATATTCATATGAATATGCTTATGCATGTATGTAAGTATGTATGCATTTGTGTGCGCAATTCTTTTTGTTTGATATTTCTTCTTGTTCTTTGCTTTGGGCAACAAGCACAAGACTTAAAAACACATATTGACATTCATGCACACAGACGCGGATATGGATATGTATATATCAATAATTACATAGCTTAGGTCAGCGTCGCTGCCGCGCTAACTAAAGTTCATTCTTATTGCATGGAAAGTTCAAGTTTTGGACTTCTCAGATTTGGATGGTTACACATGTTGCTGTTGTTGTTGTTGCTGATATTGGCATTGCTCAGGCTGGGCAACTGCGCAAATTGTTTTTACTAAACGGAGAGAGCGCGATTAAGTGAGAGAAAGCGAGAGAAGAAGAGAGAGTGAGAGTGAGAAAGAACAGTTCTGGTTTATTGAATGACCAATCAACCTACTGTGTGATGCGGGCTGTGACTGCAAACGCGGCTGCAGCTGGTCATTGGGGATTGAGGATTGGGGATTTGGGTCTCCCTTTGCCCGGCATCTGTTGTTGTTGTTGGCGCTCTAAATTTAGCATTTCTGAAGAATTTGTGTTGAAAGAACGCTGGCTGCGCCACTGGCATTTTCTTCTATAAAAGGGATAATACGTTGTTCTGCCTTGTCGTTCTAGTGTTGGTATATATAAACACTTAAATTGCGCGCACACGCACACACAAACAAGTTCTTACATGCAGAAATGAATGTGTGTACATATGCAAGCGTGTATGCATGTATATTTGCACATTTGCACATGTGCCTGAGTGTGTGGGTTCTTGTATTGCTCCTCTCTTTGGCTCTCTCTCTCCTTTACTCTGCATGTGCATTCATGTTCATTGCCTTGCTGCGCATTATATTCTTATTCTCCGTTTATTTCGTAATAGCCGCCATCGGGATGTCGCGGCCTATGGTGTTGGGAAAAGACTTTGTTCTCTGTATATGTATGTATATATGTTTGTATGGGACGGCTGTAAGAGAGATCGGCAAATTGACTCTTTGTTGGGAAGACAATTGCGGTTCGGATATTACACAAACAGAAATGCACACATACATTTGTATGTTTGTATGTAGACATGTTATTGCGTATGTACGAATTAATTTAATTTAGAAAATAACGTCAAGTGCAAATAATTTCTATTTGGCAACAAACGGTAGCAGAAGAAGTAGCTGAACATAATGGCAATAGCAAAAGCGACAATAGTTACTGTAGAAGCAACAACAATTAGTCAAGTAGCAAAGACATCAGCAGCGGCAGCAACAACGATAGAAATTTGGAAAGTTTTAGTTGCCGAAATGCATAATTCATTTGGCTTGCTCGACGTACAGTTGACACATTGGCAATAGACGACACAATTGTAAATGTCTGCCTTAAGAATGAAGTCGCAGCGAGAAAAAAAGCTAATACCAAAGCTAAAGCTCTGCTGGCCTACAACCCACAACCCAGAGCCAGAGCCCAGAGCCCATAGTTGAACTGAAAGCAACTCACGATCAGCGAAGAGAAGAAGCATAAGAAATGTACATAAGATGTCAAAACAACAAATGAAGCGCATTGTGCAAAACTTTTACTCTGGCCTCGGTCTTGCTGTGGTTATTGACACCACAGCGCATGCAATACATACATAAATATGTAGAAATGTGTGAGTGAGTGAGTGTGAGTGTGAGTGCGAGTGTGTGCTTGTGTGTATGTACTTATGGATACGAGTAGCTTCTACAAGAAGAAAAATTAATTAAACAATTGGCGTAACACTTTCTCTTCTTGAGCAATAAAATCAAAACTGAAGATCTTTATAGCGCTGCTTTAATGAGCATTGGGCGTGAGTGAACGTTCTAAGCCGGTGTGTGTCTCTTGCAACCTCTCACATTATTGTTTTCACCAGTTGGAGAGCTCAAATGTAGAACAGCCGTTGAAACTAAGCCATACATACGTAAATAGCTTTACACACACATGCAAACACGCATGCATAGCTAGAGAGTGTGTGTTTTGTGCTCGCACACACACGAACAAACAACTCAAACGAAAGCTCAAAGCAGCGACGCAGCATGTTTGAGTCGCAACCTGCATGAAAGCCAGGGACAAAGCCAGAGTCAAAGCCAATGCTAAAGCCGGGCACTAGGTAAAGCGAGAGCAATTCAAACGCCATTGACTGCAGCAAGACCGCCAACCGGTTTCTTGTGCTCTGAATTTGAAATTCGGTTTGTGTTTTAAGCAGCGCGAAGACGAGCCGAGGTGAGTAATGACGCGGTTGAGCTTTGTTACGTTCTTTAGCTGATCTTGCCGCAGCAGAAGTTTCTTTAGTGAGCGAATGTGTGAGTTTGAGTGTGTGTGTGTCTGATTTAGTGAGTTCGCCGTTGGGGCCGCTGCCACGGAAGGCAAATACACAAATCCGTTATTTGACCCAATTCTAAACTGGAATTGAAAGACGAAAAACTTCAAGCCCAAAAAAGTTGCAGCGACAGAACGTAAACGTTAAGAGAGTCGCGCAGCTACATATGTGTGCGTGCACACACACATACACCGATGCATTTGTTGTATGTGTGGCGTTGTTGTTGCTGCTGCTGCTGTCACGCGTGTTCATGTGTTCGTGTGTCTTGCGTGAAAGTTTCGTAATTACATGATGTCTGTGTTTGTTAATCGTGCTCGGACGGCCTACTTTGCCGGAGAAAGTAAGAACGAGCCCGAGCTGGTCGAGTGAGCGTGTTGTAGCATTTCTTTCTTTACCATCATTCTTATAGTAATTGATTACATAAGTCGAAGACGTTTGCGCTCTTTGGGTCGCCACTTTAACTTTACGTTGCGTTGCGCTGCTTAGCGTTGCGTTGTCATCTGATTGAGTGACGGAGTGACCGAACGGCCGAACGTCTGAACGACCGAACGACCGAATGACTGTGCCGCCCATTGATAGCCGCTCTTGCGGTTCTCGTTCTCAGCTCTGGCACAGTGAGCATAACGGTAATATGGACTTAAAATGTGTCTATGATAATGCTGTTTACCTAATTCTGAAAACTTGTTTGGCACTCACTGTCTCTCGTTGCGCTAATCGCTGTGTATGCTTTGTGTACCATTTTCACCGCTTAGTATTTGGCCTGATTTACTTTACACACACACTAATGCACACTGGAGCATAAAAGTATGTATATGGGTATATAGGTGATTTATTTTTGCTTTTTTTGCGTTATGTAATTGCTTTTAACGTCGATTAAGAACCCAAAACAAAAAGCGCTTACAATCAGCGATCCTTTAATAAGTTCTTTGGGGCTCAGGATAAAAATCTTTCAATTTGACTTAAGAATCATGAGCATGATATATATATATGTGTGCATATCCCTGGCAGAAATTGTGAGTTACGCCAAATTTAAATATACTCATTCTTATATTACCAAAGAGGACTTGTTTATATCTTTTATAAGTATAAAGTAATAGATCGCTGTATAACACAATCATCTACCAATATATCAGAAGATATACTATATATGAATACCCTATTATGATATTTAATTCAAGAAAAAGTTTGTTTCAAACATAGTTACACTAGAAGTTACGTTACACCAAAAACTTAGCATGTTTGCTGTAAGATTACCAATGAACAGTTCTTTTTTATCCTTATGCTATACCTAATCGTCGAGTTAGGAATATTTCCTTGATAATTTGTCAACAAAATATATTGCATCGCAAATCAATTATAATTTTCATCTTTGTTTAAGTATTTATTAAACTAAAAATACAATTTTTCATTCAAATTTTTGTTACTCAGAGTAAAAAATTCATTCTCGTAAAATCTATTAGAAATATTCAAAATTTTTATATATTTTTTTTGTTATATAGACGGAATGTTTATGTTAATATAAAGGAAATTCTTTTTAACATTGATTTTTAATGGGTATATTAAACTCATGTCGAGTACACAGAGTGCAAATGGAACGCAATTCCAAACGTGAGTAGCTCCATTGAACCATGTGTATATATTTATATATTATATTATATTTCATAATGTTTAGCAGCATTTAACAGCTTAATTTGGATAGTTGGCAAATTAACATCAGTTGATAAAAACTTTGGCTTAGATTTCGCGGAGGCAGCAAACAAGAAATGTGAAATTCTAATATAAATTGCATTAAAAGCAATGAAGAGTACAGGGTATAAAAAGAAAGCAAGCTTTAAGGTTGTCCATCATGTTGTTGCTGTTGTTTTTGTTGTTGCTTTTGCCCTTGTTGTTGGTACAGCTATAGCTATTATTATTGCTCTTGCTGCTGAGCTTTGCGTCGCTGTCGCTGCGTGCATTGACTTTCCATTCGTCTGATAGTATGCGTGTGTGTGTGCGGGGGACAGGAGATCTGACGCGAAAGTCCGACCGAAAGATAATTGTGTATGTGTGTGCGTATTATTTTGATTATTCTAATATTTGTTTTCGGTTAATTTCCTATCGAAATAAACAATTTGTAGACTTGGAGATACATACATACAAACATACATAAATACATACATACACACAAACACACATAAATACATACATATATTTAATAAAATAAAGCGCAATAATATCAAATCCAAAACAACATCCAAATGGAAGTAAAAACATGAAATCAATTTCAGTGTACTTTAATATGAAATACGATTATGTTTGCTAATATGAGAGTACATACACACACACACATACAGACACACTTATGTATGTCCATAAATATGACGAATTTCTTGCATTTACCCATTAATAACAAAGGCAACAACAATAACAACTACGAAGCGCAAAAGTTGCACGATAAAAAGAAAGCAGAAAGCGCTGTCGCCCGTCCCCCTTTTCATTCCGTTCATACACGTATGTATGTGTGTGTGTGTCTGCGCGTAGATGTTTCCACATATGACGAGCAAGTTCTGCACGACGCAAGAGAGCACCTATTATCATTACACTGACACGCTCTCTCTCACTCTTTTTGCCTTCCTCTCTGGCTCTTCATTGCCTTCTTTTCTCCCCACTCACGCATGAGCTTTTTTTTTTGGTTTTTGGTTTTTGGTTTTGCAATCGATCATTGAACTTTGGTTGTGAAAACTAGAGCAAGACCCAAATTTCTTCAAAGCTTCGAGTCTTCGATACGGTCGCGCATGTAAGTGTACACACACACATACTTACATACATGTAGCTATTTATGCATGTATAGAGAAGCAAATGTATAAGTAGCTTATTTAATTGTGTTATCAGCTTCCCTCTCTTTTGCTCTTATTCTTCGATTGCCGCTTTCTTTCTTGGCCGCTACGATTGCGTTTGCTGTTTATGTCAAATGTGTGTCCCAAGCTCTAGCAGTCCGATAAATAAAAAAGATTTTGTTGGTCTCCGATAAGAACTAATAATACATATTGTATATGTTTGGATTGACTATAAGAACATATGTATGTTTGTCTACAAGTGAGTACGTAATACACACACATACATACATAATTACGAAAGTGTGTCACAAAGAAATCACAACAGAAGAAGCAAACATCAAATTTAGATAATAGGTGTCCCTCTCTCTCTGTGTGTGTGTGTGTGTGTGTGTGTAAATATGAAAAAAGCTTCAAATCTGTTTACCGTATTTGGAGTTCGTTTTCAGTTTAGAACTTATGAAGTAAGTTCGTAAGCGATCGTTTTCAACTTTGCGTGAAAGTTATAAGCAACAGTTTTAGTTGGGGGTTTTGGTACGCTTTGGCTTGGCGAAATGACGGCGACAGAGGATGATGAGAGCGTCTGAGCAAGTGAGTGAGTGAGTGAGCGAGTGAGTAGCTGACTGCGTGTGCGTCTGCGGCAAGTTCATTCACATTTGCACTCATTACGCGGCCAAAGCCGAAAACCAAAACCAACACCAGCGCTGACGGCGACGTCGATGCCGCTGCCGCTGCCGCTGCCGACGCAGACGTCGCTGCTCTTGAAAATGAAACTGCTGCGAGCAGACGAAAGCTTCCCAAATGTCGCCTCTCTCTCTCCCTCTCTCTCTTTCGATTCGGCATCGAACTAGACATGGATATGCATTGATTTACTTATGTTCGCAATTGTTGCATCTGCCAGCTGACCAAAATGACGCCTAATAGCCATAATTGCCAATTGCCATTAGCACTCCAGGTAAGCGATGAGTGGGTGCAGCCGATAAGGTAACTTTCGAGAAGGCCTTTTGTGTCCGTCTGGGCATTACTCCTGCCAGTTGCGCTGGTTCTGCAACGTGCCAGCTATATAAAATGTATATTGCGAAATTCTTGCTTAACCTATCCAGCCCCCGTTAGCCGCCCTCAAACGCCATCACCTGTTCAGTAGGCCAGTCCGAAATCGCATCGAACATGCTGTCACGTTTGCCGCCCTGGTCGACTCACGTTTTTCCAACAGCGCAGCTAGCTTCGCAACGTCTCGCACGGCAAACAGGTTGGAACATGTTGCATGTGCCGCTGATTGGCGGCCAACGTAACGCCGGGCTGGAGTGACAGATGGGATAGGTTAAGAGGATATACATACGTATGCATGGAGGGGCTGACGAGAGGGCAACGACGACGCAGATATACCTGAGGGCTGTCGTTGCTTTGGTAATGACTCAAGGCATGCTTTCTCACGTTGCATAGCCAGCTCCAACACACACAACTCTCCAGAAAAAAACGTTAAGCGTCGAAGCGCTTTCGAGGTCAAATTGGGTGGGCGAATGACTTGGCTCCAACGAGTGCCGATCATTGCTTAGAAAAGTTTCTTTGCTTGTCGTGCAGCTAGCAGAACAAACTACACACACACACACACACACACACACACACACACAGTGCTATACATGTGTGAGTGTTAGATATAAAACTTGAACCTAAAAGCAACTGCAGTTGGACGTTTCTAACTTTCTAGCAGATAATGGGGTCAACCAAATTACATATACACAAGCATACATACAGACACGTCCCCACACACACACACACACACACACTTGCATGCATGCGTGTAAGCTCACTTGGTAATCTAGAATGATATAAAAATCAAGAGTAATTAGAAAATGCCCAAGTTATTAGTCTTTAAGATGTTAATCTAAATCAAATGCTGATGCTCGCTTTATGTACAGCAAGTGAGTATATTAGTTGTGTGTAATATTAGCTTATTTGAGATGGCATCTAATGTTAGCTTAAAAGTCTTAAAAGTCTTTAAAAAGATGCCTTTAAAAAGAGTATTAGCTAGTCGGTTATACGCTACTCGAACTTGCAGCTCATTTGCTTAAGAGTTCATAGTTCTAGCTGTGTGAGATATCTTAAACCCATATTTAACATAAATTAATATATATAGAGTATTGCGTAGTCTGCTATAGCCCACTCTTAAATGCAATTCCTTAACTTAAGAGTCCATTAAGCATATTGTATCTGATTTATATATGTTTTGACTAGTTTTATTTTTAATTAATATATGAGTAGAGTATTGAGCAGTCGGCTATACTCTACTCAAACTTTCAATTTATTTGCCTGAGTCCAGAATGTTTCATAGTTCTCAATATATATTTATCCTCAATATATATTTACCATAAATTAATATATATGCAGAGTATTGCGTAGTCGGCCATAGCCTACACTAAAATGAAATTCTTTTATTTGAGGCTGCATTTAGTAGATGCTAACATAGTGAGATATCTTTTAACTGTATTTACTTTAAATACATTTCCGAGTAGTGTATTGATCTGTCGGCTATACCCAGTTTGCACTTTCAATGCCTTTGCTTAAGGGTCCAATAGGCTTTTTAACTGCATTTAGCGTTAGTTAAACTTTAAAACAGAGTATTGTTTTGTCGGTTATAGCCTACTCATGCTATGTGTACCTTTGCCCAAGTATAGTATTTATTGCTATGAACAGTATTAGCAGAAAATTAGTTTCTGAAAAGAGTATTATGTAGTCGTTTATAGCCTGCCTAAGCTTAATTTTCTTTTATCTAAATTAAGTTGATCTCTTGTACTTTCTTTAAAAGTAAGAAATAAATTGCATTACTTGAAACTGTATCTGGTTAGTTAATAATTACACAGACCTGTAAATAATACCAATATATGCCAGTAATTCGCCCTAGATGCACCCATATATACAGTCTATATGTAATACGCTCTGTTTCGGCTTCTGTTTCTGTGTCGAATAACAAATTCTCGACTACATTTCATGCGCTATTATCGCACTTGATAAATGCACACACATGCTCTCTCTCTCTCTCTCTCTCTCTCACTCACATGTCCGTGCACATTTTATAAAGCGGAACTTTCGCAAAGCCCAGAACAATTGCATAATTCCTGCACTCGCCGAGCGACAAAGCTTTTACGTCTTTGCACAGAGTTGAATATTCAAAAAAATAAATATGCAAATAGCTGAAATTAGCATTAATTATTGCTTAGGCAATTCGAATCGACGCTGTAATACCCTGTGAACATGTAGCTGTCCTATATATTATATATTACATATACACATCTTTCCATGTCTGTGTTTCAATTCATGCGATATAAACTCAAGAATTTTGTTGTTTTTTTATTTCTTTTATTTTGGTTTCTTGTTTTCCCTTTTGATTTTGTAATTTTTTAAAAGCTGAATGCATAATAAAATTCTCGTAATTTCAGTTGATTGCAGCGTGAGTCAAAAATTTAAAAACATTTTTTTTCTCTCTGGCTCTTTGCTAATAATTTTTACACTGTAATTAATTTCTAGGCTAAATAAATATTTGCATTCGCAGTTAATTGTACAAATTCTTAATATTTAATTACAAAAATGAAATTTATTCGGATTTATTTTTTTTAAATTCTTTATTTTTTGTAAAATGTTTATATAAAATATTTGAAAAAAAAAAAACATAATTATATTTTTATTTTTGCAAATTATTTATTTTTTAATTTGGATTACATTTCCGTTTAAGCTTATTTTATTTATATTAAATATTTGAAGAAAAAAAAAACATAATTAAATTTAATATAGAATTTTCCTGTTTGATATTGTCAGTAATGAATTTATTTAATTTTTATGTTTAATACAATTTTCCAGATTTCATTATTCACTCTTATTCACTCTGTGTTATATAATTGGTATTACATTTGAAGATTACTTAAACACAAACAATTGGATTGCCATTGTAAGTAAATCTGGCTCGTTCTCTAAGAGAATCTCTCGATTGTTCTCTTTTAATGTGCATTCCAATTGGATTAAATTGCTGACTAATTAAATCTCTCAATAGTGCCCAATAAGGGGACTTTCCAATTGGGTTTACTTACTACATCATGTTAGCTCTCTAATAGAATCTCAATTGTTCTCCATAAATTTGCATTCCAATTGGATCCACATTCAAACGAATTGTTTCTACCTGAAAACTCCAATCAGATCTTTCTAGTTTTGCAATTGCGTAACGAATAAATTGGGTGTTAAAGAGAATGCCCATCAGCCGATCAACTCCAATTGGAACGAGTCTCTTTTCAACGAGCTGTTTCTCTCTCTGTAGGAGCGTAACCAATATACACCATTTCAGCACTTTTGACATGGCGGTATCATAATAAGAATAAGAATGACAACAACAGTCACAATAACAATTCCAAATCAAGCGCAAAAAGTAGGCAACACGCTCATTTCCATAGCGGACTCAAGTCGCGAACATGTGAGCCGTTGTCGCGGGAGCGTTGCACTGTCGGCTGCACATTTCGCGACACGTGATCAGCGCCAGCGCCCGTCCAGTATCAAGTATAAATAGCCCATTGGCTTTGCTATAACTTGCCAGCCCTTCGGGGGCGTGCCGGCAGTGGGTGGGCAGGGGGATGCCAGCACCAAATGCTAGCTGGCTGCCAGGCTGCCTGATGGCTGAGCGGCCCAGCCGTTTACTACCGATAGCTAGTATTACGCTGTTGTTGCTTCTGCGCTGCCGACGCCGTCGCCGTCGACGCTGTTTCGTAACAATCTGACGTCTTTTTCACAAACACAAACAGAGGCACACACGCAAACAGTCGCAGCAAGCCAGTGTAGTCAGCAGTACGGTAACAGCTTACAAGCAGCCCAGCTAGCTACCCACCACCCCTCCCTTGGTCCCCTATCCCAACCGCACACAACGTGAGCATATCCCGCATGTCGTGTGCCCCGCCTTTGCTTTAACCAATAAGCGCATTTTTTGCTGATTAGACATGTGATTTGAGCAACGGCATATTCTTATTGGATCACTTCGAATTCAGATTGACATTTCGGATATGAACTCTCGCGTCAGAAAACATGTGTTGCCTCTGCTGCTGCTGCTGCTTAGATGCGCTCAAGTTGGCAGCAACGGAAATGGCGCGATTGGACGGCCCACGTGAGAGTCCGGGCTCACGTGTACCTGTTGCTCGAGCTGCAGCTAAAGCAGCAGCAGCAGCAGCAGCAGCTGCAGTTGCAGTTGGAATTGGAATTGGCACTGCGCGGCGAGTTGATTTTGTAATAAAGCGAATTATTTAACCAGTCAGCCGGCCAACCAGCCAGCCTGTCCGTCGGCTTGAACTTATGAATCTTAATGTTGTTGACTGAGTAATTAAAGGGTATCTGCTAGCTGAATACATTTGTGATTTATTTGTTTACCTTTTCAGCACTTTATGCGGGTTTTCAAATGTATTTTAATCGCAGTCGAATGCTTTTATTGTCGTCAGCCACAAAAATGTAATATTAATTATAATTCTATATATATATATATATAAATTTATATATGATTATGCAATCACAAACTCATATAGGAATGTTTCTCTAATTAGAATGTTAAATAGAAATGAGACAAGACAAATACCTTGAGACAAGTTAAGTGTATGTAAAATTTGACTCAGGTTCTAAGTAGAAATGCGCATTCTTATTGGATCTTTCGTTCTTATTGACATTGCGAGCTTGCGCTCTTTACTGGATTCTATTACAACATGTTCGTTGTTCGAAGCTGTCTTAAGCACGGCTTGTTTCAAATTTCCTTTGTTTTGTTTTATTCGTTTGTTTGGCTTTTCTCTAAATATATTAACTGATAAGAGGATATGTCTTACTTAAGCTTATCAGTAGCAATATTCGTTATTTTCTTTAACGCTTTTGTTTCTTATTTCCCTGTTTGTTTTTATGTCTATCAAATCAGTAGACACATTGACACACACACACACACACACACACACACACACATTCATTATCTCATTAAGTATATTTAATACTTAAATTTCTTAGAATTGACAATTATGCATTGAGTGCCTCTACATCGCGTCGCCTAATCTAACTGTCATTCGTTCAGTTCGTCAATCAGTCAATCAAACTTATAAAGCTTACATCATATCGCTCGAGTTGTTGCTATTGGCCCATGACCTTCGCACTGCAATTTCCTTTAAAATATTATTTTTCTGCCTATGCCGCAGGCATATATATATATATTTATATATATACTGGACTACGCTATATGTATATATACGCAATATTGTCTTAGTCACAATTCTGTGTCCCCCCTTTTTGCAACTTTGTTGTCAGCTGTGCGCAAAAGTCCTCTAGACTGACTGATAAGACAACGGCGATTATCAAGCGACAAATGTAAATATAATTTGTGATTATATAATTTGCAATGTTTGTTTCTCTATTTCAATCAGTATTTATCGCTGATTGCTGAATATTCACTAATTAATTGATTTGCTGTCTTCGGAGCATATTAGCTTATTAGATTGATGGTTCCAATTGGACTGTCTCTTTTTGGCTAATTAGATACAGCTTCATGGAACCAGAAGCTAAACTTCAATTGATTTGCATTGTGTTTGCAGCTGAGAACGGTGCACAAATAGTAAACTACTACGAAAGGCACGACTAGCAGATACCCTGTAAACAACTCACACTCTAGCTATGTGCACTAGTATGCATGCAAAGCAACTACTAAGGCCTTTTATAGGGTATCTATAGTGTTCGGCAATATTGACTTGTTTTTCTTTAGGTGTTCTGTGTAAGGCGCTTGCGTCACCACAATTCATTTGGCACACACACATAGAGAACAATATGCATACATAGACATGTCTTTACATATGTACCGTATGTATGTATGTTTGTATGTACATATATGTGTACGTATTGCAACGCAATATTCCAATAAAACACCTTCCGTCTTTATCACTGTCAGCGTCGTCGTCGCTGTCCCTCGTCGCACTCGTCGCGTCCCGTTACTTACACCCAGTGGACGGCACACGGCACAGTCACGTTCTAGTTTTCAAATGTGCAGCTCTAAACGATTTGAGATTGACGCTGATTACTCAACTATGGAGTGTACAGCAATGTGATCGGCTGCAACTTGGAGCGCGCAACAGGCAGCGTGTGTGAGTGTGTGTGCGCGTCCAACCAGAATCGAAGCAGGTAAATTTCACTTTTACCAATGCTTTGTAGTGCTGGTTCGAGCTGCGAACATGTTCGGTCCATGTTCGATGTTCGCCAGCAGTCGCGTGTCGCTACTGCGTGCAGCGGCAACGTGACCGAGCGACGTATTGGACTGCGGCTGCCGAGTGAAATGCTTTTACAAATTCAATTGCGATTCAGCATTCGTTCGAAGCGGTTGTGGATGCGCTCGCGAGTCGCGTAATATTGTGAATGAAGTGCAGTCCGCTGCTACTGATAAAAAGTCCCAGACAACAGCTAAAATAGTGAAACCGCTAGCAAGAACCGTTAAAAGTGTTTTGACTCGCCAAGCAAAATATAGACTTACAAGAACAAAACAAATATAAAACAGAGAACAGTTTAATCGTTACTGAATAATAAAGAGAAAAGTGAAAAAAATCATTTATAAACTTTATAAATTCTGAATTCGAAATTCGGAAATTATTTTTCAACTATTTAAGTGCAATTGCATCAGAATTTTTTGCTGTTCTGATCGAAATGCGAAACTGTGTTAAATTCGCAAGATGAACAGCATTTGCGCTGCTTGGATAATTAACTGTGATTAGGCACGTGGAACATTATGTCGATAGTGAGACCGCAAGAGCAAAAAGTGAACATTTCCCAAGAGACTGCAACAACGAAAAATTTGTTTATACTCAAAAGCAACAACAGCACAAGGAACAAAATATACGCGGATAAACTGTACAACAGCAGCATAGAACAAAGCAACAATAACAAAATCAGCAGCAACAGCAACAATAATAACATTTGTTATACGCAATCAGCAACAAATATAACAGCACAATGTAAGTGCAACAAGAATGAAGGCATTCAAAACAAAGCTAAATTTCGTTAGTTTACAACGCAAAACAAAACTCATGCAAAATAAAGAGAATTAGATAAAGAGACAGGGAGGGAGAGAGAGAGTGGAGGAGAGAGCGCAGCAGCAGCGCGCTTAGTCATGTTGTTTTTGTGAATTTCGACACAAGCAGCGACTGCAGCAGCGCAGCGCAACACAGCGTCGTCGTCGTCGTCGTCGTCGTTGTCGCTGTCGTTGTTGTCGTCGTCTGTTGCTTTTATTTGTACCAATGTAGCTGCTGTCGGCGTAGGAGTCGTAGGGGTTGCCGGCGGCTGCGACGTTGGCAGCGTCTGGCTGCTGACGTGAGTAGCCAGTTTATAGGAACGAGAATAAATGTGTGCGTTTGTGTTAGTATTTTAGTGTCTGTGTGTGAGTGTGTGTTGTAGCGCATTGAACTGCAAATGCCAATTTGATGGTCACGGTGAGGGTGAGGTGACAACAACAACAGCAGCAGCAGCAGCGCACAAACACACAAACACAGAAGACCGACCAATCTCGCCGTGTGATTTCTTGTTTACGTTGCCATTGCCATTGTTATTTGCATGTGCCTGTGTGTGTGTGTCACGATGTGCATGCGAGACTCTACGTGTGGTTGTTTGTGCTTTCGTTGTGCTGTCGTCTAATTCGCTGATTCTTGCATCATTTGCCGTAATCATTGTGTAAATGGATGTTCGCACTAAAAATGAAAGCAAATGTGCATACGGGCGATATTCGTACACACATACACAGGCACATACAGACATACATATATACGTTAGGTTCGAGTGGGTTCTTTGCGCTCAGAACGTAATTATTTTGTAAGGGCAAGCCAAGGCCAAGGACCAGACAAAGAGAGACATGCCCACAAATTTATGTGTGTGTTTGTGCGTAGGTGTGTTTGTATGTGTGCTTGTACATATATTCTGATTGGCCAGACACGATCGCTTTAGACTGTGTGGCGTTAGCTGCTATGTCTTTTGTTTTGACACATTCATTGCGAATGCGATTAGGGCCAAGCTAGCGATAAGATATGGCCAATAATAAGTAAAATTCGTGCCTAGATATCAGTCAAAAGTGAGTGTTAATTACGACCGAGTGGGTCCAGATATATGTACAAAATTAATAGACGTTTAACAAAAGCAAATTAAATTATTTACGCCGTAAGCTGAATAATAATATAATTTAATATAATTTTCTAATAAGTATTTTTTAATATAAAATATATAATTCATTTTTTCGTTTTTCACATACTTCTTGAGTTGGCTTATATCTGCATAACTGAAAGTAAACAAGAGTTAACAATTTTGCACTTGAGGCATTTACTGATTGTTGCTCTTGAATTTGTCTTTGCAGTTGTGAACTTGAAGCAGGAGCACAAGCAGCAGCTTTACAGCCAGCCACAGCAACAGCAACTGGAAGACAGGATCAGCAGTCGACTGGGGCAGGGGCAGGTGCACGATTCGCAGCTCGCTCAAGTACTGATAGCCACGACACCGACGGCAATGCCCGAGGTGCTCGCAGGAACGCCCACCCAAAGCCACAATAAAGCCTCCGCTGTCGCTGCATCCGTAAACGGCTCTATGATGAGCAGCGTGCGTTTGGCAACCATTTCACCGTCGCTGTCCATGAACGGCAGCTCCAACGAAGCCACAAATCGTAAGTTGAGCCTGAACCCAAGCCACACGCACGGCCTTATTAACTCTTCTAATTTCCGCTGCAGTGCATCCTCTCTCCATGTACGGTGGGTCGATTAGCCCGCAGTCAAATGACAGCGGCATGTCGGACAGCCACACCCACAGTCTGGGCAAGTTTGTGCCGGGCAGCGCGTACACGGACAGTCATGGCCACAGCCTGATGGGTAAATCAAATGGACAGAGCAGCGGCGGAGGTGGTTCGCAGTCAACGCTGACCGCCGCACAGAAGGAGCTCTTCTCGCAGCGCAAGCAGCGCGAATTCACGCCCGATAACAAAAAGGACGAGAGCTACTGGGACCGAAGGCGGCGCAACAATGAGGCGGCCAAGCGCAGCCGCGAGAAGCGACGATACAATGACATGGTCCTGGAGCAGCGCGTCATTGAGTTGACTAAAGAGAACCACGTGCTCAAGGCGCAGCTCGACGCGATTCGCGATAAGTTTAACATATCCGGCGAGAACCTGGTGAGCGTTGAGAAAATTCTCGCTTCGCTGCCCACCAGCGAGCAGGTGCTGAGCAATACAAAGCGCGCCAAGATGAGCAGCGGCAACTCGTGTTCCTCCTCCTCCTCGGGATCCTCGCCCTCCGGCGCCGGCTGCAGCTCCCCAGCCTCGCACACACACAGTGGCTACAGCAGCAGCAGCAACAACGCCCCACCCCTCTCGCCCATCATCTATGGTCCCAATAGCAATGTCAATGTCAACGTCAATGCGGCCAATGGTCGCGCCAACGAGTCCTTGACATCAGTGTCCAATAAGAGTGGTCATCACGTGGGTCAGCATGGCCCACCGCCGCCGGCTCCACTTCATTCCCAGCCTCATCCGCATCCGCATCCACACCAGTACCACCAGCTGCAGCAGCAACAGCACCATCAGCAGGTGCAGGACGCTGCCCCCTCCACGATGGATACGCACAACCGCCCGCCGACCAACGCCATTGCCAATCTGCATGTGCTGCAGCAAGCGCTTCACCGCAACGTCAGGCCCGAGGATCTGGACAGCCTGCGCAAGGTGGTGGCCGTTGGCGCTCTCTATAACGCAGCCGCAGTGGGAACGGCATCACCGGCAGGCGCTGCAATATACACGCCTGCAACTGTAAATGCATCTTCGCCCGCGTCTGCCTATGTGGCCATCAGCAAGGACCAGCTGGAAGCTAACTATCTGCACAGTCACAGCGTGGAGGGCGCCGTCAGCAGCAGTGCGGTCGATGCAGTGAGCAGTTCCTGCTCCTCGGTCGTCAGCTCCGCCGCAGCCAGCGTGCTGAATCTGTCCAGGCGCGCTTGCTCACCCAGCTATGAGCACATGCTGTCCTCGACCACATCGCTGACGTCCCATCACTCCTCCGCCTCCTCAGCATTATCTTCGTCCGCCTCCTCGTCGGGCGCCGTCTCCGGCGATGATGAGCAGGAGCACGATGGCTCAGACGGAACCATTCATCCGGATCCGCATGCGCTGGCGCACGGCGCACACTTGACGCCCCTGCAGCGCAGCAGCCCACCGCACAACGGCGGCAGCACTAACGAGGCCAACAACTGCCTGCCCCTGAAGCTGCGCCATAAGTCGCATCTGGGCGACAAAGATGCGGCTGCCACGGCGTTGCTCTCGCTGCAGCATATCAAGCAAGAGCCCAGCTGCAATAGCTCCTCGCCTCCAGCGTGGAACGACGGCGGCGACAACTCGAGCGACGAGCGCGACTCTGGCATCTCCATTGCCAGTGCCGAGTGGACGGCCCAGTTTCAGCGCAAGCTGCTTGCCCCGAAAGAGGCCGTCGTCTCCGTCGCCGTCGTCTCCAACGTTGAGCGCGATCAGATGCTGAAGAGCCAGCTGGAGCGACTCGAGTCCGAGGTGGCTAGCATTAAGAGCATGATGATACTCGGCGACTAGAAGCTGCTCGACGTGGAAACGGCTTCGTACTGGAGGAGAGAGAGCGAAGAGACAGACAAATATTTTTGTAAAGGCAGAGACTTTGGTTTGAGATATTCTGATCGGACTTCGTGGATGTAGCAGAAGAAGAACGACTCGGCAAGCACACACGGATATATCTAGCTCCAGCTGTTCTATTATAGAGAATACACATATATATATGTATATCAAAGAAGTCTCCTACATGACTACAACTCGATTTGTTTCTATTTCATATTTTTCGATATTTCTGTGTAGAGTTTCGTATAATCGTGTCCAAGAAATATTTAAAGGCGATAAGCTAATTGTATAGATCTCGTTTTATACGGAGCCAAGAATGTTGGGCAGCCGTTAAAGCTAAAACTAACTGAATTTGAAATATCTTTTGTTTGTCATGCGTACAAGAATATATATCTATATACATATACCTATATTTATACACAACACATACTGGAGACTCAGTCACCTACAAATTATTTGGAACTTGTTCCAATTTGTTATAAATGTATCTCTTAAACAAAACACTATATGTTAGCCCATTGTTGTTCTCTAAGTTTCCTTACGCTATTAAGCGTCACACACATACACACATATATAAATATATATATATATATATATATATATATATGAATTATTTAATCGAAACACTTTCTAAGTATTTACTATTGTACATAAATAATTATTCAGCTTATATACATAGATATATATATATCCACATTATTATAGGTTTTCCTCTGCTGCGTCGGAGAACTGTAGAAATATTCTTAAATTATCATTGTAAATAGGCATAGAAATCTATACGTAAGCCTAAGCGATAAACATTATGAACTTGTATTTAGTTAAGCCTATTTATTACACAGATCACAAAGCAAATACTATATAAACAATTACTTAAAATACGAGATTAAAACATTAACTATTTCCAACACGTCTCCAAACCTAATTCATGTTTAAGCGTTCGACTAGGCTTTTGGCAAGAAATAATTATCCAATTGGAATATTCGCAATTTAAATGTAGTCTCTGTTTCAATTATTATTATGCCACACCCACACACACGCACACACACACACACTTGCTTGCTTGCGTATATTTATTGATGTTTATAGTAAGTATTTTGGCTCGTTTACCTAGAGGGCAATGGAGAGGACGATCCATGGCAAGGACTGGTGTCTGTGTGAAAGCTTAAGAAGCGTTGCCCTGGGCAGTCTTTAGTTACTATCTAAGATATATATATAAACGTTGATTGATATTCGCACATATATATATATGTATTCATGTTCTACTCCTGAATGTCGCTTTGCTACTTTGTAAATAGTTTTATGTCAACAAATAAACACAGACACACAGATACACACATACACACATATATATCTAAGCAATTGTCGCTATGTATATGCAACATAATTATGATTCACTCTGACACTCAGCAAACATAAGCATAAACAATTTCAAATATATATATATATATATAAAGTTTATTGATCAATGAAAATAAAACTATTTATATTGATATAACTCACTGTCTTATGGAATTTAACTATATAGAAACGCTTATTCAGCTCTGAAGCTCGGGAATACTCGACTATTGCATACTCTGGCTGTTGCTGAGAGGTGTAATCTTCCACTCTGCTTAGCGTATAGGCTAATACTGAATACTGCATTCTCCTTCCTTACTATTGCTGCAATTATTCTCAAAGGAAGTATAAGTATAAGTATAAGTATAAGTATAAGTATAAGTATAAGTATAAGTATAAGTATAAGTATAAGTATAAGTATAAGTATAAGTATAAGTATAAGTATAAGTATAAGTATAAGTATAAGTATAAGTATAAGTATAAGTATAAGTATAAGTATAAGTATAAGTATAAGTATAAGTATAAGTATAAGTATAAGTATAAGTATAAGTATAAGTATAAGTATAAGTATAAGTATAAGTATAAGTATAAGTATAAGTATAAGTATAAGTATAAGTATAAGTATAAGTATAAGTATAAGTATAAGTATAAGTATAAGTATAAGTATAAGTATAAGTATAAGTATAAGTATAAGTATAAGTATAAGTATAAGTATAAGTATAAGTATAAGTATAAGTATAAGTATAAGTATAAGTATAAGTATAAGTATAAGTATAAGTATAAGTATAAGTATAAGTATAAGTATAAGTATAAGTATAAGTATAAGTATAAGTATAAGTATAAGTATAAGTATAAGTATAAGTATAAGTATAAGTATAAGTATAAGTATAAGTATAAGTATAAGTATAAGTATAAGTATAAGTATAAGTATAAGTATAAGTATAAGTATAAGTATAAGTATAAGTATAAGTATAAGTATAAGTATAAGTATAAGTATAAGTATAAGTATAAGTATAAGTATAAGTATAAGTATAAGTATAAGTATAAGTATAAGTATAAGTATAAGTATAAGTATAAGTATAAGTATAAGTATAAGTATAAGTATAAGTATAAGTATAAGTATAAGTATAAGTATAAGTATAAGTATAAGTATAAGTATAAGTATAAGTATAAGTATAAGTATAAGTATAAGTATAAGTATAAGTATAAGTATAAGTATAAGTATAAGTATAAGTATAAGTATAAGTATAAGTATAAGTATAAGTATAAGTATAATTATACGTATAAGTATACGTATACGTATAAGTATACGTATAAGTATAAGTATAAGTATAAGTATAAGTATAAGTATAAGTATAAGTATAAGTATAAGTATAAGTATAAGTATAAGTATAAGTATAAGTATAAGTATAAGTATAAGTATAAGTATAAGTATAAGTATAAGTATAAGTATAAGTATAAGTATAAGTATAAGTATAAGTATAAGTATAAGTATAAGTATAAGTATAAGTATAAGTATAAGTATAAGTATAAGTATAAGTATAAGTATAAGTATAAGTATAAGTATAAGTATAAGTATAAGTATAAGTATAAGTATAAGTATAAGTATAAGTATAAGTATAAGTATAAGTATAAGTATAAGTATAAGTATAAGTATAAGTATAAGTATAAGTATAAGTATAAGTATAAGTATAAGTATAAGTATAAGTATAAGTATAAGTATAAGTATAAGTATAAGTATAAGTATAAGTATAAGTATAAGTATAAGTATAAGTATAAGTATAAGTATAAGTATAAGTATAAGTATAAGTATAAGTATAAGTATAAGTATAAGTATAAGTATAAGTATAAGTATAAGTATAAGTATAAGTATAAGTATAAGTATAAGTATAAGCATAAGTATAAGTATAAGTATAAGTACAAGTATAAGTATAAGTATAAGTATAAGTATAAGTATAAGTATAAGTATAAGTATAAGTATAAGTATAAGTATAAGTATAAGTATAAGTATAAGTATAAGTATGAGTATAAGTATAAGTATAAGTATAAGTATAAGTATAAGTATAAGTATAAGTATAAGTATAAGTATAAGTATAAGTATAAGTATAAGTATAAGTATAAGTATAAGTATAAGTATAAGTATAAGTATAAGTATAAGTATAAGTATAAGTATAAGTATAAGTATAAGTATAAGTATAAGTATAAGTATAAGTATAAGTATAAGTATAAGTATAAGTATAAGTATAAGTATAAGTATAAGTATAAGTATAATTATAATTATAATTATAATTATAAGTATAAGTATAAGTATAAGTATAAGTATAATTATAATTATAAGTATAAGTATAAGTATAAGTATAACTATAAGTATAAGTATAAGTATAAGTATAAGTATAAGTATAAGTATAAGTATAAGTATAAGTATAAGATATTAAGTAACTAATAAGAAGTGTCTTTCTTCACAGCTACGATTTTTCATATTGTAGATCAAACCACCTTTATATGGTAAATCCAGTCTTAGTACATGAACGATGTTGAGGTATAAAGTTGCTTAAGAACAGAAGTGAACCAGCAAGTATTTACATTTTCGACCAGGTTTAACACCAAAGACGATTTAGCTCTTAGATTCTTTGAGCATATTTCACTTCGTTTCCAGTAACTGGAGTCGCACAAATTGGTCTATAGATACTCTTGAAGCATGCACACTTTCGACTTGAATTTGTGTGTATGTCATTGAGTTTCCTGTGAGAGTCAGTAATTGGAAAATTATGTTCGGTAACACTGATCTGTGCTCGCCTTTGATTCTGGTTTTGGCATCCTTGCTCGTGCAAGCAAAATTACCATTGAGGCAGGAGTTGATTTCACTTAGTCCCGATAGTTTGAGGAGCTCCTCAGATGAACAGGTTTTTTTGGCTGAGCTTTATGTGGCCCATTGCGAGAGCTGCAGTTCCCTGAGATTGAATTACCTTGCCGCCATCTTAGAGGGCCGATCGGACACAAATGTCACAGTTGGAACTATCGACTGCATTAAGTATGCAAAGTTTTGTAGTGGTCTGAATGTAACTAAATATCCGACTGTGGGCATATTCAAGAGGCGCGGAGAGCAGTACAGACTCCTCTATGGGTCACCCGATCTGCTCACGCTGATGAAGATGTTGGGTGTAAAACACAACGGTGGCATGGTTGAGAGCCGTGAGCTCAGAGATGAAAGGATTTGTAACCCTGGCAGTGTATTCGCATTTGAGCCTGCAACATTCACCAGGACCTTATCACAAGGACAGTTTTTAGTCAAATTTTATTCACCCACTTGTTTCCATTGCCGCGTGCTGGCACCCACCTGGAAAGAGCTAGCTAACGGTCTGCACAGTTATGACCTATGTGTGGGCGAGCTTGATTGCACCATCGCCGTAGCTATTTGCAGCAATTTCGAAATCAAGCGTGTGCCGACCATTGCGTGGTTTCGGAATGGCGAAAAAGTGCAAGTATATTCTGGGCCACGAGATCTCAGCTATTTAAAAGAATTTGCTCTTGACATGCTTCATGGGACAAATAGATATAGCTATTCACCAGCCTCCATTAAGGAGAGGAACGATGTTTTTCTTATATTAGCTTTTACGATTTATATTTTTGTACTATAGTCAACGAGATACTTGTCTAAGCGAGAGGAGACTCACGGGATCTTACGTACATTAATGGACCGGGTCAAATGAATGACATTTATCAGAATAAACTCATAAGTGCATCTGTAGAAATGTGAAAGAATAATGGAAAAACAACAATTTGAAGCTATTTCCCTTCTAAAGAGAGGAGTACACTGGGCTAGTGCCTTCGGCTTTTTGTCTTGATGAACCTGGAATATAGTTAAATTGCATCAGCCTCTTATTGAGTTGGTTCTAAGGCAGTTTCTGCTTTTTTGCCTTATGCTTATGCTGTGATCGCAATCCTCATAGTGCGCTCCTTCTACTTGATCGTGCATCGTTGATCAATCGTCGCACAATCCTTGATATTGCCTATACAACTCGATCACCATTGACTCCAATTAGCTCTTAGAGCTGCACTCAATTTTTTGGGTCCTTCCTAGGCCAATCGAGCACTTTCATTCATTGCACTTGCCAGTGGGATTGGAACTTTCCCTTGGCTCTATAAAGTCGTGCATTCTGATTGAGCTGTGAGCAGCGGCATAGATTGCTACACTTTTGCTTCTTTTCTCTATTAACTTCCCCTTAGCATACTCCTACTTCAGCATAATTCAATAATATCACTGACTATATTTAACTGTGAATTGGGGCATAGCAGATCTATCGGACAAATGAAATATCTCCTTGTGTTGCCTTTGCTAGGCTATAGAGTATCGTTTTTAGTTTAACTTTTAGCTGAGACAATAAAATAAATGAATAATAATATAAATTAAAATAATAAACATATTTAAAATAAAGTAAAACACTAGCAAGATTTATAAAGGCAGGTCCTAGGTCTCTATAAAATATAATTGGACGAGTGTAATGCAGTCGAGTACTCTCTGAAATGTAAATTTCGAATTAAATTAAATATTTATAAATAAAATCTTAACCATTCTCAGACCCCGAAATGAAAGACTTTTTATTAGTTAAGATTTGTATTTGGTTCGCAACGAAAAAAGTAGAATAATATCGTTGATTCGTAATTAAAGTTTGTTGCTCGATTTGGTTACATTTATGTATATATATACATACATACACATATATATATATATATACAAATCCAAAATAAGTAAAGTTAGTAAAGTTTTTTTTGTATTTTTTAAATATTGTTTATATACGTATAGTATTTACATGTATATGTGTGTATATATGTTAATTTTAAACATCACATGAAAAGTTTATAGTTTTTTTTTTGTTTTTTTCTATTACTGTAAATATTTGCAGATTTGTTTTTCGCTGTCTTTTTTTTTTTTTTTGACACATTTGCCAAAAATGTAATTTTTATTTTTTTTTTTAAATTTTCTTTGGTTTAGATTTTGTTAGAATAGGAAAAAACCCATCCAGTCCCCAAAAGGTAAAAACGTTGATGAAGACCTGTTTATAAAATTCATAGATGTAAGTGCATATGCCAAGTGTACATATGTACATATGGATGTATGTAAGTATGTAAGGATGTATGTATGTATGTAGAGAAGAAAACTTTACATACGCCTAAGAATGCTTCTGAATCTTAGAGTTAAAGTTAGAGGGAAGGTGACGAGGTTGTAAATACTTTTATTGTAAATATTTATTTATATAGATATATATATATATATTTATATATATTTATATATATATATATATATTTGTATATATATATATGTAAATATGTCTTTTTGTTTTGCATAAAATTGTTCGTTTTCAAAAACAGCAGGCGAGATATTCGTATAGAGGTCGGTGTTTTTTTAAAGGTAAACAATATGTGTGAGAAGTTCGAATATTAACTGTAAATTGTACTTTGTACTAACTATAAGAAGTGTCTAGATCGATTCAGTAGTGCACCTAAAAAGGTGCAACACTCCATGTCATGCGTGGTGTGTGTGTGGGTGTTTGAAGACTGCCGAAAAATGCATAAAAATTAGTCATTCTATCTACATTTGGTTTTTGCTTTCCTTGCATTGGCATTGCCCAAGAGAGGTCGAAAAGTGTTGTGATTCGTTTGGTTGTTGTTGGAAAACATTGATTTGGCCTTGCTCAGTGGGAGAATAAATACATTTTACATATAGTTTCGGTTGGGTTACGGTTTCTCTGCACGGTCTGATCCTTCTCTGTGTAAAAGGTACATAAATAAGATTCTTTTCGCGAATATGAGCTATATATATTTCTGGCTTGGCTGACTGCCTAGATCTCTGTTCAGTCTGCTGGAGCCGCAGCTGTTCTTAGAGATGTGGTCGCCGCTGTTGTTATCTGGGTTTCGGTGCCAGCTCGTGGGCCACTCTTCACTGTGGCTGTACTCTGCTCCAAGCTCCACGAGTGCACCATATTGTAATACTTGAGATAGTCGTAGTCGAAGAGCTCAAAGTCGATGCGGTATATATTGAGCAATTGGTCCAATGTTGGTCGATCGAGTTCGGCAAAGTAGCGCTCGATCAGTTCCTCTGACTTGACACCGCTGCGTGCCTGATTTCCGATTTTGCGCAACTTGCGCCGTGGCAGCTTTCCCAACAGCAGCGACTCCAATCCCGCCTGCCTTATGATAAACTCGGAGTCGCGCTGAAATGTCTCTGTCTTCCCAATGATCGTAAAGTTGACGCTGCACGGCGTACAGAAACTGTAGATGGGAGCCCAGTGCTCGTCGAAGCGATTGCCCGCCGCATGCTCCTGAATGAGAAAGCGCACAAACTCCTCAAAGGTGGGTCCACAACGGGGGAACGCCACGTTCATGCCGCGGCGACGGTAGCGATGAACGATCTTGGTGCCAAGCGCTCGGTAGAAACTGTTGCGATTGCCCTCCAGTTTGTTGCGATAGGCGCTAAGGATGCGCTCGAAAGGATCGCGCACAAACAGAAAGGACAACGCGCTTGGCAGCAGCTCCACCAACTCGGATAGCTCAGGGCGGGGGAAACGTTGACGGGCCAATTCCAAGGGCTGTACCTCTGTTCGCTGCAGATACTTCAGATCGTAGCCCGCTAATGAGATTATGTTAAAGAAACGGAAAATTATGAGAGACGACAATATCGTAGTCAAGTTCAGAGTCTTCTCTTTTCGTCTGTGATCTTCGCTTCTCTTTTCTTCTCTTGCTTTCTTCTCCTCTTCTGAACTCATTTCATCTTTTCCTCTTCTCCTTATTCTCTCCTTTTTCTCCCAAGTCTCCTAAAGTCTCCTAAAGTCTCCTAAGACCTCCTAAGGTCTCCTAAGGTCTCCTAAGGTCTCCTAAGGTCTCCTAAGGTCTCTCCTAAGGTCTTAACTAAGATCTCTCCTAAGATCTCTCCTAAGGTCTCTTCTAAGCTCTCTCATAAGGTCTCTCCTAAGGTCTCTAATAAGTTGTCCCCTAAGGTCTCTCCTCTATCCTCTCTCCTCTCTCCTCTCTCCTCTCCTTCTCTCCTACTCTCTCCACTCTCCTCTCCTCTCCTCTCTCCTTTCTCTTCTCTCTTCTCTCCTCTCTTCTTACTCCATTCTCCTCTATCTCTCTCCTCTCTCTTCTCTCCTCTCTCCCCTCCTCCTCTCTTCACTCTCTCACTTACTTACCCAGTATATTGAAGTAGTACATCCACGTGCTGCTGGCTGCCTTGAATACATTGCACCACACCAGGTTGTTATGGCCGGGCGATATGAAGAATTCCCATGGATTCGGTGGGTACTTTTCTTGAAGCCTGTATCGCTCACAGACAGTTGCCAAATGATCGCGCCGCAGCTTTAATTCGCGCTCAGTGCGGCTGTGCAGCTCCTCGGAGTACTCGTAGACGGGATTCAATGTGCTTGCCGAGACGACGTTTTGCGCCTCCTCGGTCATTGCGGAGCTGCCATTTGCTTGCTGGCTGGCTCTGAGGCGCTGCTGGGCAAGAGCACGTTGGCGATGGAGCTGTTGGCGCTTGAGCTTCAGCTGCTGTTTCGACGGCTCGGCATATGCCTCGGATGCCTCCAAGTCAGCGGTTGTAGCGCGTTCCCGATGCTCGAACGCATTCAGCGACTCCCGGAACAGAAAGGCAAAGTAACAGACGCCCACCAACACAAAGGTGCCTATTTTCAGGTACGTATGCAGGCGTCGTCCCGACCACAGGCGGATGTGCATTTTTTGTGGAGTCCAGATGCCTTTTGCGCTAGCCACCACACGGCAGCCACTACATGTTACAAGTCTCCGAAAAGGCTCAACTCTGTTGTAAAGAGCGGATAGCAATTACAGAGAATTTGTTTTACATGTTTCTACTATTACTAGGAGGATAAACATTTATTCAACTTCAGTAAATCAAATTCTTTTTTATGTATAATTAAAATAATATATTTGTAATGCGGTATCAGACCTCCACTATCACTAAGCAATCCTTAGAATAGAACAGATACAACCTCAAATATATAGGCGTAGATATATGATATTTATATTTTTGACCTAGGCTGTGAACGCCAGTAGGTGTTCTAAATTTCCCTAGTCTCTAGCACTTCAAATAAAAGCGTTTCTCACATGCCAGGCAAGGCATTTCCCGACTTGTCAAACCCATTGTAAGCGTATAGGCAAAGCTAAATACTATCAGAGCCGAGTGCTAAATATATGTTTAAAATTTCATACGGACAGACAGAATCAATATACGCTTTCACTTGAAATGCTAACTCAATAATCAGACTCTAGCACCAGAACTTGTCGAGCTCACATACTGAAGATCTGAAAGCTTCGGCTAGCTCCATAGAACCAATTGCTAAGTTATACTCCAAATATTAGCAAATATATTTGACTTATAAATAGAGTTGTTAATAAGCTATAAAACTGAACCGGTCTCCAGCAGAGAGGGGAGCATACCACCCATTAGCCCACTAACCATCCCCATCTATGGCGACGTCATACATCAAACATTCACTAATACACACATAGACGCAAACACACACACACATACATATACATATATATAGATAAATATGTATGCGACTCGAAAAGTAGGACGTCATTCATGAGTGTCAACATTTGCTTTTGTTTTGGTTATTATTCGACTTGTCCTTTTAAATATATATGCAATAACACTAGGCAGCGCAGTTTATAATAGATATACAGAAATTTATATATATACATATATGTTGCTTTAACAGATTTGTAATGAATTAGGGCGGAACTTCAATTAAGCTGCAAACTCTGGACGCTTGTACACAAATATTTTCACAGCACTTGAGAACTTGAGAATGGATTTTGGCTGTTTCGCAGATATTTCAGATGCAAAAATTGAAATATGTATTTGATGTCCTATATATACCTTTGTTTTACTCGCGTCGGGGGAGCACGTTTACAGTGGAGCTTCGCGAGCATACACCACTTGCTGCTTAATGTGCCCACCTATGTGAGGTCTTCAATTTATTGGGTTCTCCTATGTCCTGTACCGGACAGCTTTGCCGTGCTGCTCCTAACGGCAACTCATACTCAACTGTCCGCTGGCTTTTGCTCCCTTAGCTGGTTGCCTATGCTACTTTAGAGCACGGCCTATGGCATTGCCCTTGCCTCCTGCGCAGACGCCGTGAGAGCAGCTATTGAAGCAACTCGTGATGCCTGCCGACAAGTGGAACTCAACTCAACTCAGCTCAACTTAATTTGTTTTTAATTTTTTTTTAACATCGGAGTGCAAAGAACATAATATATATTAATACAACATATATGTGCTAAACACTAATTTCCCTATGCAACAGGAACTTTGCTTCTAGAGTGGACTAATATGATTCCTCAAATCAATTTTTATTATAAACCCACTTTTTCCTATCACGTCATCATTTTAAGCAAATGAAGATTAAAGTGTCAATGATTCTTTTATTATTGGGAAATTTTTGAACAAATTATTAACTTTCAATTGTACATACTAACGGCCCATGAAATTGAAATGTCTTAAAATTATGTCGTAACGTAGAAAAGAGGATTTCGAATTCGGATTTAATGAAAACAAATATTCCAATATAAAAATGTCAACAATACGTATTTAAGTTCTGTACCAGAATTTGTTATTCATTCTTTTTTAGAAACCCATTTAAAGTTTTTAAAAACTTCGTTTTCTCTCTAAGATATCATCTGTTGAATGTACTTCCCCCGCTCCCACACTCTCGCGCTCTCTCTCTCTCTCTCTCTCTTTGTCACACTTTCGTTAAGTCCGTTTTAACGAACTATTTCTCCAGTTGTGCATACGGATTCAGCAGTCAAATATCTAAAAATTTCAAATCGACTTGACCTGCATTATTAAAAAAAAATTCTGCTTTTATGTTTGGCCTAGAGGAAATCTTTTATATTCATAGTCTAAAACATAAATTTAAGAGGAAAATCAAATATATAATTAAGTACAAAAACCAAATTTTGTTTTCTGTCAGCTATACAAAAAATATTCCGATCAGCCCATTTTTGAACAGTAAGCATATAGTTTATATGCTGAAATCATTTATGCTTTACAAGAATCAAATAAGAAGTATACAAAAGTCTAATAAGAACACGTTAGTGAAGAATCGAATCTTAGTGTTCTTAATGAGGGACGTATAGGGTTTTATTTGCCTTGCAGTAAAAGTCTCGTTGATGGTTGCATGTTATAAAAATATACAATTTGTTGACCTAAATCAGCGAATAAATAAATCATACACACGAATATTTTTTTTAATTTTTGTGTATATTAAATCTTTGTATTTTCTTTTTTTCTATAAATAATTTTTTACTTTAAAGTTAAAGTACAAACAAATTATTAATAATAAACTTCTAATACTACGTTTTAAGACACTTTCGTTTTTATTTTTGTTGTTCTTCATCTTGTGTTGTTGAATGCATTTGCTTTTTAATATTTTTATTTTTTTTTGTTTTGTTTTTTATTTGTTTTTATTTATGTGGGTGTATGTGAGTGTATGTCTTTGTTGCATGAATTTGTGTGTATTGGTATTGGTATTGGCAATATAAGAATTAATTATGTTTATACAATTTTGCCATTAGCCTTTGTTTATTGCAATAAATTTGAGTTTTGTTTTAATATTTGTGAAATTTGTGTGGGGAAACATGTGAAAACTTTACTAAATATGCTTAAAATTGTTGACATCCATGGTTGTTTTTAATGAGGTTTTGTATGCATAAACGAATTTGCTTTATATATGTTTTTCAGAGATATAATATATACATATATCGGTACTATATATGCATGTTATTCTAGGGGTCGTGGTTTACATAAGTTTTCTTTTCTTTTCATTCTTTCATTAAATTAAACATGTACAAAGTATCAAAAGACTTATTTAATTAGCAATCATACAATACACATAAGATAATAATATTGAACAATATATATGTATGCGTTTAAAGAAATATTTATTTATTATTTTTATTTATTTAATGTGTTTGTTTAGCGCTTTGCTTCTGCTATGCATCTTTGTTTTCCCCTATTTGTTTAAATAACATTTAGCAAAAATAGAGCCTGCTTTATATACAATACAACTTTTGCATTCGTTTCTTTTTTCTTATATTTTTCTTTCTCTGTTTTGTTCTTGTTTTGTGTATGCAAAATATATAACATTATATACGTTTTTAATCTTCTTTTTTGTATATAAGTATATACATATTTTCATTCGCTTTGCAAAACTACAAACACTTTTTATATATTTCTCTCTGGTATACACGTTTCTTATCGTGTTTTTCCTTGACTAACTTATTGCAGAGGTTTATATGTGCATATGTATTGGTAGAGGATTTTTTTGTTAATATTATGTATATGACTTACAACAAAGCTTTTAAAACTAAAAAACAAATTTTTTTCGAAACAACGCAAATGTATGCATATAAAACTATAGAGACTATATCTGTATTTCGTGTGCATATACCTAGATATATAATAAAATAAAAATAAGAAGTATGGTCTGTTTTGTTTGTTTTTCTATGTTAAGCTTGGATCATAAAGATAAACATTAGATTATTTGTTTTACCTTTTCTAAAAATGTGTTTAACTGTGTTGCAACTATTAGAATTATGTCTAAAGTATATACAAGGGCTTAGATGAGAAAATGAAAATACGCATGCGTCATAGAGCAAGGTGTCGGGGTTATCTACTATTTTTGTGTTTGTTTTGTATATTTTTCTGTTTATTTTTGTTTATTTTTTTTATAAATTTTGCGTGTATTTAATTTTCAACTAATTTGTTCAATAAATGTTTTTGATCTTTACACAAACTGTCTGTTTCACTTGACTAGCAAATCTATTAACCAAGGGATATTTGGAGTTGGATTTATGGAAAGTAGCGCTAAATAAGCAGAGAAGTTTCGAATCAGAATTTAAGTGAAACACGGATATATATGTGAGTGAGTGTGATGCTGCTCGTTTTGAGATGCAACATTATTGCAACCTTTGAATACAACTAACTATACAAAAAATTCAAGGAAAAAAACCTTTACAAAAACTTTTTACAAACGAAAGAATTGGCTTTTGTCTGTTTGTATGTGAGTCTAAGCTATTTACATAACTGCAGAAATAAGTATTTTGAACAATTGTTTATCAAAGCGACGCTGTTATGCCATTTGTGAGGAGCTACTGCTCGCGGACCGATCATCGCCAGTTATGCTTGCCTCAGTTGCAAACTCTTGAAAACGCAGCGGTACTATGTTAAGAACCTCGTTAACATCCCGCCACTGCTGCTGTTGTTGCTGCTGCTGGTAGTGTCTACCACTATTCACATTTGCACTTCCGTTTGCATCGCAGTCTCTGAGCTCCTGATCATCCTTATCGCTAAGAATGTTGTTCAGACACATGTTGAATTCATCGTAGTCAACAAAATTGCCGCAGTCTAAAGCTGTGGCATTGCTCAGATCTGGCATGAGAAGGCTAACCGCATCCACATTCACTTCAGCGTCCGCTTCGCTGCTGTTTCGGTAAGTCATTAGATGCAAATTATCAGCCTCATCTGTCTCCTCCAGGTAATCAAGGGCGCTTTTGTCTGCTGTTCCGATGAGTGTCAGCGCTGAAGAGATATTAACGATATCCTCTTTTATATCTTCAATATCGATATTAACGCTGCTATTCTCCTCGACGTCGTCTTCGACGTTGTGCGCCTGGGCCAATGGGAAACTGGTGCTGATATCAAACCGATCCGCAGCATCCAGTTCGATCAGCTTAATCAATTCGTCGTCGTCAGCATCGCTCGTATGGTTAATTCCCTTAGCCAAGGCGCAAAACTCTGGTCACTTGTAATCACGCGAAGTCCTTCTTCTACGTCCCTCGGTCAGCGTGGATTCGCCAATTACTAAAAGTTTCAAACTTATAATATTTTTCTTTTAATTTACGGTTGCTAACGCTGCCAACTCACCTGCACTGCGCGTCTTTCGCCGTGCTTCAGCCACACTCTCTATACTGGCGTTTGTATTTGAATTGTTGACACCACTGACTACTCCGGTGGCCCCGGGTCCAGTTTTATTTGGAGTCCCTTTATGCTCTGCAGCTGCAGCAGCAGCAGCTGCGGCAGCGGCTGCATTGCTTCGACTATATATAATCTTGTTAGCAGCAGCGCTCGCTCTTACACTCCTTCTCGTACCAATCTTTTCGTCTGTTGGAGAATTGGCGTTCACAATGTTGTTGTTATTAGAAATGTTGTTGCTGCTAGTGCCACTGGTGGCAGCCGCTGCTGTTGCGCCACGTGTTGCATGTACTACATTTGTGCTGTTATTGTTGTTATTTGATGTTCCAGCAATTGCTGCATTGCTAACCGCCTGTAAGGTCGCACTACTATTATTGTTGTTGTTGTTCGTTGCAGTAGGCTGTGATTTGCCTGTCTTCTGTGCCGGAGTGGGTGTGGCATTCAAGTTAGGAGCTTCTGTAAAATGGCCGGGAATAACTAACCAAAATAGTAACTCGGCAAAATTGCATTTTCAGTATACTTACTTTGTTGCTGCTGCTGTTGTTGTACTTGTTGGGCGTTTCGTCGAGTCACGTGCTTTTCTTCTACCTGAGCCTTTGAATTGCGCACTTTGCCCGCTACTTCAATAAGAGGCTCGTCCGAGTCAGAAGACTCGACCTCGACCTTCTTGGATATCATGTAATTAGGCCCAGTTGATTCTGTAGTCTCTGTGGCATTATTATTGATGTTGCTACTGCTGCTGCCACTGCTGACACGCGTGCGCTTGTTGCTGTTGCTACTCTCAATGAGAAGGTTGGTATCAATAGCTCCATCATTGCTGCTGCCACACTCCGACTCCTGCCGGCGACGCTTGATACTGGTGTTATTATTGTTGTTATTATGAACTGGAGCTGTCGTTCCCAAGCGAGGACTCGGGATGGACGTCACACGCGTTACGCTTCTATTAGGTACTGTTGTTGTTGCTGCCGTTGTCGCTGTAGTTGTATTAACTACAGCTGTCTGTTGTACTTCTGGGCTGCTTTTTTGAGCATCTAATGGACTTTCTAGACGACTAGTAGCGCGCGTTCTAATTCGTGGTGTTTCAGCATCCAGTTGAGGGGGTATCTCAATTGATATAGGTTGTAGTGACTCAGTCTGAGGCTTTTCTTTTTCATCGACTACCTCATTTTCTTTAACCGGGATGGATACGAGATTTTGTTCGGGCTCGGGTTCCTGCTTAACAGATGGGATATTCGTTTGCCGATTATCCAGTTCTGCAGTCTCTTTTTTAGTGGCCACTACCGTAGGCAGCTCCTCCAACTTGATGTTTTCTATTTTTATTTTAATATCCGCATTGGGTTCCACTACGGTTGCTACTACCACCTCTGCAGCTGGTGTAGGCAACGGCTTTTTCATATCCTCCGATTCTAAATTGTCCGTAAGCTTTTTTATGAGATCATCGTGTTCAAATATAGCATGCTCCCCATTTAGTTTCGTTGTGGTTGTTGTCAAATGAAAATCACCCCCAATGTTTGAAGTTGCATTTTCCTTTCGTACAGTGGCCACAAATTCTTCCGGGAATTCGCCCTCCATTTTGGCAAGCGCCTTTTCAATTTCATCATCGGCGTTCTGCAGCTGTTGAAGTTTAGTGCTGCCGCTGCTTGGTGTTGTTACCGCTGATGCAACTGATGCAGACTGCGTTATAGTTGTCGATGTGCATGCTGTACTTGTTGCTTGTTTTGTTATCATTTGCTGCTGCATTTGTATGGGACTGCTGGATGATTGCTGGTGTGGACTCTTTTCAGAGAGTGCATCCATTGACTCAATGCCACTGTCTTCGCCGCCGCCATTGTTGCCATGACCGGGAGTGCCGCTCCCGTTGCTAGCCGGTGAGTTTCGCAGAGTGCTCGCTAGAACAGAAGCCGGTGTTGGTGTCGGTGACGACGTGACGCTTGTCGAATTGACTACTGTCTGCAGAGCTACATGGTTCACTTTTGGATGTCCCGACGTCATTATAGGTACATTTGTGTTACCAATTGCATTTTCACTGGCATTGTTGAGCATCGTGTTGGAGTTCATCGAAATTGCCACCGGCAGTTTTCTTTCACCAAGCATTGACAATGTTGCTGTCGCTGTTGGCGTCGATGGCGAGGGTGTGGTGACTGTTATTGTTGCTGTATCGGCGCTGTTTGGCGCCAGTTTGGTGATTTCGACACGCTTAAGCGTTGTCGCACTTGGCAGCATGGTTACGGCCGCCGCCAGTTGTTGTTGCTGATGCTGCTGTTGCTGCTTTTGTAACTGCTGCTGCTGCTGTTGTTGCTTCTGTAACTGCTGCTGCTGCTGTTGCTGCTTCTGTAAATTCACCTGTTGCACAGCAGTCATGTATGGCGGCGGCGGCTTATGGTTTTTTGTCATTGGCTTTCCACCCACAATGGGCGTTATGGTAGCTGCAGTCTTAATGGGATTCTTGAGAGTTATGTTGCTTAGCATGCGACTGTTGTTGCTGCTACTGTTGCTAGTATTAATGTTGTTATTATTGTTGCTATTATTATTATTATTATTGTTGGTGGTTGTGGTACTTGTTATAGCACTTAAAGTTATGCTACTAGGCAGCGACGTTGCAATTTTGCTCAGTTGCTGCTGTTGTTGTTGCTGGAGTGTCGTCGCCGTACCTGTGTTCGTAGATCCCACGGTCGCCAGCTGTCCTTCCCCGGTTTGGGACTTATGTGCCTCAACAATGGCACTGATAGTAAGCCCGTTCTTTCCAGCCACAATCGTTGTGGTCTTAGCACCTGTTGTCAATTGTTGCGCTGGATGAACTGATTGTGGCGGTAGCGGCGGAGGTGGCTGCTGTGTCTTTTGTAATAAAATACCAGAGTTTGGTAATCCATTAACATGTGACACAGGTGTTAATTTAGACTGTTTGCTTTCTGTTGCTCCCTCCACTGTTTGCTGCTGATTTGCCTCCTGGTCGCTGAAGGTACGCTTTATTTGCCGAGCTTTTTGTGCTTCCTCTGAAGCCGGTGCCTTCTTGCGGTCCTTGCGTGTATTTTTTACAACCACAGAGTTTTTGCCCCGAAGTCGAATTTGCAGCGGCGGTACGCGGGGTTCACTCAGTCCTACAGCAACAGTTTGTTGTGGACCAATTTGTTGCTGATTTTGGAAATTACTGTACACTGTATGATTTTGCTGCTGGGATTGTTGTTGCTGATGTTGTTGCTGCTGCTGCTGCTGCTGCTGCTGTTGCTGCTGCTGATGTTGCTGCTGATGTTGCTGCTGATGCTGCTGTTGCTGCTGCTGTTGAAGCTGCTGTTGCTGCTGCTGTTGATGCTGCTGTTGATGCTGCTGCTGTTGATGTTGCTGTTGTAGCTGCGGTTGTTGCTGATGATGTTGCTGCTGATGTAGCTGCGGCGCAGGTAGAGCCAAAAGTTGCGTTTGCATCGGAAGTTGTTGGTGCTGCTGCAAATGATTACTCTCCATTATGGCATTAAGTTGAACATGCTGCTGATCGAAAGACGCTTGTGGTAAATCCCCTTTTTCTAGTTTGAGTCGCAGCTTAATTTTCTCATCTTCAATAGCTGCAGTAGACACCGTCACTGCTGCAGCTGCTGCTGCTGCCTTAGCCCTAGCATTCCCCTTAGCGCGTTCTCGTTTCGGCTTTGGAGTACCAGTTGTTGTTGCGTCTTTGGCTTTCCGTTCCTTCACCCCCTGTTGCAACTTTTCCCGAAGAAGATTTGGCTTAGCTTTCTTACTATTGCCTGTCGTAGTTCCGACGGTGGCAATCAACGGAGAGCTGTTGCCCGATCGAGGAGAGTCACCGGTTGGCGTGGTGGACTGCATTTGCACCTGTTGTATTTGCACTGGTTGGCAGTTAGTCATTATTTGCTGCTTCTGGTTAACAGGTTGATGTTGCTGGTTCTGGTTGTTATGGTTCAGCTTAAGCTGCGGCATTTTTCTCGATCGATTCGATGTGGATTTGTTAGAGGCCAGCGAATCACGAGATCTCTCCTGATCGCTGCTGCCCGCTAACGGAAGCTGTTGACCAGACATTGCAGAATTTGAGTCTTCCTCAGAAAATAAGTTGTTCGGTAGCATCATATCATTGGCAGGATTAAAGCCCGCATAACCACTCAGACTACTTGACATGCTGCAAAATTGAAGTTGCGTTGTTTCCTGCTCGGCCTCCGTATCACTATCGTCACTAGCCATAGGCTCCATGTCACCGGTGTGAGGATTTATGATGAATTGTTTTTGCTGCATATTTCCTGGACGTTGTTGATGTTGTTGCTGCAATTGCGCCAGTTTCTTTTGGGCAGCAGCTTGTGCACTTGTATTTTCTGCTTGTTGCTGCTGTTGCATTTGGAGTTGATGCTGTTGGGTGCGGTGTGCCACTTGTTGATGCTGAATTTGGCGATGCAACTGTTGTCGCTGTTGTTGTTGTTGTTGTTGCAACTGATTAAATTGTTGTTGATGTCTCTGCTGATGTTGATGTTGCTGTTGCTGCAGTAATTGCTGCTGGTTGAATGACTGCATGTCCAGCATTTGAGTTTGTTGCTGCTGCTGCTGTTGTTGCTGGGGCTGTGGTTGTTCTATACATCCCGACGCATCCTGAAGCGTGCTTAGCGCATCTCCAACATCCATACCGACCGCAGACAAATTATCCTCGATCAAGTCCAAGTCTAGGTCCTTGGCATCCTGAAGCAACGATTCGAGTTCGTTCTTATCCTCAAGGCTCAGCGTTGAGTCTAGATCACAGTTTAGAGTTGGCAGTAAAGCGTCCAAGTCGTTGGTTGTTAAGGCATCCAGATCCGACAACGATATTAATGGATCATTTAGGCCGTGACCAACGTTTGAAACATTCGTCACATTCTGCGCTTGCTGTGGCACTAATTGTTGTAGTTGCGGTGGCATCGGTAACTGCTGTTGCTGCTGCCGTTGTCCGGTTCCTGTCAGTGTTACAGTTCCCTGTGGAACAATATCTCCTGCATTAGGTGCCGCCGTAGTCTGTGCTGGACCGTTGCCTAAATTAATTTGCTGTTGCTGCAGATTGTATTGCATCTGATAGCGAGTGAACTCCTGGAAACTGCTTTTAGTAACCGAATCCATCGGTTTGTTAAGCGCGGGCCAGCGCGAATTTGCCGCCGCCTGATTGTAGTCAGGAGGTGGTGGCAGCTGAGCATTGCCCGCGCCAGCTACAGGTACAAGGTTAGCATGTTGCATATTTGAGATGGGCGTCATCTCTTTTTGCTTTTGCTGAAGCTGTGTCAGCTGCTGCGAATGTGGGCTTTTGGGCGTCGTCGAAGGTGAAAGTAGTGATGGAGGTGGAGCCTGATGATTACCCATCAGCGGACTGTGCATCGAATGATGACTGGAGGCAGGTGAATGGGCAATGGGCGAAGCACCACCATGTGACATAAACTGCTGCGCCTGAGGCGAAGACAATGGCATGCTCATAAGTCGCTGATGTTGCTGCGGATGTGGTGGTGGTAGACCGGCTCGGATTTGCTGCTGCCTCAATTGTTGCTGCGACTGTTGCAGGTTTAGGTTAGAGAAGCAATCTGTGTAGATAAAAAAACATTCAGATATATGCTGTTCCTGTTATTGCAGACTGTTTTCTTACCAGTAGCCTGTTGCTGCCCAAGAAACTGCTGCTGCTGTTGCTGGGGTGGTATAAAACGCGGATGTATGCCTTGCATTTGATGATGGCGCTGCTGTTGATGCACCTGTTGCTGCTGATGACGCATTGCAACCGCATGCTGAAATCGATGTGGCGCGGGCACTTGGTTATATAGATTCGCGTTACCACTGGGACTGAGCAGCATCTGTTGCTGTTGCTGTTGTTGGTGACTCTGCATGTTTCGCATTATTACGGGCCCGCCACCTGTTGGAGAGGAGGGCACTACCGGACTAGGCACATTGCCATTGTCGTGCGGCGCACCTGTTGTTCCCATGACAAAATCACTGGGCGTGGCCGAAGAGCAACGCATTGGTGAGCTAGAGTTCATCATTTGAGCACTCGGACTCATGCTCACAATGGGTGACTGTGGTGTTGTTGGCGCCGTTAGCTGGGGCGATTTCATTTGACTTGACATCGCATTGCCGTCATTTTGCAGCAGATTGACCAAGAGTGGTGATGATATTGCGATGTTATTGCTGCCTGTCGATGTTGTTGTAGGCGCCGGTGTTGCAGATGTTGACGACGACATTGGCATATTATAAGTCTGCGCGGGCTTCGTACTTGTTGCAGAAACTGCTGAATTGCTACTATTAGGGGCAGTCAAACTTGAGCTCGTACATGTATTAGGACCAAGACCGGGATATGGCGGAGGCGGATTTATGAACTGAGATTTATTGGGGGTTCCCGCCACAATTGTCGTCGCAATAACCTCGCCATTCTGGGCTGTTTGATTATTCAATAGGTTAAGCGTAGCTATTGGAGGTGGAGGCGGTGGACCGAGAGCATTCATGCCACCTGTAGTTGCAGCTGTATCCCTGCCCTGCAGGACGCGTGCCTGTCGCATACTTTCGAATGGAAAATCTCTTGGCACATTAATTGTACCTGCAGGAGAAGGCAGCAGTGGCACCTTGCCTTCCATTGGACAAACCGTGTTGGGTGATTTAAAAACAGGCGGAGTCGTAGATGCATTACTGTACGGCGAGGGCGGTGTCTGCGGCGGCGGCAGCGACTGCTGCATTAATTTCTGCTGCGGTAGTACATTTCGCCGTTGCTGCTGCAATTGTTGCTGGCTTGAGATTGCATCGTTCTGCGGCAGTTGCGTGAGTCGTTGATGTTGCTGCTGTTGTTGCACATATGCCGCTTTGCTTGTACTGGGACCATCAAAACTTGGTGCCACCAAATGCGTTGTCGCCAAGTTGGCAACGCCAACGACGTGAGCGGCTTTGTTGGAAGACGTGCCAGCCGCCTCAAGTGCACCGCCTGCGCCATCGTTTAAATTATCTTTAAAGTTGGATTCAGATCACGCATTAAAAATGGTCATGTTCAAAAATTCTGATAATTTTAATAATACATACCTTTTGTTTTTTTAATATCTTGTCCCCCAACTTTTAAAGGTATCACAGAATCGCCTTCAGGCTGCACGGAAAGAATCCCGAGCGCACGCAAGGTGGGATTGCCCTCGACGGCCAGTTGACGCAGTCGTAGTGCTGCATCCCAGGGGAGCGACACCGATATCCGCACAGACGGTTCAAGATGCTGTAAATTTGAAGATTCGGTTAAGAAATGCATTGCAAATTCTATACATTTAAGGAATCAGGAGGCAAAGAAACTTCTAGCGGTGTGTAACTTCACGATATATTCAAATTTATCGTTTATCGAAAACTGAGTTGGCATTTGCAGCCCTGTTAAATAGCCGTCACAAAATGTTTTCTATGTATGGTCGTTGTGTATATGCACACAGTAAACAAAAATATTTATATAAAAGGTAATTTATTACTTATTTAATCGACAATAATGTAACAATTTACTTTTTGTTAATTATGAGCTAGACGGGGGTAGACAAAATAAAAAACAATTAAATATTTTGACGTTTCTGTTTTGTGCTGGTTCTTCGTGCAGTGTGCGAGCGGGATGGTTATATGGACTTGTTGGAAATTCCAACAACAATTTATTTCAACAACAGAAATATTTTATGGATTTTATTTCGTATCAAGTATCTAATGCCTGCAATTAATGGGAACTGTCTTTGTCTTAAGCGTTCCCACAATACTTCGAATACAAATACAAACAAAAATTAAATTTCCTGTGTGGACAGGTTGCTCACGTTCTCATTTTCGTCTTATGTTATCGATACCCCGTCGCCATTTTTCTTCGGACTCTTTAAAATGGTTGTGTGAGAGGGGAAAGAATAAGGTAACCAAAATACTACTGTGGCCACCTTCGTTCCTTACACTGCCCACCGTTAAATAAAATCACAAAACAAAAAAAAAGAACTACATACACTCACACACATAAAGATACTCTAAACGCATGACACGTCCAAAACCGTGTTTTCTGTAAATGAAAACAGCGTGGGTGACGCAAGTGTTTAATAGGCGACCGCGACCACGACCACAACCACGACCCCACCACCTCTAAATTCTTTACTCGCAACAAATGCAGTAATCGCAAATCAGCTGTTTTGGCAAAGTTTGCGGCAACAGAAAGCTTAAAGCAGTAAAGCGGACATAATTATGGAAGAAAGTGAGTCGGGAAAAAAGTAATTGCATTACATTCACACGTTTATGTGTACTCACCTGTTTAAGTGGCATATCATCACACGGCAATCGTACCCGTCGTAGATTTAATTGGCAAAGTGTTGCACAAATTTTGCATTTAGCACATGCACACACAATTCTTGCTATAACTATTTCTATAAACACGGATGCGTATCAAAATCATCGTGGGCATTTGATAAATTCGTATTTTTTTTCCAAATTATAAGACGAGTATTGAATCGTCCTTTGTATTTAAGCAATTGCATTTTTGCTTCGCGCACATTTCGACTATTGCAAGCTTCTTATCGTTGTTGTTAATATCATAAAATATGACACGAAAACACAGGTTCAAACACTTTTTTTACCGCCTTGTACACACTTTGTATTGTTTTTTTTTCGCTCACGTTATGCACTGTAACTGTAACTGAAACGCCGTTGTTGTTATTTTTGTCTTTGTCAGCACTTCTGCCTATATACATATATATGTATAGACATACATAAAAGGAGCATAGCATTAACTTATTGTTACTTTATTATATTTAACTTTAACCTCTGCATCTTGTTTCTTTTCCGACGCGTTTTTTTTTTGTCGATGTAAAGACAACGTGGAGTGCGGGTGAAGGCGGGCAGCAGTTGGGCGCTCCTCTGCTAGCTGAATCGGATTGAGAGTTTTTCCAACGTTTTTCAATGCAGATAATTGCTTGAAATTGGGCGCATCACTATTTGCAAAATTTATAATGCACTTTTCACAGCTTGGAGTGAATTATTGTGGTGTCACAGTTGTTCATTTTATGCATTGAAAATAAATAATATTGCTTTTCACTGGCGTTGAATATTTTTCTTCTCACAATTTGCGTTTGAACAAAATTTTGTGGTGTTGATTTAACCGACGTACGAGCGGATAAAAAGTTTATAACTATACAAGCAGTTAACAGAATATTTTTACTTGATTTTAAGCCTATTGGTATTTCATTAGTGTAGTGTTTTTGTTGTTTATTTTGTAAAAAAATCTTCGTAATTATTGCAATTCCACGAACAATAACAACCGCCATTTGCATTCGCCTTTAGTGGTAGCCATTTTTATTTTCCAGTCAGTGTTAACCTTATATTTGTATTCGAAATGTGCTAAAAATGCCCGCACATATATCTTAAGAAGTTTCAAGTCAAAGAAATACAATTAACATTGTCTATTTTATGTATTTACAATTTTTGTTAAATTAAATGAAGTTTTACATTTTTAATTTGTGGTATTACATTTTGAAGAGTGAAGTTATTCAAAATTAAATATATATATATATATATATATATATATATATATATATATATATATTTTTTTTTTTAATTTTATAAGCAAATAAAGGCGTTAGTTTTTAAATGCTTACTAGCTAACGATTTAAAATATATTTGTTGATATGTTAGTATATAAAATATAATTTTTAAATGAGTGATTTAACGTAGAAATATATATATATCGGCTTCCGCTATTGGAAGAAATAAGTAATTCACAAAATACTGCATATTCTATTAACAATTATATTATTTAAGCGGGGTGGCAGCCTTTTTTTGCGTAGGGTGGCAGCCCTTTCGAATATTTTGATAGTGTGGCAGCATTAATAGTGAATATTCTCTGCAAAAGTGAGTAAAATAACTTTAATCGCATTTAAAATTGCGCTATATTTTCAGTTTATCTAAAAAAGTAAATATTACGATCAAATTAAGATCGACAAGTTCATTGAACGAACTAATGAATGCCAATAGATCTGTTCCCAAGCGTATTTTTCGCATCAATATGTTACATAACAACTCACCAGTGAAAATTTTACTTACAGTTACCGTAACATTAACATGGCCAACACTCCAGCAACCTCCAGCAGCGCCGGACCCGTCCTGCGTGGTCTGCACAATGCGACCATCAAGCGCAATCTGGCCGTAGCGCTTGGACTAACCGCAATTATAACAGTTGCTTTTAAGATCATAGTCAACGACCCAAAGAAGGCTGCCTATGCTGAGTTCTACCAGTGCGTATTAAAATCAATAACAGTTATGGGTGTCAGCTTAAAGCCGTGTTATTTTTTTTTGTTACAGGAAATATGACGCCAACAAGTCCTTCGAGCGCATGAAGGCCGCCGGTCGTTTCCAGTCGTGCTAAACAATTTCTAGGTCTAGCAGATATAGTATAAGACATGAAAATGTTGCTATGAAGTATGTTACTCTAATGTATTGAAACCCAAATAGATTTCAATTCATATGTGCGTCGTAGTGTTTTATTTTCTGGATTGAAAATCGTTTATTCACCTCTAGAAACTTATCAAAATAGTGCACAAAAAGAAAACAAACACAATAACTATTAGGCTGTACAACATTTTAAAATCTAATTGCAAAGTCTTTATAATCCAGTCGATTTAAATTGCTTTGATTTCGCAGCTCGCATCGCTCAATTTGGCAGCCTGGCGAACCCTCGCTAGACAGCCAAGTAATCCTAGATTCGAAATGGAAACATTAGTAAATTAGTAAGATTAGTACTGCATAGGCTACATACATTTTGTCCACCTCCACCTTGGCGCCCTGCATTTTGCCCACAATCGTCCCTTGTTTACTGTTTTTTACCCAACCTGTAATTCCTGCTTTGGTGCAACGATCGCGCGTGTCTTTTGTGAAATTCAAGCCTGTCGATTATACAAACATTGCCAGCTATAATTACTTTGTCTTTCGATTACTTTGTGGGCATTAAACAAAACCAAGGACATCCAAATGCCGAGCTACAGTATAAGAGTTATTTTTAGCCCATGGCAATAGCGACTGGGCTACGTTTGGAAAGGCGAACGCTTCTGCAGTTTTTACTAGATAGAAAATGGACACTCCACCTTGTACATGTCCATACACTTCGAACTCCAGTGTGACCAGCTGTCGTATATCCGGAATTCCCATTTCGATGCGCTTGTTTGAATCGTCTCTTTGCGGTTATATAAAATGATGGCTTTTCTTATAGGTTTCGGTTGACACGATTAACGCGCTGACTTTAACACATTTTAAGTTTGTTTGTTATTGATTGAGTTATAGCAAAATTTTAATTTTAAACGTAATAAACACAAATCAAATGTGCAGTTGCGTGTTTAATTTGATTTTCAGCAAACCGTCGACTATTTGAAACTGAAATGCCAAGTTTTTGCATTTTACGCCTTGCTGCAAATATCAATTGCTTTCTATTTTGCGCTTTCGATTTGCATTTGCGTATTTATTTTCGCTGCGCAGTTTACCCCGCTCGTCTTCTCCTTACTTACCTTTTATTTTCAGCAAAATTAGCCTGATCAATTTATCTCTATCGCTCGATACGCTACTATGCTCGCAGGCGACATTCAATATTAAAAATTTAAACAGGAAGGGGAGCTGTCGTCGGGAATCACTGACTTGGAGTTATCTAAATCTTTTTAAAAATAGTTTCATTTTTGTTTTGCATTTTACAGTGGTTTATATTATTATATTATTCACAATGTTAAATGAAAATCTTTTTAATTTATTTTAAATTCGATGAACTTAAATTTTAATGCAAAAATGTATATCAATTATTGCTATAATATCATATACTATTAAAAATAGTATATTGTTAATTTTAATTATTGAATTTAAAATTAGTTTTTTTTAATTGATAAAAATATTTTTTAAAGATTTTGTTAAACATTTTTTTACACAAGTTGATTCTAAAGTTTCCATGTAGACCTTTATAATCGGTATACCTCGGCGAATTAAAATACCCTACTATATTTATACCTTTTGTTTAAATTAGCGATATTGTAAGATTTCAGATAGATTCAAAGAAATTTCTTTGAGATTTAGATAAGCAAATATTTAATATATACTATAGAACTATAGCATATTGTGCATCTCTGGTCCTACACAAGTATATTTTATTTATTTGCAGTGAAACAGCTTTATAGAAAGCGAAACTTAAGGTGAAATGCAAAATGTACAGAAGAAAATCTCGAAAAGAAAAGCGAATTCCTAACAATAATATAAAGTAGATATAGATATATATATATATATTTATATTTACATATACTAATTATTTTGTACAATTTTAAATAGAAATTAGATTTAGATAAACTATCAATCCAGGCTTTAAGTATGCTTGCACTTCAACAACAAGCATCAACTAGCATTAAGTTTATGCATCTAAAATTAGTTTAACACCTATGTATATATGTAAAAGCTAATCCTTTTCTAGATGATCTGGGCTGCGGGGGTGTGTGGCTTCTCAATCAGACTGTGCTGTGCTTCCTTGTCCTTCTCCAGATGTTTGCCAAGTGTCGCATGATCCGCTTTCAAGTAGTAGAGCGGCGAGTCCAAATGCAAATATTGCTCAGAGGCAACCTTTTTGCGGCGTTCGCGCAGAAAATGCAAGCGAACATAATTGATGGGCAGGTGAACGGCATCGGCACCTGAGCCCTCAGCGTCAATGAATACACCGCGCACCAGAATCGAATTGGAGCACTTAAGTGCGGCCAGCAGCAGAAAAGGAACGATGTGCGTGATCCAGAAGCTTAAAAGACGATCGTCTAGAAGAACAATATTGCATTGACCTGAAAAGAGAATGCTGTTCATATATATTCACCTGGATACAGGTAAACATCGAGCAGGTTCCAAATGCCACGCCAAGCATTTACAGCGCCAAAAAATGTCATCAGATAGTAAATATCGCATATGATTATTTTCAATAGTCCACTAATTCGACGGCAAACGTAGCGCATCAGCGGTTGTATGACGAAGGTAACAAAGACCGTCAGGTAACCAATTAGCTGCATGCCAGGTCAGAGAGATAGGTGAGAGAATACTTAAGACACTTAAGCTTAGTGCTCACCAGAGATCCCCAGGCGGACTTTGCCTTATCTAGCGGGAAGAGAGTCAAATCAAAGATGCCCCAAACTCCACGCCAAGCGATGACCACGAGGCTGCCAATGACAAACACCGAGAATAATGTGTCCAGGACGTACAGGCCGGGTTGATTGAAGCCCTAAATCAATCAAAATTCAAACATGCGTGCCAATTAAACAAGTTAAGCTCTGTGGGCATACTTTCGCTACTCAAAATGATTAAACTTTGCTATGAATGAATGAATGGCGACTGTCAATTGGGTCATTTTTCTATGCCTAGGGCAGCCAATATGCGTTTATTGATGTCCATTGATGTTTTGCCTTTCTTTCAAATGCGATTTTCTATTGATTCATCTAAGGGACTTGCAGTCGTCGTAGATATGTTCTTGGGAAAGCACCTGGCTTACGCGTGGATATCATATTATTTGGTATTCTGTGGAGCCGCTGCATTCTACTTTGATGTCCGCACGGGAAAGGTCATAAAGTCACACATCTTGTGCATTTATGGGAGATTATTTTCTTTAACTTTTCTGTGCACTATCTTCTTGGTGACCATAGTTTTTGCGCCAAATGTGCCGAGCTTGCCTACGCAGTCGCAGCTGATGAATGCCTTAGTGATGTTCTATCCCGTCATCAGATTCCAGACATTATTCATCTGCAGTTGCTGTGCTCAGTATTGGCAAGGAAGGATATATAATATGATTCAGGTTCTGCTCAAGTTGGACCAGCGCATAGCCGTATCTAGCTATAGCGTCACACCGTCGGAGAAGTCATACCTGCAAGTATTATACTGCTTCAGAGTGTTGCTACTGGTACAACGAGCTTTGGCATCCGGCATACATACATTCACTGGAAACTCGGGACCTTACAATTTTGTTGGCATGTTTGGAGCAAGGCTTATTATCGATGGACTATATTTTCTGGTATTTAATATCATCTGGTATATGTGCTATACTTTCTTAAAGGTGCAACGTTACATAAGTCAACTGTATTCTGATCCAATCCCGACAGACCATTTTGGAAGCTCATCGGATGTATTATAGGCTGATTCACATGATTAACGAATTTTGCGAAGTTTTCAAATATCCATTGGGCTCCTTTTTGTTCCACCTTCTTTGTGTCACCTGCTTGCATGGATACTCATATTGTCGCCTGATGGTTGGACACCCCTTAGCAATAACAACGCCTGTGATTGAATGGCTTGTAACATTTCTAAGCGCCAGTTATTTGGTGGAGCTCTACATTTTGACTCTCGTGACTAACATGGTTGGCCGACTTCACGAGGACACTTTTCATATTTTGCGATCGTTTTGCGGATCGGATTTGGAGCCTCTTGTGCAACGCAGTGTAAGCGCTTACACTTCAACCTTATTATATTATCCTAATTTTAGTATAATATAAAATTTTAGAATGACTGGCTAGCCTTGCAGCTAGCATGGCACAACAAGCACATCAATATCTTTGGCGTACTAAACATCAACCCTCAATTGTTATTCTCTCTTGTGAGTGACATCATTCTTCACATAATATACATCATACAGAGCGACTACAAATACATGTAAAAGTCTAAGATCTATCTCATTTTTGAACCCTTTGACAATGGGTATTCGGTTTATACTGGTTTTGTGAAACTGTTGTAACAGGCAGAATGTGGCGTGGCAGACCCCATATATATATATTTATGATCAGTTCGTCTGAATGCTGTGATCTCGTAGACCACAACAGATAGAGACTTGAAATTAAAAATGTATGTAAATGCTTGTAATAGTGCAGTTTATCTTTTTTCTGTAACTAAATCTATTTTTAAAAAATCAATAACAATCGATCATTTGATATCGTTTTTGAATACCATAAATATAGATTATGTTAAAATTCTAAAATGTAATATTACTAAATTAAAAAAATGTATAAAAATTGATTGTATTCGTCTGGCAAATAATTTCAATCACTAACAATCGGTAACATATATATTTATTCTATTACTGGTTTTTAATTTCTGTTTTAGTTTCCTCGTTTTTCGCTTACTATAAAATATGTGGACCCATTTACTGATTAAGATTGCTGCCGAACGCTATTCAATTATTATAATTCCAACCCACAAATACTGTCGATTGTAATTTATTTGAGTTTCTGAAATATATTTACTTGATGGTCCATCTCATGATTCTTTTGCTCTTAACTAACTCTAGAACACTTGTAGCAATTTACTACATATATAAACAAAATTAGTTCACCAAAAAGTTGTGATACAATGATAACTAGCTTCTATATCAATACACACAGCTCCGTGGATTACTTTTTGTAAATCCTTATAACAAATATATCAGATTTCTTAAGCACATTTTTGGTGAGTATTTTCTAGAGAGTATTATATATAGATATAGATATAGATTATATATCTACAGTCCCAGGAGCAGACGTACAGACGAGCAGTTAAAATGGACGTAGATCAACACCAATGTACTCTTTTTGTTTTGTGGACGAGTATTAATACTTATTGCAATTTATTTAATATTTGCAATAAGATCTGTGTACAAAGTATCAGCTTAAGGAACCCTCTAGGCGAAAGCTCTTTAAATTAAATGGAATAGAATTTTGTACAAATCGAATTCACATTAAATATTTGCTCACTTTAATTGAGCTGAATTGAAAATCATTAGAAATAAAATATTAGATTTACCGGTATTTTGAACATGGTGTCCACCTCAAAGTAGTCACTCTTGTGATCCATGGTCACGGTGTAGGGCGCCGCTCCCAGGTTGCGCAGCGTGCGCGTGCCAACCAGGAAGAGCAGCGCCACGAGAGTAACCACGGAGATGATGGCCAGGGAATCGATGCTGGTTAACCAATCGCAGATCATCCAAGCACCGCGCCACATGTTCACGCAGACGACACCGAAGACGGCGGTGTAGAGACGCGAGATGGCATAGTAGGTCAGCCGTCGCTTGTCAGGATGTATGTGATCCTTGAAGAAGCTCTGCGTAATGGTGAAAATGAAGTGTCCCAGCCCACCGATGGCAAACGAGGCCAGCGCCGACAAGGGCAAGCTGCTGGGAAAGAGCAGCACGCCCATCAGTTCCCAGGTGCCGCGCCAATAGGCAATTACGCAGGGCGCTACGACTAGGCAGGATAACAGCACATCCAACAGTTCCAGCAGCAGCTCGTGAAGGTTTCGTCGCGGCGTCTCAGCTGAATACTTTTGGCTGTGCACCGTGTGGCTGCAGGTGTGATGCATGTTTAAATGCGGATGGCCGTGCTGTTGTTGTTGCTGTGGATGCTGCGGCGGATGCAACTGCGTATGTGTATGCTGCTCTGACCCCGGAGACTTGCTGCTGCCAATGATAATTGGCGTCGATGTTGCCGTTATGCATTTGTCCGTGGGCAGCATTTTGTGTTCCTGTTCCGTCATTTGTCGGCTTCCTCCAAGCTCTCTTGGTCGGCTAATTTACGTATCTCTGATCTGCTTTTGGGTTGTTCGACTTTCTCCTTGTTTAGTTGCACTTGCGCTCTGACCGCCTCTCAACTGTTCATCTGCGTTTGAATACTGTTTTTGCAGTGGCTTCGGCTTTGGCGATGTGCAAACGCTGACATTGTGTTGATTTGCCAGCTATAGTAGCTCAGTGGGCTCTTCCTCTTTCTCCTTATCGCTGCGCTGCACCGTTGCACTGATAATAATCCAGCACTGATAATTATTATACTAGTTAACTAACAGTCAGTCTGGCTGTTTGCCAATCGCTGTTCCCCAGTTGTCTATCTCGATTGTATAATCCGCATCAACCGTAGGCGAACGCTCTGCTCGTCTGTCTGTCGATGTTTGTCGGCCTGCAAATGCAAATGCAAATGCAAATTTCAATTTACATACTTTATGGCAATAATTAAGTTAACACCGTGATTAGTTTGAAGTTTATTTAGATGTTTGCTAAAGTGTGCTCTGCATGCGACTTTTATTAGGGCATTCATTAAATCCTTGCCGCGCCTTATCTTTAATACTGCAATATATCTATCTCTTAACATCTCTTCAGTCTCATTAAAGCAACAATAATTAGCTAAACTTGAGATCAACTCTGTTCGACTGTCCCTTACTTTATACTCTATCTACATCTATCATCCTCTGCAAGATATAGCTCGTAATGCCTTATCAGCTGCTCTAGAGTTTCATTTGCAAGACCTTGCCCCTTTGCTTATGCCTCACTATATTAAATATATGTGTGCTTATATACACATAGTATCTTGAAAGCTGCTGTATCTATTTAGCCCATTGAGAGTGGATATGTTTTAGTTAAAATTTATATATAGTTAATATGCCATATAGTTCTGTCTGTGTGTCTCCTTTGTGTATTTCTTTAAGTTTTGCCCCCATCTTCTAGCATGACCAGGTCAATTTTTTTTTAAAAGATCGATAACCAGTTTAATTTCCTTAAAATCTATTAAAATCAGTACAATAATTTTTGTAAGGTCAATTAATGCAATATGTATTAAACTTTTGGAATGCTTTATCCTAAATATGTATAGTATTACATAGAATATTGGAATATAGTATAAATATAGAATGTAGTATTATATTACTATATAGAATGTAGTATAATATATAATATAGGATGACCGCAATTTTTGAAGTACCAGCCTGCCACAAGGCTTAAAGTATATCCTAGTCATTCAAGGTGGCTAACTGACTTTATGTTCTTAATATACTTAAAAAATCACAAGATCTGGCAACTGTATACCCATACCTGAAATATAGATCGAGATATAGTATACTACAACCCAGTTGGTATGCATTAAATATAGATCAATTTATTTTATTTAAGATATCGTCATTTAGTTAGCTCACTTTTATAAACAAAAACATTATTGAAATAAATGACCAGTATTAAATCTGGAAATTTCACTGAATAGATTTTATTTAATAGAGTTAAAATTATTAACAAATCGAAATGTTTCCTTTTTTGACAAGTTAATAATATTTTTAAGTTAATAGTTAATAGATTAGTAGAACTATCTCTTGCGTATATCATAGATCATAGATTTTAAACAAGGTTTGCAAGGTATGTTAACATAATAATATTTAGTCAATATGTAGAGGACGTCAACTGCAACTAGTTCGAAACATTATGGAACTCTAACTATGAAGTAACGTTTAGTCACGCCCAGCAGTGGGCTATACAAATTTAACTTTGTTCCTTATAGTGGTATTTAAGAGTTTCTGTGCATGTTTTTATGCCAAACGCTAAGAGTTAAAGTTTTCATATTCTACATTGGAGCTATTTAAAAGTCATAAGATTATCACATGAGGTGCATTCTTAAAATATTTATCTTATTTTAGCTACATGGTACTACATGAGACAAACTGAGCAACGGCAAAAAAGGATATTAAATGAAACCAATAGGCCCTTATTACTTAGTGAACGAGTATAAAAACGTTGAGTTTAATATGATATTAAATATCTGATTAGATTTTCATCTCTAGTCAGATTTTTATACGTCTTGAGTTTTTGAAAGCAACTGATTTTATTTTTAGGTTCTGCGAGTGTAATTCGATTGTTTATGACTCTGACTGACTTGAGTTTCCGCTTGGATCTTGGGCATAGGCTTAATGCTCTCGAATAAAGGTGTTTTGTTTTTTTTTGGGGGTCAACAAAACAGTGATGTGAATGCCCCTACTATTCCAGTACGATATCGCTTCACTCAAGTACTTAATGGACTCAATTTAAGAAAAGCTTAATACTAAATTGACATAGACTGAGATTTGAACTGGCTGTCGTTAGAGTCGTGTCATGGAGGCCTTGCTGGGGCAGGTTGATTAACATTAAGGGCTAGAGGTGCCAAATTTAGTAACTGTGTTCCAATAGATGATGCTCATGATGATGTGCCACCGAAAGTAAATGAACTCTAGAGGCAAGCTGAGCTCTTGGGCTGTTGTTCATCATACCGAAAAAAGTATCTTCGTTTGTGTGCCTATATGTCTATGTATATGTATATACATATATGTTTGTTGCTCAAAATTAAACACACGCTCGTTCGCTCGGTGAGTGGCGCTAATTAGACAAACTTATAACACATGCATGAATTAAAATGATTTAAGTGGCGCAGGATGTTTCTGATTTGCTGCTTGGCAATGGTGGCGTATGCGCAATAATTAAAAATGGCATTGGCTACCTCTGGCTCTTGCTCTGGCTATGGCTATGGCTATTGCTGTGGCTCTGGCTTTGATTGTGGCTGTGGGTCTGCTTCTGGGGCTGTCTATTTGAAGGTCTATCAAATGCTAATGCTGAAATGGCATTGCGACATGGAAATAGAAACAACGCTTGCCTCTTTTGAGTTTGGGTCAAGCGCATTCGCATTCGCATTTATGTAAATCTGATGTGGTGAATTTTCGAAATAAATGGAAGTCCCGCTGTGCAGCTCATTAAGGTAGTCACTGCTCAGCAGGACTTCCTTATCACATTTGGGGTCGTTTTTGTTGTTGATTATACTGATGATAATTTAGTTCAAATCAAGCATTGCACACACGCATTTCAAGATTAAATATAGATCTATATAAAGACAGATACAGAGAGAGAGACAGAGAGACAGCAAGACATAGCAGAACTTGATAGATCCGAGACACACGTCTCTATCCCAGCTTACATTGTACTCCAATTACCTCAGCTAATTGAAAAGATGCTTGGTGACAATGGAAACGTCGCGATGCTTTGCAAATTTTTGCATTGCTTATCAGATCAGTCTCCCGCCCCCAATCTCTCCGCCCAGCCTTAGCTAATTATATTTACCAACAAATACAAAAGTGGATCACACACACGTCTCTAATCGAGTATTTGCTTTGTTCAGCAGTTATACAAGTTGTTGGATTTTATGGCTTGCCTGTGAGATTCTTGTGCAAATAGTTCGAGATTTGCACAAGACTTAGATACTAGAGCAAACAGGCCATTGTTTGCTTCTATACTCTATTATGTGGCGAATAATACACGTTAAAATATTAATATTGCACTATGGTCCCAATTCGTTTGTCGGGACTTTAATGACCAAAGCAAATGCCTAGACCCCTTTTCAAATGCTATACACGTGATAGTTCTGACCTGTTCAATAAGTCTTAATCCACTTATATAGTTAACATATCGAAGTATCTTGGCTCTAACTATGTTTTTATTATACTAGCCATATTCATTTCTTTAATCTTATAACATACATAAGCAAGTATTATGCTCGCAGTCGAGCTGCTGCATATTATGCATATATAATTTCTATAATAAATATGTAAAAGTTGAACTACTTGCAACAATCTGTAGCCAAACTGCTTAACTCTAGGAACTGCTCTGTTTAAGAACTAAGTTTAATATAATATTTGATTTGGCAATTTTAAGAGTTTTGATTATTTGAAGAACAACTACTTCAGCGCGATGTATAGGTGACTTGTAAACATTTTGGCTCCAAAAATTTAGCTCCAACAATTTCAAAGATATCTATGCATATTTATGAGCAACATCATCTTTGTTGCGGAGCCTGCTCTAGAATATTTAGACATACTTAATGGCATCGGTCTAGCCTGTTTTTGCCCGTAAAATATATATTAGTGAAACAAGTCTATACGGCATTTCCTATATTACATGTCCTATAAAGTTTCAACTCAGTCCATCAACTCTGATTGATAGAATATTTGTTTACCATTGTGAACTAGTTGTTTGCAGTGATTCGACTTTTTATGTAAAATAACATTTTTTATTGATAAATGCAAACGAACGACGAATTAGTTAAATATTCAAAGATAAACGTTGACACTTAGCCATCGTTCAAAACCTGTTTGCACTAGTTAATGCCGCCGGCATGCAAATTATATAATACTTTGATAGTTAAATTCCAACCAGTGCTTGCTTGTTACCTCTATAGAGCATGAATTGATCCTTAGTAATGAGCGGACAGCTGATCAAATGGTATGCTAAGTAGTCAGTCCTACCTCACTCTGTGAAATGGATCGAGTTGATACTCTAATTTGATATTCGTCAATGAATAATCATTATGAATCTTTTAGCACTGAAGCTGACACTCAAGAGCGATGATTTGATTATTTCACTCTCGTTATTCTGTATTGCTGTGGCGCCTGCCTTATATTAACTAATATTAACTAATCACTTTGCAAGCTAAATCAAAAGCGAGCTTAATCAATTGGCCAGGACAAAGTGGTTGGCTTATATTCTCGCATAGCTACACACTAGGTGACTACAGCTGAATTAAATGACATCTTCGGAAAGCTTTGCGATGCCAGAGCTGAAAAACAGTAATCTTATCAACTGAAAACGGCAAAGCACTCGTTCTTATCACACAATCAATTTACAATTCTGAATAAAGATAATGCGTGCAATCACATACAAACACAAGCAAACAAAACGAACAAAATACGAAAAAAACACCAAAAAGTAACGCATACTAATTTAAATATGTATGCATGTATGTATATATTAAACAACAACAACAGTAGTGCCAATTGTTTACCGTTTCAAATTAGCATTAGTTTTGCTGTGGTGGCGTCTCCGGCGACTGCAATGTGGGTGCGTGAGCGGCAAGTGCGAGAGTGTGTGAGAGAGAGAGAGTGAAATTGAGAGGAGCTTGGTCGAGTATTTTATTTTATATTTTATTATTTTATATGTGCATATATATGTTACACACGTATATGTTTTATTATTTGCACTGGTTGCTGGACACGTGTAATTAATGAACTTTTGATTCGATTCAGTTTAACTTAAAAACTGATCCAAATGACGTTTGGTGCCATATTGAAATTGTCGCGAACCGGAAGTGAATTTTCCAACACTTGTCTAAGCTTCGGTTCCGATGTCGAGTTCAATTCGGTTTCGATTTCGATTGACTTTCGATTAATGAGTCTGTTGTCGAAGGAGTTTGTTGTTCGAATGAACGAACGCGACATTAGGCGCTACTTTATGTATTATTGGAATGGCTTAGTAGCAAAGCACGTAAACACACATACAGGCACACACACAACTATACAAATACAAACACAAATACATGGGCGGGCTATAGAGAGTGAGAGAGAGAGAGAGAGGGAGAGAGAGATACAAACACACAGTGTCACAGCTGCAATCTAGTTTATTTGTGCGGTTATTTGAACTTCGAGATATATTTTTTTGAGCAACGCGAGCTTTTGACACTTGGACGCGACAGCATCCAGCACGGAGGTCACTTTCGTCAGTCGTCAATGGCAGCAAAAACAGAACTGCGTTTGTTCTGAGTTACGCTTTTGAACTGAGTTAGGGTCGTCAGACCGCGTATCGCGTACCCAGATTCGCACTCGTGTCCATTGCTATACGGCCATAGCCGAGCTGCGAGCGAGCTTATCAAATCGTACTGCACATCATTTAAGTTCTTCTTCTTCTTCTATTTGTTGTTTTTTCTTTTTTTTTTTTTTTTGGATAAAACCGATTTGCCGATCTCTGATCTCGGAGGTCGAGCTCGTGTCTGCGCTCAGCATAAAGTGTGATCATTGCTGATAACGGTCAACAAATTCAAATATCAGCTATTTGACTGATTCTTCGCCTACTTATTTGGGAAGATAGTGAAATTGAGTGACTGACAGGTAAAATACCCTGTAATTGTGGGGCTAACTAACAGAATGTACAATGCAAAGCTCGCAGAACAGAACTTTATGTTTTAAAGAACATAGCTGAGATATCCTTTATAAATATACCAGATTTTCATTGAGCGAATACATGCTTATGAAATTCAGATTTATAATGCTCCAATTCAGGTCTTTCAATTCAAGTTACTTGAGCAAGATTAACTTTATATCATATATGGATAGTACTAGTATGGATCCAATGATATTTTTAAGTATTTATCATAAACGATTAAGTCTAGAGGCACACTGTCTAACGCTGACCTGTCTTAATTAGTTCTTTACTAAATAGCCCAGTGCAAAAAGAAATTAGACAAGATTTTGCATTCACAATTTTATGATAGCCCAAAAAAAGACATTGTAAATATATATAAAATGGAAAAAATGAAATAAATCTAATAAATACATATAACTAAAAATCATAAATCATTTCTTTACGAAAATACTTAATCACGCTGCAGACTGATTCTATGGAGCTGTACGTGATAATACTTCAATGTTGATTAGATTTTACTCATATAGTAAGGGTCTAGCATTGTAGAATATGCTGAATACAAAACAAGTTTTTTATATTTTGTTGTATCAGATTTCTTATTTTTAGCATAATATTATTCGACAATAACTGTATGTTAATCGATGGTCAAATGTATCAGATATATGATTACCCTTGCATTATACTGCTTGTATCTACTGGCTGAAAATAGGCATTCACGAGCACATTATGTAGTTGAATGTGCGATATTCAATGCAAGATTACGTCTCTTGTGTGTCTTTTACGAATTACAATATTCAAATGCAGTTCAACTGCGTAGAATAAAATCGACGTGTTACATGTTGTATTTATAATGAGGGGAAATAAAGATTGGCTTAGCTGAATAGGGAAATAAATGGTAGAAACTAATAGCAATATGAATGCTTTAGTCGGGAGTGCCTAACTAGGAAATACCCTGAACTTTTCTCTGAACAGTGTTTTCAATCCTTAGGCTAATATATAAACAAAGCTAAATCCCCTATTTTAATTGATATTAAGAAAATTTTATAAGATGCAAAAACAATATTTTTATATTCTAATATTCAAGTTCTTAGTTCACATCAAAAGTTCGACTGGGTTGGGTAGATCAACTCGTAAGTTGATCCTGAATAGGAATATATCTACTTTATGTGCAAAAGCATCATACCCGCTGCAATCCCCTGCAATGGGTATATGACAGTAGCTTAATAATTTGGAATTTAATTACATAGAAATTCAATATCTGAAATCGCTGTTTAGTGTGGAATGCTTTATATATTTGCTAGATAGTTAGATAGCTAAAGGGCTTTTAAGTTTTTCCTACCGTCGAACCGACTGACGGCTAATGGCAAATGCGAATGGAAAAGTCGCACTTTGGAATCTCGATTGTGCACTTAGCACTTGTGCCAAACAGTGAAGCCAATAAAATTTTTTAAAATTATTCGCACTTTATGAGCTTAATAAACTTATTGACTTTATAAATATTCAATTTGCAAATAACTTGGGAAACTAGACCTGAAACAAACAGCTGCTGGCCAACTTTCCCTCTGTAACAACTATCTACGTCTACTAATTTATGCCAGAATCTCATTAGTTAAAGATAACAAAAAAAGTTTTATTGAGATTTGATCGTTACGATTGTACAAATATTAAATTCAGTCTGTCTAGCTTAATGTAGAAAGGAAATTGTAAGTCAAACAAACGTTCCCACCGCTGTCATTCACAATTTCATTAATATATAATGAATAATAAGATATACTCCGTATATATACTCCATACTCCGTAACCCGTAAACATATATATATATAGAAAGGAAGTGAGGGGGAGATGGTTAGAGAGAGTGAGACAGAGAAAGCGAGCGAGTGAGAAAAATACAATGAGAGAGAAAGATATATATGTCCAGAGAGAAAGAAAGAGGGAGACAGAGACAGAGACAGAGAGGGAGCTATGGAAGATACAAAAATACGGAAAATAAAGAGACGTAGTAACGAAGCAGAGAGAGAGAGAGACAAAGAGGTGTAGGTGTTAAATAAAGATATATGTATGTGTATATATGTATATGTATATGTATATATATGTATGAGTAAATTGTATGTTAGTCTTCTACGTATGTTAGCCTTCTAATTAAATTAAACGATCAATATTTCTGAAGTAGTATTACTCTCAGTGTACAAGTTTAAAATTCTCAGAGAATCAAAAAAATTATTTGTATTTATATTAAGAAAGTTAAAATATACTCTAGTTGGAGTGTCCTGACAGCCTGATCTATTTTGCACTGAGCAATTTAGTTCTCATGCCAAAATCCGTAAAAAGCTTTAATCCGATTATTATTAACCAAACTTCATACAAGTGTGTTGGCCTGTGTCCAGTAGGCAATCAATCTCACTTTACTTACCCGTATCTGAATGAAGACCCACAGTTGATCTAAATATAGCCTCTTAACGACAAATCAAATGTGTGCCATTATATCTTATCATTATCATTCTCACCAATACACCTTTGGCCCATTAGAGACTAGACACAATGGACAGGTATTAAAAATGCGTCTGGCTTCGCATAACTGACCTAGCATAAGATTATTTAATTAAACTCATTTTTATTAATGGCTGGTCGCTTGTTAACAGAGAAAAAAATCAACAAAATATTCAAATTCCGTTTGACACACATCTTTTGTTTCTTTCGGTCATTTTTGATGCAATTACTTATGCAAACGAAATTTTGTTTTTGTATTAAAATTACCGCAAACTCTTAAGTCAAACATTGGTATTTGTTTTGATTTTGAACTAATAAATCAATGAATGTGGAACACGAATATTTACATAGTACAACAGTCCGGCGATCCGAGTTCTCATCAACTAACAGAGTTAGTCAAATACTTCCACAAATTGTGCTCCTGAGCCAATCGAAAGTGTCAGTTGGGAGGCTTATCATCATTGATAAGGGGCAAATATTCAATATTACTTTAGCGATCATAATATTCCGCTACTCAACTTTGAGGCACAGAGAAATTAACTTACACACGAGCCGAACAAGTGCGAAATCAAGGAAAAGACTTCCCACTGAGAACGAGAATGAGAATGTGAATTCAAGCGCCATGGGTCATAAGCTGCGGGCAATGGCTGATAATCAATATGTTATCAATTATTCAGAGCGACATCAGGAACAACTGTTCTGTGGTAAACATGTGTTCGCTTGTATAATTATTTGATTTACTTGGGCTTGATTTCTATATAAATTAAGAGAGAGAGAGAGAGAGAGAGAGAGAGAGAGAGAGAGAGAGAGAGGAGCGAGAGAGAGAGAGAGAGAGAGTTAGAGAGAGAGAGAGAGAGAGAGAGAGAGACAGAGAGAGACAGAGAGAGAGAGAGAGAGACAGAGAGAGAGACAGAGAGAGAGACAGAGAGAGAGAGAGAGAGAAAGAGAGGGAGAGAGGGAGAGAGAGAGAGAGAGAGAGAGAGAGAGAGAGAGAGAGAGAGAGAGAGAGAGAGCGGAGAGAGAGAGAGAGAGAGAGTTAGAGAGAGAGAGAGAGAGAGAGAGAGAGAGACAGAGAGAGAGAGAGAGAGAGAGAGGGATAGAGAGAGAGAGAGAGAGAAAGAGAGAGAAAGAGAGAGAGAGAGAGGGAAAATTTACAAAAATCAGAGGACTGGGATCAGGGTATCTCCTAGTCGGCCACCCCGACTAGAGCTTTCTTACTTGTTATACACTGATCCCATTGAAAATGGGAAATCAGCGTATAAATGTATGTAACAGGCCGAAGGAGGCATGGTAGACCCCATAATGTATATATATTCTTGATCAGGACGACCAGCCGAGTCGATTGAGCCCTGTCCGTCTGTCCATCTATAAGGGCTAGAGACTTGAAATTTTTTTGTAGGTCCGTGTATAGCACGCGCAGGTCAAGTTTGTTTCAAATATTCGATAACTATTCGCATTTAATTGTTATCGAATAAAAAAATTGAAATGCAGTAAATAAATTATATCTCAAACGTCTTAAGAGCTAGAGCCTCCAAATTTTGTATTTAGTTTTATGTATATTTTATGCAATTTTGATTTTTGTTGGATTTTGGATACCAGCTCCAAATTCCCCAAATTCTTAGAATTTAAGTTTAGTTGGAACTAGGGCCATTAAGTGAAGGCGTTTGCATCTCAACCAAGCCAATAGGATATGTAGATCATATGCTGAAAATTTCATTAAAATCCATTAAGTAAAACAGAAGTTATTAAACAAAACGTTTGGCCAATTTGCAAAAGCACATGTCAGCAGCGCCACGCGCACGCATTTTTCCTATGCGTGTGCACACATTCATTCAAATGCGTGTATTCTTTTCTATTCCAAGAATTGAAATTGCGATTGATTTGTGCTGAATTATTAGCTGCTACTTATGTTCAAATTTGCAGCTGCTCGCGCAAGCAGAGCGGTGGCTGCGTTGGTAGAGGCGGCGATCGTGTGCATCGCGGTCCTGGTTCGAGACCAGTGCAGACGAAACATTTTTTATTGTTTTATTTATTTTTTAATTATGAAGTGGCGGTGTTGGTAGAGTTGGCGCACGTTGCGCAGACAATACGGGTTCGAATCCTGGTCTCGCAATGTCATTTTTTATTTATTTTCTTTTTTTTTTGAATACTCGATGCAAACTACGGAAAATATTAAAAAACTCAGAGGACTGGGATCAGGGTATCTCCTAGTCGGGCACCCCGACTAGAGCTTTCTTACTTGTTTTATGCATATTTTATGCAATTTTGATTTTTGTTGGATTTTGGATACCGGCTCCAAATTCCCCCACATCCCCACATTCTTAGATTCATCATACCATCATACCATCATACCATCATACCATCATACCATCATACCATCATACCATCATACCATCATACCATCATACCATCATACCATCATACCATCATACCATCATACCATCATACCATCATACCATCATACCATCATACCATCAAACCATCAAACCATCATACCATCATACCATCATACCATCAAACCATTAAACCATCATACCATCATACCATCATACCATCATACCATCATACCATCATACCATAATCCCATCATACCATCATACCATGCGTGTATTCTTTGCTGTTCGAAGAATTGAAATTGCGATTGAATTGTGCTGAATTGTGATCTGCTACTTTTGTTCAAATTTGCTACATCTCGCATGAGAAGGGCATTGACAGCGTTGATAGAGGCGGCGGCCGTATGCAGCGCGGTCAGGGTTCGAGACAAGTGGAGATGAAACGTTTTTATTGTTATTCTTTTTTTTTATATTGTGTGAGAGAGAGAGAGAGAGAGAGAGGCAGAAGGAGGCGTCGTAGACCCCATAATGTATATATATTCTTGATCAGGACGACCAGCCGAGTCGATTGAGCCCTGTCCGTCTGTCCGTATGTGTGAACGCGTGGATCTCAGCATCTATAAGGGTAGAGACTTGAAATTTTTTTGTAGGTCCGTGTATAGCACGCGCAGGTCAAGCTTGTTTCAAATATTCATCATACCATCATACCATCATACCATCATTCCATCATACCATCATACCATCATACCATCATACAATCATACCACCATATCATCATACCATCATACCATCATACCATCAGACCATCAGACCATCATACCATCAGACCATCATACTATCATTGCATCATACCATCATACCATCATACCATCATACCAGCAAACCATCAAACCATCATACCATCATACCATCATACCATCATACCAGCAAACCATCAAACCATCATACCATCATACCATCATACCATCATACCAACATACCATCATACCATAATCCCATCATACCATCATACCATCATACCATCATACCATCATACCAACATACCATCATACCATCATACCATCATACCATCATACCATCATACCATCATACCATCATACCATCATACTATCATACTATCATACCATCATATGCGTGTGCACACATACATTCATTGATTGAATTGCGCTGAATTATTAGCTGCTACTTCTACACCTCGCGTGAGAAGGGCATTGGCTGCGTTGATAGAGGCGGCAGCCGGCGGAGAGAGAGAGAGAGAGAGAGAGAGAGAGAGAGAGAGATTTCACATGGATTTGACGTCCTAGTTTGTTGTAAAACATCGATTTATTTTCTGTTTCCAATTTATCGATTAAAATCGTATTATATTTTCAATTATTTCAAGTTATCTCACACAGCAAATTTTATTTAGAGATTACATTAAGCTCTGTATATTCTTAAAGCCTCCTGAAATTTTCACAAGCGGCAAAAAGTAATCTTTATTTGTTATCAAGTGAGCACAGCTCACAGCTTTGAACTCCCATTTAGATGGTTTTAACATGTCTGTCAAAAAAGCATTCAAATACTGAATTCAAATAAGTGTTAATACTCCGATCAAACAAATATTAAATCAGACTTTTGTTGTATTTCCTTTTTCATGTAACACTTCTTGCGCTTGATTTTTAGTGTCAACAAAGCAATAAAACTGTTTGTTTGGAAGGAAGAAATTAAAAGTGTTTCTGTATTCCCAATTTGTTAAGAAATGTAGACGGCGCCGACCTGCCTGAAATCGTTAATAAAATAGAGACCTGTCTAGGTCTATCCCAATATATATTTTACAACATTGTTATTATTATGAAATTTTTCTTTATTTACTCATAAGTTTATGGACTCTATAAATTTATATATATCCTCAATAATTATGAGTGATAATTTTGTATGTCTATTTTATACACCAATATAACAATTTTTCGTTTTTTTTTTTTTTAATTTTGTAGATAAATATATAGTGGAATATTTCGAAGAATGAGAGAAACTACAAACTTTAGACTTAGAATTACAAAATTAAAACTAAAAAAACATGTGACAAACGTGCACACATTTATAGCATACATTTATATTTGGTTAGTTGAATCTATTGCTAGCTGTAGTAGCTGTAGTTCTTAAAGGAATGCTGTAACTCTCCTCAACTGCCCGGAATCGCAGCACGTGTGGATTACTTTTTTGGACCTGGGTATCCACAGGAGCTGCAAGACGGCAGTTAAAGATGAGTGCCTGTTGTGCTGTCTATCATCCAAATCGCTGATTGAGTGAATGAGGTTTGAAAATGAAATTTGACTAAATTCCTTGTAGCTTAATAATATAAATTCATTTATAAAATGTGCTAGCTGTTGTGATGGGTGATGATGCCTGTGCACTTTCTTATCAAAAATAAGAAATATATATATTCCATGAGTATTATTTATGTTTAGTGTGCGCGTGCATTGGGGATGTAGCTAAGGTTTCTAGTTGAAAAGTCGCTTCAGTATACTCTGTATGGTCACCAAGGACTGATCCTCTATAAGGAAGGTGCGATGGTTGCCCTCGACTGTGTGCACTTCCACAGGCTTTGTGCAAACCTTTAAAGGAATAAATTTCAAATTAATATCAATTCAAATACATTTTCTATATTTCTTCAAATGCACCTCCTTCAAGCGGTAGTCTTCATCCATTTTAGCAGAGTTATCGGTAGGCTTTACCAGTGTCACCTTCGACTTGAGTTTCAGCTTCGGCTTATAGCTGTCAGCCAACTCCAGTTTCTTGTAGAAAAGTTTCGCAGCCGTTTTGATCTAAAGCACAAATTAATCAATTATTAGTCTATCGTGAATTAATGTCTATCAGAAATTCTGCACTTACAGTTTCGACAGGCTGTGTGATTTCTACACTCAAGAGTTCGGCAAACTTTTCGAGTTTCTCCTCCCAAGTAGGTATCACCAATAGCAAGCGTACCAGCTGTAGATGAGTTTAAGAGTCAATAAAATATGGTTAAACGATCAAGAAGTTTTCATCTACTACTTACAGCTTTGTAATCAATGTTGGCTAGCACAAGACCAAAGTAGGCCAGGCCATAGCTCTGATTGCTGTTGTTGTCATCGACGGTGTATCGCTGCTTGAAGCTGCTCGTGTACCAGTTGACGTAGGTGGGCGCACCATCCAGCATGACAACGTTTGCGATTTCATTGGTCTCCTCCAGTATGCCGGCCATTACGTAGGTAAGCAGACAGCCGAATGAATAGCCGGCTAGCTTATAGGGTCCCTTTGGCTGCACTGTGCGTATCTGCTTGATGTAGAATTTCGCTGCAGACTCTATGGAGTCCAAGGGTACGGTGCTGGTGAATTGCAATCCATAGGCAGGCACCTCGAGCCTCTTGGCCAACAAAGCTACCGCTGTGGCAAAGCCTTCAATGGGGGCGATGAAGAAAATGGGGGTCTGTTTGCTATTCGGTGCCGCTTGAGTTTCCAGTTTTACAATTTCCTCAGTGGGTATGAGTGCAGTAGTGAATACCACCTGTGTACCATCGCCCATGGGACTGGCTGTACGCGATGGAGGCGTAGACTTAGCAACGGGGTCGGAGACAGCAGCATCAACGGTGCTTGTCGTAGTCTTCACGTCGGCGCCACCATCCATTTCCTTCAGAGCACCGAAAGTGAGTTGACGAATCTCCTGAGTCGACAAAACAATATCGAAATTACGCTCCAGTGTCTGCTTGATTTCCGCACCCATGAGTGAATCCATTCCCAGGTCGGCTAGGGAGGACGCATCTTGAATGTTCTTGGTATCACGCAGACCCAAGATATTTGCTATGGTGGCAATTAGACTAACTCCGGCGGACTGATCAGACTTGCGTTTCTCGGCCACCACCATCGACGCCAGCACTGGATGAGGCTGTTGCAGGAACAGATCGATGGTCTGCAGACAGGACGGCATGCGCTGGGGCAGAGTACCTCCAATTACAGTGTCATTGTCGCCAAGGTTCTCTAGCACCAGGCCAGTGTCACCAATGGCACCCCATTGGATTGATGTGCCAGGGAAACCGCTAATTTGACGTTGTTCGCATATGCGTTCCATGGCGGAGTTCGCGAGACCGTAGTTGGTTTGGCCAATGTTACCACGGCCGCAGGACACGCTAGAGAAGCAGATAAAGTAGTCCAGCTCGGTACAGATTGTGCGCGAATATTGATCCAAAAACTTGGTGGCTGTCACCTTAGGATCGGCAACTGCCTTAAAGTCCTTTGCAGTTTGATCCTCAATCAGAGCATCTCGTAGCACAGCGGCAAGATTAAAGATGCCTCCAACCAGTGCCAACTTGTTGCTCGTTTCCAGCAACTTTTTAGCTCCATCGGCTGTGGTCACATCGTTGGTATCGATGACTACTTTAACGCCACGCTCCTCCCAGCGACGGATCATAAGTCCCTGATAGCCGGTCTTTACACCAGAGCGAGAGGTAAGCACAATATAGCGAGCTCCACGTGTCACCAGCCAGTTGGTGAGCTCCAAGCCGAAACCACCCAGTCCACCAACAAGTATGTAACTCTTTTCTGGATGCATGTAAGTGCGGGGAATAGCGTTAATTAGACGCGGCTTAGGCAGCACGGTCTTCTTGCCATCCTCCTCGTCGCGTACCTTGATGACGACCTTACCAATGTGTTTGCCAGAGGCCATGAATCGGAAGGCCTGCTCAACTTGCTTGTCATTGAAGACAGAAGTGGGCAAAGGTACAACAGCGCCGCTCTTGATTCCCTCAGCCACAAGCGAGACAACTTGGTTCTGCATTTCCTCCTCGCCTTCCATAACACTGTCAAGCAGAATTCCATGGAAGGAAGTGTTCTTCAAGAAGACAGACATACCCAATGGGCTGTTGTTGCTCAGATCGAATTTGCCAATCTCCAAGAAGCGTCCATTAAGGCCCAAGCAACGGATTGATGCTTGCAGTTTCTCCTCGGACAATGAGTTCAGCACGAGATCTACACCCCGTCCCTTTGTTTCACGCATCACCAGTTGCTCGAACGATGTGTCACGTGAATTGCCGATGTTGCGTGCCTGTAGCTTGGGGAAGCGCTTCAGCAAAAATTCACGTTTCTCCTTGCTGCCCACCGTAGTAAACACGGTCAAGCCGTGATGCAAAGCCACAGAGATGGCGGCTTGGCCAACTCCACCAGAACCGGCATGGATAAGGATGCGTTCGCCCTTCTTCATTTGTCCGCGGACAAGCAAGGCATAGTAGACGGTGGCATAGACGCAAGGCACCGTAGAGGCCTCCTCCATCGTCCATTTGTCAGGAATTTGCCACATCATGCGCTTGCTGGCGAGACAAGTTGTTGCCAGAGATTTAGCTGGCACCATGGCCATAACACGGCGTCCGGCTGTGTCACGACCCGAGAATTCCAAGCCCAATACGCAGTCTTGTTCAGCCAAGTCGCCGGGAAGAGCATCAGCGGCTAGCTTGCCTGAGGACAACATTACGTCACGGAAATTAATGGGGGCATAGTAAACGGTACAGGTTTCCAAATCTTTCTTGGTGGTGTTATCAATCTTGGCACCCTCAATCCACTTCAACGACGACAAATCGCCCTTAACTAGTGTGTTAACATAGGCGTGATCCACTTGGAGGGTAGCTTGCTGGGTCTCCAATTTAAGATGACGGAAAGTACCCCAGTTGCCGTTTTTAAGTACATTCGAGATAAGATCCTTCTCCAATTGTTTCTGGTACACAGCCGTGGTCAGTGAGAACTTCTCGGATACGAGATCCTGTACAAATACTAAGCGTGCAAGTTTACCGCCATTTTCGTTCTTGATGCAGGTCATTAGACCGACGGCACCAAAGAGCTCCTCATTCTGGCAGACCACATAGACATATTGTGGCTCGGTTGCCGCCGTGGCCAAGGCAGCTTTAAGGTCATCCACCCAGTTGAAGTTCTTCTCTGTGACCTGTACGACCACAGATTTACGACTCTTCAGGTCGACCTTGCGGCGTGCCAGGACAACAACACGAGTACCGCCCAGCGTCTGCTCCTGCACACTGACGAAGCCAAATTTCTCCAGGAGTGCACGTCCAGTCTTGGTGAACGTATTCAGACTCTCCTCAAACAGTAGGAAGCCAGTGTCACGAATGCTATCAATGCTATTCTCGAGGGTCTTCGTATCCGGACGAGCGAGTACATCGATGCCGTAAACAAAGTGACAGTTTTGCTCAACAGGCTCCTTAAGCACATCCTTGGAGATGACGCGTACACCAGAGTCTCCTAGGGCGTTTGCAATGGTTTCCTCATCGTTGTTGGATGTGACCACAGCCACATCACCGGTGAGCACAGGTTCGCCTTCAATGATCTGCAGCAAATTGTTGGCCATAAGCACATCGGGATTGCGACCATTGGCCAGCTCGACACCCTTCAATTTGACAGCTCCACTTGAGTTCTCAATGACTAGTTGAATGGCCACATCGAGAGCGTGCAAACGGGCCTTTTCCGTGTTCTCATGCAATTCGGTTGTGTTGTTGTTGGCCACAAAGCTGTAGCGTTCAAGTGTGGGTGGGTTCTGGGTGCCGGGACGGCGTTGGGCCAGTGAAGCTTTCAGACCGCGCAGCTCCACTCCGCCGCTCTTGATAACATTAATGTCATCGTACCAGTAAACAGGTACACCAGTTTCCTTCTGCGCTTCCGTGCTGAGTCCGTTGATGAGCTCCAAATGCTTGAGTGGATTGATAACAGCCTTCTCAATACGCGTGGGCAAGTACAGCTCGCGCAAGTTCTTGCTGAGAATGCTGAACTGAAGCATGGTATCCATGAAGCTAATCCAGTTATCGACCCATTGCAAGTTTCCAGCGGAGGCATAGGTATCTGATTTAACAATGCCACGGAAAATTCCACTGTAATCGTAGCCGCGCAGACGCAACTCTTTGTAGACATCGTTGGTCGCTAGCTGCTTCGCTACGGTGCTGGCCGTCTGGGGCTCCAGGGGCAGTTCCTCGTTGTCGATGCTGTCCGGAATGGTAATCTTTCCGGACACAGCCAAGCTGCCGCTCTCACAGATCTCAAACTTGCCTGTGCCATCAAAGAAGTTGATTCCGAACTTGACCACGGCGCTCTTGTTCAGAATGGTGGCACGATGGAACACCAGATCCTCCATGACAACGGGAGTCTTGTGGAACTCTCCACCACGCATTTTGGCAAACGTCATCCAGGCCAAAGTCATATAACCAGTTGCCGGGAATAAAATGCGTCCATCAATGGTGTGACCAGCCAGGAAAGCATCCTCTTCCTTGGAGAGATCGACCTCGACGATGGTTTCACCTGATGACGTCTCCTTGCCAAACTTGGCCACAAGCCACTTTTGTGTATGATCCCAGCCGACCTTTGAGTTCAACATGGGAGTGCCACGACCCACGGGATAGGTGATGGGACGCACCAAGTTCAATACTTGCGGCTGAGCACCAGCAGCATAAAGTTTTCCCACATTGGTGAGGAAGAACTCAACATTGTTCTCGTGGCCGCGTTTTACCAAGCTCAAGTTGGTAGCGTCTGGGCCAAGAGCACGCTTCAGAATAGCCTGCAGTAGGCCGTGTGGTGCGATCTCAATGGCAATAGCATTCTTTGGAACATGTTGCAGAGCCTCGTGAAAGAGTACAGGGGAGAGCAGGTTGTTCACGTGATAGGCTGCTGACGATTGAATCGCAACTGGTGTGCCCCAGGCTGACTCAGGAATGCTGGTGCTCACCCAACGGGCGGTACGATTCTTGGCATTGGGAATGATCTTCTCCAGACTCTTGCGCAACTTTGGTCCGGCATCAGCAATGTATTTGCTGTGGAATGCATAGCCGCTGCTGTTGACAGCCTTGGCGAAGACCTGCTTGGCGCTCAGTGTGGCTACCAATGCTTCGATAGATGCCTCGGGTCCAGAAATAGTGCAGTTGTCTTCGCTGTTATGGCAGACCGGGAAACAATCACTGGGAACGACCTTGTGTGCCTCATCCCAGCTCAGGCCTACTGCAGCCATCTTGCCCTTTGGCAATTGAGTGTCTAGGATGCTCTTGCCACGCCAGTAAGCAGCCAACACAGTTTGCTCAGGTGTGAAGCAACCATCAGCATAAGCGCAGCCCAGTTCACCCACCGAGTGGCCAACAATTCCATCAGGACGAATGTTGAGCGAGGTAAGTAGATCCGTTAAGGCCACCTGCATGGCGGCGATAGAGATGAACGAGTTAAGAATGTTCTCAAAGCTCTTGTCCGTGGAGCGAGTAAGCACATCAATTAGATCCACGCCCTCTGGCTTCAGCACATCAGCGCAGCGTTGGATGGTCTTGGCAAACACATCAATCTCCATTAAATCCTTGGCCATGCTAGCCCATTGGCTGCCCATGCCCGAGTAGACAAACCAGATGGGGCGTTTGTCATCACTGAACTCAACTACTTCGCGCTGCAGGGAGCCCTTATTGCTCACCACACTGTAGCCGCGGAAGTAGTGCAAGGGAATGGGCTTGGAGTGAATATCGTTAAGTAGCTGCAAGTATTCATCGTCGTCGGTATGATTGGCGGCAGATTCCAGCATGTCTTGTACGGCTTCGAAGGTGCGGCCGGATGCAATTACAACTTTGGGTCCACCATTACGTGGGGTGATGGCCTTCGGCTTGGGATTCGATTTGAGAATTACGTGAGCGTTGGCGCCACCAAATCCGAATGAATTCAAGCCAATAATGCCTCCGTTCCATGGCAAGTTCTTATCGACTACCTTAAGACGACCATCGAGCAGGCCGTACAGATCAGGATTCGGCTTGTTGTAGTGCAAGTTGCCGGGTATGATACCAGTCTCCATGGCGATCAATATTTTAGCTACCGAGCAAACGCCCGACGCAGGCTCCGAGTGACCCATGTTGGATTTCACTGAGCCAATCAATAGGGGCGTGGTACGGTTCTTGCAGAAGAAGTCCGTGATTGAATTGACCTCCTGTGGATCACCCACTTTGGTGCCGGTGCCGTGAGCCTCCACATAGACAACCTCGTTGGGATTAAGGCCGATTTCCTCATAGGTCTCGCGTATCAAACGGTTCTGCATACTACCAATGGGATAGGTGATACCCTGCTCCTTGTAGCCATCCGTGTTTGTGCGCACGTTCAAGATAGAAGCGTACACACGCTTGGCAGCCGAAGTACGTTGCAGCAGCAAGACAACGCAACCATCGGAACGAACGTAGCCGTTGCCAGACTCATCGAAGGCCTTGCAGCTACCGTCTGGGCTCAACATGTTTAGCCTCTTGAACTGCAGTGACATGGTGGGCTTCAAAATAAGGCCAGCACCGGCGACCAATGCATTGTCGATCTTGCCCTCACGCATATCGGAGAAGGCCTGTTCCAGAGCGTATAGCGAACTGGAGCAGGCAGTGTCAATGCTGTAGCTGGGTCCCTTAAAATCGAATGTAAATGAAATTCGATTGGCAAACATGGCGCGTGCGCAGCCCGTCAAGCCATAACCATTTACACGATCCGGATCACAGCACCAATGCTGCTCCGTTTCGGATGTCGAGACACCAATGTAGACACCAGTGCGCGAGCCGCGCAAATCTGTTGGATTCAGGCCGGCATCAATGATTGCCTCGTGAGTCAGCTCGAGCATAATGCGAAGCAAGGGATCCATGCATTCGGCTTGCTTCTGATGCACGCCAAAGAATTGCTGATCAAAGTTCTCGAGATCGCTCTGCTTGATCTTGCCCATTCTGTCGGGCAGTCCATATAGACCTGTTGCAATAAGCATATGGAACTTCTTTTAATATACATCAAGGAGCGAATAAGGTGTCTTCACTTACCGCGCTCCCAGCGTCTGGGATCATCCGTGACCATATCGACGCCATCGAACAGATTCTGCTTAAACTCTTCAATATTCGAACTCTCAGGCAAACGGCCAGAGAAACCAGTTATCGCGATTTCCTCGTTTAACACCTGCTGACGCGGCGCATAGTGTCCACCACCCAGGTCCAATTGGGGGGCAGTACGCGTCGCTGGCTCAGCGGTGATCACTTCTTCGGAAAAACGGGCTGGCATGTTGTTGTCTGTTAGGGTATTCGTTGCACGGTTCCAATCGGAGGTGCTAGGTGTTAGCTGCTCGCTTGGCTCCTTAAAGGCGTCAGGTTGCTGTGAATTTTGTTGCTTCCTATTGCGACGACGGCGACGACGTAAAGCGCGTGCACTTTTACCGCTATTTTGTACAGTGGGGCTGCTGCTATTGTTACTTTGCTTAAGCGCAACAGTTTGCTGATCCACGGCTCGTAACAGTTTTTAGCAACTACAAAATCCAAAGTGAAAATTACAAAATTAGATTTTGTTTGAAACCAATTTGGAATCTTGGGAGATTAGATGAACAATTACAAAAAATAACTACGCAAAGTTATGGTACATATTTTATAAAATTTAAAAGATTTTATATTTTGGAGTACTGCTCTTTAAAGAAGTACAAATTATATTTTATTATATTATTGTAGTTTTAAATATCCTATAGCTTTTTAAACTACAAATTTGTTCTACTATATTTTTACAATATTTACGCATCTTATAATTACATTTAAAAACATTAACTTTCAATCGTGTTGCATACTTCTTTGCAGTAATCAAAATATACAAAAAACTTTAACTTTTATTATATAATAAAGTATAACTAATTTTGATAGTGAACGGGGACTTTGAATCGAAAGTGAAGTTTTTATTTAATAACTTAATTGAAACACAATTCAAAGTATATGTCACTAACTATACAAATACAAATATATATATATATATCAATTTGGATAGTTATTAGTTTTCTATTAGATTTTTGCTGTTGGAAAGCTGTTATTATGTACACTGGTGGCTAAATAAATATGTATAGCCAAACTATGTTAGTATTAAACTATGTTATATTACAGCTGCTGTTAATATTTCTGCTGTGCTCAGAAAGCTTTTTAATATGTTTTCTTTCTCTTGAAAGCTAAGCATCAGCCCGGCTAGTCGAATGATTGACTTATAGCGAGTAATTGAAAATCAGGTGATTTCTGGAGATGATGCTCGTGCAACAACTACTTTGCTCTCGCGGCGTTTTTGCTTGTTTATGGCGTGATTAGTGAATGCTCAACAGTGCGAGGCAACAATATTTGTGTACGTATACACAAATATGTATGTATGTACAATAACGCAAATACAAACAAACATGCTCTCATCATTATTCTCTCTCTTTCTGTATAGAGAGCCGCAAAAACAGTGCAACACAAAATATGTTAGCATAGAAATGCCAAAAGCGGGGTCGCAGCTGACGCTCACCCATACATAAATGTTTGGCACGTTTTGCCGACAAAGCTCGTACGATGCGCACTGTGAGAACGGTATGATGAAAGAAGAAGTAAGCTAAGCTAAACCAGCGGTTCGCTATGCTTGTATTTAAAATGAAAGGTCTGCAAGAACAGTTTTAGGAAGCATACATGCATACATATTTATGTATGTATACATTCATATATATGGGGAGAAAGAGAGAGAGAACGAGAGACGCGCCGGCATCGTCGTAATATTGTCCGGCAGCCCAGCCGGCAACAAATAATCCAAACACGCACACACACTCACGCTCTTACACATACATTGACATTAGCATGACGCGTGTTCGAAAGCAATTTGTAGAGAGTGAGATGGTGGCGTGATTTTCAAGTTTATTTAGGCATTATTTTTGTATTTTTGTTAGTTTTGGGGGGTGCCCGATTCGCTGATATCGCTTTGTTTGCTAGCTTACCTTACCTATGGCAACAATGATATGTTTATATCCTTTTACAATAATAACATACAACACATAGGAAGGGACAAACATACATAAGAACAAATATATACAGCGTGTCAATTGATTTTCAGTGTGGCTATCGAACCACTGACCGAAAATGGCGTCATTCGATATGTAAACAAAACACTCTGTTAGCAATAACCAACCGCGACTAGCCACTGCATGACGGCAACTGGCTATTAGAAGTACTACCTTCTCACACTTCAAGATTGTTTATTTATGCACTCAGGCCATTTCACACTTATCGATTATTGGACAGCTGCACCTACATACGTAGCATATCAGCCATGCCCATTTCGATTCCATTCATACATCGTAATGCCCATGCCCACCCCACGCCTCCGCCCACGCCCCTTATTATGAGTACGTAAAAGTCGTACGAGTCGCGCGCCTCAAGTTCATTGCCAATGATAAGCGGGAAATGGTCTGATTAATAGGAATCGACTTCGTATAACTGATAGCACATCTTCACAAATATTACGCATTTATGTACTTGAGTGTACGTGTGTGTGTGTATTCATAAATATTATTCCGTCTGGACACTTTCTGGTCGCGTGCTTAAATGTTTCTCTATCTGTATGTAAAATAGTTAGACATACTTATGTATGTATATGCGTTTATATACATACGTACGTAGATTAGAAATTTTCCAATCAATTATGTCATTAATTTTTCCTTTCCTTTTTCCTTTTTCTTTTAGACTGAAATCATAGAAATCAACCAAGTTGTCAATTAGAATGCGAAACCCTACCAAGTACTTTTCTATATGAAACACTAGAAAATGAAGTCAAAGGCAATCGCGATGACGAGGTCGGGTTTCAGGGAATGTGGCTATATGGATATATATTTAGGTAATGCGTACTTTAAACGTAATCCTAATTAGATGTTCTATCTAAAACATGCACTCTTGTAAACATTTTGGAATACGAAAAAAACAGGCTGAAATATTTGCATATACTATGTAACCTGGCATACGCACATATACATACATACATATATGTACATATATACGCATGTTTGTATTAGGCTGTTGTGTTGGCAACCCCTAAAATCGTCTGCGTACTTAGAATTTGCTAACAAGCCCAGAAAAGTCTAAAAGGGCAAATATTACATGACAGGTGATAAATGATTAAAGTTAAAAGTTTAAAACGATTTGGACCGGATTGTGTCATTTTATACTTATACTGCTAATTAAGACTCTGAGATTCCATAGTTAAGAATTCTAACATTTGCGTTTGTGTTGATCTTAAATTTGAATTGAATGCCAACGTCGAGAAAGTTAAAGATAGTTGATGAAGTTTTTCATTTAATATTCTCTCTCTTTCTCCTTTCTTTCAGAGCTAATTTCACACACGCACACAGGCACACCAGTCAACAACCATGCATGTGTATGTGTGTACATGTACATAGTATGCTTGTGCAGTGCAGAATACATACCTAAAAATCAGGCGATTCCTCGACAGCTGTTTTCTGAGACAGCAGCAACCACTTGCCCGGGCGATGTGAATGCCAAGCGAATTGGTTAAAAGTTTTGTATTTGGACAGTTAGATCCTGTGTGTTACAAATCGACCGTTTAGATGTTAGCCAAATAAACACAATTGTTTTGGCTTGCAAATTGTCACTTTTTAGCACTAGGTGAAACAGCTAGGTGTTTTAAATAAATTTATTTTATTATTCGGAGCGAAATCGGTTAATCACTTTGCTACGCGCAGTTGATGTAAAACACACTTGGTAAAGGCGAATCGACTTCTATTCAAATGAAGACTACCGCAATTCCTGGCGCGACCTAACGACGAAATGTGAACGAATAGTCGCGGCATCAGGTGAGCGGTGGCTTTTATACGACTACAGCGTCTGGTCTCGATGCCGCAAAAGCTTGTCTTAGCGCCGTGAGAGCAAGAGAGCTACCAGCAGCAACAAGCAAGATAAGCACTGAAAGCTCTTTGCTCTCTGTTAACCTTTCAGTCTGTTATGCTATTAAGCTGTTGTTGCTGCAAACTTAACAGCGACTGCGAGTTCTAAATAACATGCTATGCGATGTTATGTTTTCAAATTTGTTTACATATGTGCATGTATTAGACCCGTTAATATGCGATAATTGAAAGTCGTCTGACATCGAAATCGCACCACTTTTTGTTTTAAAATTCTGCTTAATCTGATATGAAAATTTGTCAGCTGTTAACAGAATAATATCAAATTATATGTATGCATAGGTATGTGTTTTATAGATAGGTGAACTGATAAAATATTTAATACATACGTTTACGAAGAGTAAAGGGTATATTGGTTTTGTAAAAGTCCATCTTGCAACCCGTTCACTTTTCTGTAATAAATTCTTTATTATTGTAGCGAGAAATCAGTTGTGATGCGCCTGGAGCTGAGGAGCCGAGGCAAACTATAAAATACTTTATCTTTTGAGACATAACGGTATTAACGGTATATCTACAAGATGCGTGTATATTTGTAGATATAGAATTTGAAAATATAACGGTGAAATTGCTGTTACCAGCTCTCTGGATTGAACAAAAAGAACAAAATCTACTTACGAAGTGGCAAACCGTGGAATATGATATATCTTTGGAAACAAAGAATATTTGATCAGACTCTATAGAAGCTAGAGACTTGGAATTTGGAATATATATATATATATATATATATATATATATATATATATATATATATATATATATATATATATAAAGTATACCTATCTCTGCCCATAGGTGTTATTGTAGAATTCTTAAGATTGATAGAATTGTTTGATTATGCCTACAGTGGGCGTGGCCAATTAAGTGAAATAATATATTCCTCAATTTAAGAGCCGAAATTGCAAAGTTTCCATGGATTTCGCTTTTAAAGTCTCCCTCAGATTCAAATTGGACCGTGAGCGAGTATCATGCAGTCGGTTGCGCCCGACTTCAACGTTCATACGAGTTCGTTCATAATACATTATTTATATACACGCATGTCTATATGTACATATGTATTATATAGTGTGATCATATTTCTTATCAGTCGATTTTTTTGTTTTAAATTTCATTAGGTCACACAAAGTCAGACGGAAGATTGATTCATCAAAGTAAATAAACAAAACTGGAATTTAATACAAGAAATTTGCCTATTAATTATGTATTTGCATATATTATACAGTAAACTTATTATTAACATATAAAATCGTGGAACTACTGCGATTCTTTGCTCAAAACCTTTTCGATAATTTTTAACGTTTGTGCCTCCTTGAGGAAGGTTCGATGGGTTCCTGCCACTACATGCATATCGATTTGAGCGCTGCAAATCTACAAATTACGCGAGGGTTAGATATTTATAAATTGAATGCATTTACGTATAGTTGATTACCTCCTTGAGACCGTAGTCATCCTGAGACATGATTGCATTATGTTCCGCCGATTTTATCAGCACCACATCGCTGTTTAGCTGCTTTGCTCCCTTGTAGCTCTCGGACAGAAGAAGCTTTTGCTTAAACATGCAGGCAGCTTTCTTGATCTGAATGAAAAAAATCCATGTAAAATAAATAAAGACATGTGATCCTACTTAATTGTTGACTATTCTTTTTCTGTAATAATTTTCTAATGATCAATTTTAAGTAAAAGACTTGAGCCTGAATGTGATTGGATCTCAAGCATTGCTTAAGTATCTACGTAAGTAAAGCTGAATAGATAAACAGGAAACCACCCACAGATATAACAATTAATATTGTGTTCTGTTTTAAATTTGCTCAAATTATTGCCACTTTCGTCTTTAGTCGTGCGACTTACCACGTCCTTGGTTTGTTGAGTATGCGGTGATAGGGTATCTGCAAGTTTGTCCAGTTTAAGTGTCCATGTCTCGACGCCTTCCAGAACTTGCAGCAACTGCAGACAAATTAGAGTATTAGCAGAATATTTGCAGTCTCTGTATACCATAGCTACCTGGTTGTAATCCACATCTGCAAGCAAAGCACCAAAGTACGCCAGCGTCATAGACTGCTGGCGGTTCAGATCATCGGTTTGCTTCTTGGCCTCCTGCACGTAGCCACTGGCCATGGTGGGAGCGCCGTCCAGCATGATGACCTTAACACCAAACCGACGTTGTTCGAGCGCAACGCCAATGGCATGTGCGAGAAGGCAGCCGAATGAGTAGCCCACTATGTTGTAGGGTCCACGCGGTTGGAGCTTTTGTATCTGCTGTAAGTAGTAGGCGGCGCACGCTTCAATTGAGTCTAATGGCACTTGCTCCGTGCACTGCAGACCGTAGGCTGGGCAGGTGAGTGAGGCGGCCAGTGCTTCGATGGCAATGGTAAATCCCTCAATGGGCGCAAGGAAGAACACAGCTGGCTCGTTGCCGGACTTCTTCGCTTTGGATTGCAGACGCACAAGCACATCCTGTGGTAATACTTCCTTGGCGAATACCTTGCGAGTTTCATCGGTTTGAGCAATGGTCGTCTCCGCCGTCTTCTTGGCACCAGAATTTGTTTGCGCTGCAGCAACTGTGTCGGGCTTCGAGGCCGTCGGCTGTGGCTCCCGACCATCAATTTGCTTCAGCGCAGCGAAGGTTAGCTGACGAATTTCTTGGGCTGACAAGACTAGATCGAAGTTCCTTTCCAGTGTCTGCTTGATTTCGGTGCTCATGAGCGAGTCCATGCCCAGATCGAAAAGTGTTGTCTTGTCCTGAATGGAATTCACGTCCCGCAGACCCATTATGTTTGCGATGGTTGCTATGAGGCTCTGGCGATTCGATTGCTCCGTTTTGCGCTTTTCAGCCAATACCATGGATGCTAGTACAGCGTGCGGTTGCTGCATGAATGTATCTAAGGTCTGCAGACAGCTGCTCATGCGCTGAGGCAGGGTGCCGCCAACCACAGTATCATTGTTGCCCATATGCTCTATGATGAGGCCTGTGTCTCCAATGGCGCCCCATTGTATGGCAATGGCGGGATAACCCTCGGCCTGTCGTAGCTCGCAGATGCGTTCCATGGATGAGTTTGCGAGGCCATAATTTGTCTGGCCAGGATTGCCACGGCCCGCGGCCAGACTTGAAAAGCAAATAAAGTGCTCCAGCGCTGGGCACATGCTGCGCGAGCATTGGTCTAGATGCATCGTGGCTAGTATTTTTGGCGCTGTCGCTACCTCAAAGTGTTTCACAGTTTGTTCTTCAAAAATTCCATCTCTTAGTACTGCGGCTAGATTAAATATGCCTCCGACCAGGGCCAGCTTATTGCTACTCTCTAGCATCTTCGCACAGCCCACCGCCGTGGTGACATCGTTAATATCAACGGCTACGCGAACACCACGCTCATGCCAACGGCGGATCATCAACGATTGGTAGCCAGTTCTTAGCCCTGAGTGCGAATTCAAGACAATATAGCGTGCGCCTCGAGTCACCAGCCAGTTCGTTAGCTCTAAACCAAAGCCGCCTAAGCCGCCTACGACAATGTAACTCTTCTCCGGATGCATGTATGTACGGGGTATGGCGTTGGTAAGTCGCTGCTTGGGCAGCATCGATTGCTGCTCCTCGTTACGTATTTTAATGACGACCTTGCCAATGTGCTTGCCCGATGCCATGAAGCGAAATGCCTTTTCGATCTCCTGATCAGTGTAGACAGTCGTAGGTAGTGGCAGGACAGCACCGTTTCGAATGCCCTCAGACACAAGCGATACGACTTGCTTCTGCATTTCCTCCTCGCCTTCCATAACACTGTCAAGCAGAATTCCATGGAAGGAAGTGTTCTTCAAGAAGACAGACATACCCAATGGGCTGTTGTTGCTCAGATCGAATTTGCCAATCTCCAAGAAGCGTCCATTGAGAGCCAAGCAGCGGATTGAAGCTTGTAGCTTCTCCTCAGACAGAGAATTGAGGATCAATTCAACACCTTCTCCCTTCGTTTCATTCATTATCATTTGCTCAAATGATGTGTCACGTGAGTTGCCGATATTTCGCGCCTTCAGCTTAGGGAAGCGCTTCAGCAGGAACTCACGTTTTTCCTTGCTGCCCACTGTCGTAAAAACAGTCAGGCCATGGTGTAAGGCCACAGAAATGGCAGCCTGGCCAACTCCGCCAGACCCCGCATGGATAAGGATGCGCTCACCCTGCTTCATGTGTCCTCGCACGACCAGGGCATAGTAAACAGTAGAGTAAACGCAGGGCACTGTAGAGGCTTCTTCCATGGTCCAGTTGTCGGGTACATCCCAAAGAAGATTCTTATTGGCCAAACAGTTTGTGGCCAGGGACTTGGCAGTCACCATCGCCATGATGCGACGGCCGCGTGAATCGCGCCCAGCAAACTCGAGACCCAATACGCAGTCCTGATGAGCCAGATCGGCTGGTAAGGCATCTACACCAAGCTTGCCGGATGCCAGCATGACGTCACGGAAGTTCAGGGGAGCGAAGTACACTGTGCAGGGCTCCCATTTGTCGAGGTTCACATTTGCGCTGCGAGGGCTTTCGATCCATTTCAATGAAGACAGATCTCCCTTGATCAGTGTATTGACATAAGCTTGTTCCACAGTTAGAAGTGGTTGATGTGAATTCAGAGGCAAATGTCTGTAGGTGCCCCAACCACGATTTCGGTACACGTTGATGGACAAGTCTTTGGCAATTTGATCGGCAAAGAACGGATCCAACAGAGAGAATATTGGCGATTCAGGATCTTGCAGTAAATATAGGCGAATGCGATAGCCAATCTGTTCTCGTTTTAGGCAGTTTATAAAGCCCAGAGCGCCAGTACGCGGTTCTCCTTGTGCTACTACATAGACGTTAGTCTGTTCCGATTGTGATTTACTTAGCGCGGCTTTCAGATCAGCGATCCACTTGAAGTTGTCGTTTGAGACGCGCACAACTGGCGACGTTTCGAAACTCGTTTCGACTACTTTTCTAGCCAGGATCAACATGCGATCGCTGTCGTAGATCTGCTCCAAGACAGGCAATAGCTGTAAACGCTTTAGCAGAGCCTGTCCACTTGCCTTGTAAGCGCTAACACTCTCCTCCAATAGAAGAAATCCAGTCTCTTTAATAGTCTCAATGGAGTGTTGAAGCTGAAGATCTCCTGTGCTAAGTAAGTCCACGGCATACAGAAAGTCACACTGGCGTTCCACAGCAGCCTTGGCAAGATCTGCGACAATTACGCGCACCCCAGAGCTTTGTAGTAGATCGCTCAAGGCTGACTCGTTGTGGCTGCTTGTGGCTACGGCTATGTCAGCGACTAGGATTGGCTCACGTTCAATGAGCTCTAGCAGCTTGACAGCATTTAGACTGTCTGTGCGACTGCCAGCCACCTCTACGCCCTTGATTTTGATTGCGCCTCCGCTGTTCTCTATGATCAGCTGCATGGCTACGGTGAGAGCATGGATCCTTGAGTTTTGCTGATCTCCGCGTGGATCGATGAGCTGCACATTTGGAATGAAGCTGTAGCGCTCTAGAACAGGTGCACTCTGGCTACCTGAGCGACGTTGTGTCTGCGCTGTCTTAATTTTGTGTACCTCAACACCGCCACACTTAACAACTGAGATGTTGCGATGCCAGTAAGCCGGAAGCCGTTGTTGATGCTGTTTGACCAGCTCCAAGTGCTTGATCGGATCGATGACAACACGTTCGATGCCAGTTGGCACGTACAACTCTCGCGTGTTGTTGCTGAGTATGCGAAACTGCAACATGGTGTCCATGAAACTTATCCAATTATCCACCCACTGCAAGCGGCCGACAACTCCCGAATTGTCGAGCTCAAGAATACCCTGGAAGACGCCACTGTAGTCATAGCCACGCAGTCGCAATTCCTTGTAGACATCCTTAGTGCAGAGCTTAGCTATCCCTGCGCTGCCTGGCAGTGCTGGCAGGTTTAGCAGCGACTCTTGCGCATTGGCAACGAGTCGAATCTTGCCCGATGCCACCAAGCTGCTGCCCTCACATATCTCGAATGTGCTGCTGCCTTGGAAGTAGTTTACTGCCAATCTGATCGCCGCGCTCTCCTCCAGGCCAAGGATGGTGGCACGATGAAAAACTATATCCTCAAAGACGACGGGCGTGCGTTGGTAGTCACAGCCCTGCTGTTGGGCTAGCATCATCCAAGCCAGTGTTAAGTACCCTGTAGCAGGATAGAGTATGCGACCATCAATTGTATGCCCAGCCAGGAAGGCGTGCTCCTCCTTACTAAGATCAAGTTCAATGCTGAGCTGATTAGACTGACGGCCTCCCTGAAACTTGGGATAGTTCCATTTCTGCGTGTGATCCCAACCTATAAGTGAGCTGAGCATGGGAGTGCCTCGAGACACGGGGTAGCTGATTGCTCTTGATGGAGACATTCTCAGTAGTTGTGGCTGACCACCAGCTGCATAGAGCTGACCAAGCTGGGTCATCAGGAACTCGGCATTGTTCGCGTGACCCCGTTGCATAAGGCTCACATAACTTATTTTCGGTCCCAGCGCCCGCAGTATCGAACGGAAGAGTCCGTGCGGCGCGATTTCCACAATCAATGCGTTCTCGGGTATGTGGGAAATAGCTTCATAGAACAGCACAGGTGAAATTAGATTATTGATGAAGTATGCTGCCGAGGCCAGGCGGCAGGCAGGTGTTTCCCAGTCCCGCTCCAGAACGCTGGTGCTCAGCCAACGCTTGGAGCGCTGCTTAGGCTCAGTGATCAAGCGCTCCAAGTTCTTGCGCAGCATAGGGGCAGCATCCGCAATGTATTTGCTATGAAAAGCATAGCCGCCGGACTCCACAGCTCTCACAAAGATGCCCGCATCATGTAACTTCTGAATAGCTGCATCCATGGAGTCAACGGGTCCAGACACCGTGCAATTGTCCGCGCTGTTGTGGCACACGGCGCAACAATCCGATGGCAGATGCTTATTGATTTCTTCCCAACTCAGTCCTACGGCTGCCATCTTGCCTTTCGGTAGTCCCGGGGTGTCCAAGACGCTTTTGCCACGCCAATAAGCGGCTAATACAGTCTGTTCGGCTGTCAGGCAGCCATCCATATAGGCGGCGCCCAGCTCCCCTGCCGAGTGTCCAATTATGCCATCCGGCTTTATATTCAGCGTCCTGAGTAAGTCCGTCAAGGCCACTTGAACGGCTGCGATCGATACGAAGGAGTAGAGCATGTTGTCAAATGTCCTTTCAGTCGAGCATGTGAGAACTTCAATCAGGTCAAAGTCCATGTGTTTCAGCACCTACAGGGTCGATTGGTGACAATAGATAATATATTAATTATTCATTCCATACTTAAAGGAATATAAGAAAACAGGAATAACAGCACTGCTCTAGTCGAGACGGCGTAACTGGAAGATATTCTGAAGCTGATATTCCAATCATTATACAATTCTTTTATACATATATCTTTTTTTCATTACAGAAACTGACACAGTAAATGTGAAGTATTCAATAATTATGGTATTCAAGTTACGCTTAAAAAATGAAGCCAAGAAATCGATATTTATCGGTAATTAGAAAGTGGGTTATCGGAAAAATTTTAATCTTTTCTTCCAAGTTTCAAATCTTCTGGTTTACGCATTCGCTGCGTTCATACGGACGGACACACGAACGGAGGGATGGATGAATGGATGGACGAATGGATGGATGGACGGATGGATGGATGGACGGACGGACGAACGGATGGATGGACGAACGGATGGACGGACCGATTGACGGACCGATGAACGGACCTGGCTCAGCTTGTCCTACTGGCTAAGAATATGTATGCTTTTTTGGTTCTGCCTGTGACATACACTTTTACAAAATCATTCTCATTTTCAATGGGTTCAGAGTATATAATAATATAATATAATAATATAGTATATAATAAATGCACAAATTGTGTAGTCAAGTGTTTCTCAGTGCTTATCTCTTGTATTAATAGAAACTACATTTTTAAAAATAAAATATTTGCAAGTTGTTTTTACTTTACTCACCTCGGCGCAATGTTGTATGGATTTGTTGAAGACCTCTATTTGCATTAGATCCTTGGCCATGCTGGCCCACTGGCTGCCCATGCCAGCGTAGACAAACCAAATGGGTCGCTGTTCCTCCTCATAGAGCAGAACGTCCTGTTTGACGACGCCGGCGGGGCCTAGCACAGAGAAACCGCGATAAGGATGCAGTGGAATGGGCTGCGAATGAATGTCATTGATCAGCGCCAGGAATTCATCGTCATGGCGATGCTTCGCGGCTGCCTCTAAAAGCTGCTGCACTGCATGTTCGGTGCGTCCAGAGCAGGTCACGAGCTTTAACAAAGGATCCTTAGGCCTGGAGCTGAGCTTTTTTTTCTTCTCATGTGACTTGAGAATTACGTGAGCGTTGGCACCACCAAAGCCAAACGAATTGAGACCCACAATGCCACCCTGCCAGGGTAGATTCCGGTCCGTAACTTTGAGTCGCCCTTCGACTAGAGCTGGTACGGCGGGATTTGGCGTATGATAGTGCAAATTCTTAGGTATAACACCTTCTTCCATGGCAATGATCATCTTGGCCAGAGCACTTACCCCTGAGGCGGGCTCAGCGTGGCCCATATTGGATTTGACGGAACCAATGAGCAGGGGACTGGGACGCGCAGGATGACAAAAGAAGTTGCTTAGCATATTTGCCTCCTGATCATCCCCCACGGGAGTACCACTGCCATGAGCTTCAACATAGACCACCTCGTCGGGATTGAGACCGATTTCACTGTAAGTCTCTTTGAGCAACTGATGTTGCATGCGACCGTCCGGAAAAGTGACGCCCTGCTCCTTGAAGCCATCCGTATTGGTGCGCACATTTAGAATGGATGCGTAGACGCGCTTGGCCTGCTCACTGCGTTGCAAGAACACCACGGCGCAAGTGTCGGCTCGAGCGTATCCATTTGCGGCCGCATCGAAAGTCTTGCAGGCGCCATCCTGACTAACGATGCCTAGACGCAGAAACTGCAATGCGAAAATGGGCTTCAGTATAAGATTGACGCCAGCGACCAAGGCGTAATCGCAGCGGCCAGCACGCATGTCCGTATAGGCGTGCGACAGGGCCACAAGGGAACTGGAGCAGGCAGTGTCGACAATGAAGCTGGGACCCTTGAAGTCGAAGGTATAGGATATGCGATTGGCAAACATGGCACGGGCGCAGCCTGTCAGGCAGTATCCGTTGATGCTGCTGGGCTCCATGTTGGGTATCTCGTGCTCCGTCTCGACAAAGGATAGACCTATGTAGACGCCGGTGCGACTGCCGCGTAGCTCCGATGGATTGATGCCCGCATCAATGATGGCCTCGTGTGTCAGCTCCAACAGCATTCGCATGCACGGATCCATTAGTTCAGCCTGCTTCTGGTGCACGCTAAAAAATTTGTCATCAAATTTTTCCAAATCTTCGTCTCTCATTTTGGCCATTCGCTCTGGTAACCCAAATATGCCTGCCCCGGGGTATATGCACTTATAAGAATCGAAGCGAAATCCAGGCCGAGATAGTTATGTATTGCTTACCTGCCTCCCAGCGGCGCGGATCGTCTGTAACCATATCAATGCCGTTAAGTAAGTTCTGTTTGAACTCCTCAACATTGCTGCTCTCCGGAAATTTGCCCGACAGTCCCGATATGACAACATCACCCACTGTGTCGGCAGCTCCATTGCTTTGTGCTGTCGACTGTTCCACTCTTTTCTTGCTACCCATTTTATGTTTTTGGTTCAGTGTCGTGGTATCGGCTTAATCTGTATATTGCATAATATATTATTCATCTTGAAATCTTGAATTTATCTTGAATACATTAGTCTACAGTTGAAGATCGTTAAAAGCGCAAATTATATAAAATTACTGAATATCAGGAGGTTTAACATGCAAGTATTTACGATTGTAGAGTATATTTAGAAACAATCGATGCAGTCGGGTAAACTCTTCCACTCAGATAATTCCATTCGTAAAACAAATTTCCTGCTAATTAGGGATTATTTTACAATACTGAATAATTTAACAGTCAACAAAAAATCAGCTCTTTTAATATATAAATACACAACCATATAACGAATAACTTTGCTTTTAGAATAAAGGCAATCACTTGATCACTTGATCACTTGAGCTCTTTAAGTTAAGAAAATATTTGTATATAATTGTTGTTTTAATAGTGCTCATTCTCTCTTGTTGTTTATTTTTTTATTGTTGTTTAATTTTTTTTATTTATTTATTAAAAAACAGAAGCTGTCATCGACTATTAAAATTCAAAATAATAACTATATTTTTCTGCTTAGTTTGTTGAGCTAAGTTCAACGAGTTCTGTCTATAAAAACAAGATATTTTAGAGTTAAATTCAAAGTATGATATTTAGTACAGGTCAGTGCTCTAAAAGAAACAAAGTTCATCAAATATTTCGTATTGCTGTTGCAAAATTGGTTAAATACAATATTGGTTAAATAAAATCTCCTACATAAATTAAACTACAAAAAAACCCTAAATTTTTAGAAAATTAAATAAAATTCGAATTTTAAAAAAATTACTTTTTGATCATAAAAAAGCTAAGGAAAAAATATAAAAGTAAACCATGAGTAGAGAAATATCCAGGTATAGCTTGATATTGAGACATTATATATAAATAAGATAAAACCGAACAGGTAAGAATTCAACTTTTGAGACTTCAGGGAGCTTAAGTATATGGGATGTTATTCATTTGTCAAGATCATTTTGTTGTTGCTTTTATGTTACAAAATAGAATAATTAAATTTTTGTAAATTTATCTATGGTATATTATTAGTGTATGCTGTGTCCAGGATTGTGCTGTGTCAAGTTGCAAATTTGTTGTACAGTTTTATAGGTTAGTCAGACATTCCTTGGCAAGAGCTTAAACTTCATTATTTTACATTAAAAGGATGTGAACAAATGAGTTTCGTTAAACAAATTTCAGAAATTTGTCTAAGACATTTATAGATAATAATCAGCTTTTAGTTGTAAGATCCACTTAGTTCACATATTATCTCTTCTCTTTTTAATTTAACACATTGACACATCATATTATTTGACGGAATTCGCAGAGTGCAAAAATTGCAAAATAAGTTTTTGAAAGGCCATTGCCCCCGGCGTAAAAATCAATTGAAGTTCTTCACTTTGACACATTTGATATGTAAATGTAGGTTTAGGCATTTGAATGGAATGTACACATCACGAACAAATGTCAACGGCAGTAACAAATGGAAGCCTTGTTCTTAACACACACACAAAGATATTGGGAAGGTTTGACTAGATATTTTCACTGTCACTCACTTTATCTAGTAGCTTATATATGGCACCGTGTATTCTTTAAGGATTTGTTTTATTTAGAGTTTGGGCTACAGGATAAATTGGAGTGTTGATGTTGTATATCCTTTTAGTATCGGCTTGATATCGTTCCGACTAGATCCGAATGCACACTGAACGCGTCGCGCACTGCAGACACTCTTTTTAAGCATTCGGTTTTGGGGGGGAGCAACGGAGGAGTTCTAAAGTCGCATACATAATCGCCTATATCCATAGCTAATACTAAGCCAATACTAATTTCGTCTATCCGTTCAAAGCTCTAGAATTGACACAAAGAGTGCGATTGAATTGCGACCAAGCCGCGATCGCCGACTACTGAATAATTCAGTTTTATGCTAAAATGTTCAGAAATTCAAACAGAAATTGCGACGCACAGACAACAGGAGAAGCAGGACAGGTGCGCTTACATCAGTACACCAGCAGTGTATACTAGCACACCAGTGTCAATACCCGTGCTCGTGTTTATGCCCATGCCCTGTTAATTAGTCCAAGTAGCTTTGCCAACGCCATGTTGACCCACTTTAATACAGCAATGCCAAAACAACAAATCGACAGATAAATGTAAAACCTTAATACAGGCCGGAAGACCTGCAGGCCTGACGATAGGATTGCTTCTTGGTTCGATTGCGCTTTCTGCTGGCTTTTGAACGAGTAGCTAAATGGTTGCTAATAATTTTTGGTCGCCTTGTGACATTGTTCTTGGGTTTGAGAACACCATTTCTAGGATTCTTCAACTGGGAGAAGAGCTTAAGCTGTAGAATCCATCGCTGCTCAGTTAACTCGCCTTCTATACTCACTGTCTTGGCTAGGCGTTTGATCACCTGTCTTTCGTGCGTAGCTCCGCTTGCAACTTGGTTCGATATTGCGTCTTTTTTCGCACGCAAGTTGAAGGGCATGCGTATTTGTTTATCGCTCACTAAGAGTAAACCAAGGTTCGTACCAAGCTCCACTGAAAACTCCACAGCCCGCTTGAGTGAGCCAAACGGACTAATCACATCGTCCATTACCACGTCCTTTATCATCTCACACAGCGCATCCACGGTTGTGCCTGTGTAAACAGCATCTGCCTCAGTTAGTGTGGTTGCCCAGTCAAAGCTAGGTTTGGCGATACTCACACAGATTCGGCTGACGGCTCAGCAGATCCAGCACGTACGGCAGCAAAGACGTGGTATTAATTTCCATTCGATACTATGTTTGTATCAATACGTATATCTTGAAATTCTTAAAATTTACTTTCCCTATGTGTCCCTACCATGTGCTGAGCAAATGTTTGCGTAAGCTGTACTTGAATATAATTTTTCAACGTCTACTGAGAATGATTGCAACATGATTTGTGGCATGTTTTTGAATTATCTCAACTTTATATTTATATTTAAATGACAGTCCTTTGTAGTTGGGAACTCATATGCAAAAGTTGATAGCTGTTTCCTTTTGACTGGTCTCAATGTATAAATAACTATTAAAAAGAGAACTTTTATTATTCTATGATCCAGGCTTAGGCAGCTTGCAGAGGCATATGTGAAAGAATCAAAGAACTTTATGTGTAATTATAAGACTTTATTGTTGGTTTTATTTAACTTTTAATGATGAAACAATATATCTTGAGATACATGGCAAAACCACATTGAACCTAAGAATTTCGTTGATCAATCTGTACCACAAAGTGCTAACAGTCCAAAATATTCTGTTTCCGTGACTTTCAGCTATGATGAAATGTGAGCAATCCAGCAATATTGATATCATATAAAGTAAAGTATATAAGTAAAGTATCCCTAGACCTATCATGATCTATTTTAAATTTCAAACGAAATAAAACTTTAACGCTTCAACTACAGCCCAAGCTCAGAAATAGTATCAACATGAACATATTTAATCATATAAGACTCTCTTCTGAAGAAGTGGAATAAATAAATACAAACAAATTTTTTAAAAGTAAAGATTACCATTTATTTGAAAACTACGTCAAACATACAAAAACATTGAAAGTATTTTACGTAAATCGGAATTCAAAGTTTGCCTGCGTAAGACACAAGCTGAAAAAAATAAAAGAAAAGCAATATTAATAGAATATTTTATGGCAAAGATTCGTTCACCTTGAGTTCACAATTCACAGTTCATGTGGAGGGACTTTGGTCTACAATTATCATCATCATCATCATCAGCATCATTATTGAGCTTGACAAATGTCGCAACTATGTTAAGCCACAATCCATTCCATATATCCCGCAGCACGTTTTCTGCTGCGTTTGCATTCAGATGGCATGATAATGATCTTGAAAATAGTCAGTTTGTTGTTGATGCTGGGCCTAGCAACCAGCTAAGCTCTCACCATTTGCACAGCTGCACCAACCTTCAGGAATGTAAGGTTCTTTTCAGGCATTACCACATAGTCTAGGCCAAGGATGAAGACTGAATTGCTGCATGCCTAAGTGAAAGTTAAAACAGAAATTCTCTTCCAATTTAACATACGCATACGAATCCAAAATATATTTCGAGCAAGTTGTTAGGCGCCAATGTGAAGCCCAAGATAAGAGTGTATTCGCTATATAACAGGTGAACAAGTTCCGTATCAACTGTGAGTGCGTCTGCATGGCCACAGTAACAACGACAAATTATGAGCTATAAATAATAGGCGAGAATAGTTGAGAGAGTGTCTCATCAGTACATACCCTGTGGATAGCTAAGAGCCAACAGCTCAACCTAATTCAGTCTTAAGCTAACCTGCAGGCTACAGCTGCATGAAGCCCATTAAATATGTCTATAAAATCTGGTTGATTCTGTTAAGTTTGACTGTCCCCAGTTCGTAAACCTTTTGAGTGCAGGAAACTGGGGTAGCCGGAAATAATATGATGTGCATTTTACCCGCCTTTTCATTGATTTCACAGGGTATCAAAGACAAAACATCATCAGACCAAAACAAAGACGCGTGCTGCTTCTATTGATTGCGCTGGCAACAGCAGACGAGGATTGCTTCTAGTGAGCCTTGACCTTGTTTGGGCGATAACCGTGCACCGTCGGACATCTAGCACGACACACGACTATTTGCCGTTGCGGACACATGAGAGCACTGTGATTAGCTCTAGTGAGCCGCGTGCCAGTGGCTATTGGTGATAACTGATAACGCGGCGATTGGTTAGTCAGGCTGGCGCTGACACCGAAGTGGACCTACGGAAATTTACTCCAAGCAAAAGTGTGTGTCACGCGCAGAGCTATACATACATATATATATGTCTGTATGTTTCATATATATTTTGTTTGTTTGTGTATATATATAGCTTATTCGCATTATCGGCTGACGGCGTGCTGCTAAACATTTTATATTTATGTTTATATTTTGTATTTCGGCTACTGCCACAGCTGATATCACATCACATTTGCCTGCAAAATTGATTGAAATCACGCATACGAGCTGTTGCCCTTGGGGATGCAGCCTGCTTGGCCAGAAAACCTATCTTAGCTATAATATATATTTAAATGAAATCACGTATACGTCCTGTTGCAACTGCTGGAAAATAGACAAATGCAAAAACATAAAGACACATGTATTTAGTTAATGTTTATTATAGAATTCTGCTTATGCTAGACACAGTATATCTGTAAGTGATTGGAATATCACGCATACACCCAGTTTCTCCTCCAATCTGTATTAGTTTAAATATATATATATATATATATATATATATATGCATATGTATATGACAATTCTTTGATTCTCATTATCAGCTGACGGCGTGTGGCTACACAGCTTATGTTTATCAGGAATATTTCACATTTCAACTATCACATTTGCCTGCATATTAAATTGAAATTACCCATACGACTAGTTGACCTTGGGAATGCAGCTAGCAGGAGCATAGCCAAATATATAGATAGACTTCATGCTTATGTTAACATTCTGGGATAGACGCCACTGTAAAATATGGCAGCATATAGATTTGGTTGAAATCACGTATACGACCAGTTGCCCTTGGCGATGCAGCCCGTAGCTGATAAGAGCTCATAAAAGCACGATCAGCTGCGAAGCTGTTAGGCTTTTCACGGTTACTTAAAGGTGAGTTTGAACAGAAGCTTTGTCGTCTACGTCAGAGGTTTAATAGTTGAACCTCAGGCTAGTGGTGCTGTGATGCAAATTGACGCGAAACACAAACACTTGCGTCACAAGCCGTTGATCAAAGTTCTCTACCAAAAGGCAAATAATTTCAATTTTGCTATAAATAAAAATTTATTGTCATTTCGCGCAGGACACATGTGTGCAAAAAATTGTTAAGAAATAGTTAAGAAATAAGTTAATATACAGAAAATATTCCTTTTAAATTTATAGCATAATCGATTTGTTATACTCGATACAATTTTGATTACACTTTAGTAATTGCAAATTACATTTCGTTCACTTAATTCTAAGTTCTTAATTTTATGTGCATGCATACATATATGTATGTCCATATGTATGTATGTGCCTTTCGACATGAGGTTCACGCGAATATATTTATTTTAATAGATTCCGTTTGACGACAAAACGCACCGCACGAAACCAAACAAAAAAAAAAACAGGCCGGGCCAGACCTGAGCATTTGGGTCAGTTTATAAATTAAAATCACGATTTGCAGATAATTGCGCTTTCATTTGTTGCAGGTATCCAGGCATGAGTTCAGGTGCCTAATAATTAACAGCAAGTAAAGAAAGTTCCACAATTTCATTATAACCTAGTGTAGCATGAACTAAACACACAATTGGGCATAAATTAAGAAGGCTGCCTTGCATAATGGCAACTTTGCTACAGATAAAAATGTTGAATAAACTTAGTTTACATGTCGAATCTATTAAGCGCTTTTGAAGTGCACGGCTATGAAATACCCTTACTGGTCCAATCTCTTTTTATATCTATGTATATATCTGTGAGTGGGCTATCGTATAGAAGATTCTAGAATTTCTAGTGCTGCATTAGAAAGTCATTTTTCTTGTTTTAATCTCTTGATTTAAAAAGGAATTTTAAAGTAAATATATTCTTCCTCACTTTTCAATTGAAACAAAAAATAAATATAAATATAATTTTAACAACGTTTACTATATATTTATATATTGAACTTAAAATTGTAGTGAGTGAAGTCTTAACAAAATTCTTTAAACGTGAAAGTTATTATTTTTTGCATTTATTTTTCAACAAATGTATATAGGCGTATACAATATTAAATTTTATAAAAAATACATTGAGTTTAACTTATGTAAGTCGTCTAAAGGTGTTAACTTTTTGACTGAAGCGACATTTATACTGGGAGATGAATGTCTAGCCCTTAAATTACTCAAGGGCTAGACGAGCTGATTGTAAGATGTGAAAGCTGATAGCAACAATGGAAGCTAACAAATGCAAAAAAGCAGAATGTATGTAAATTCTAATATGTAATAGTTGTAAAATGAGAAGTCAGTCATACATATTAAATATGTATGTCCGTTGGTTCGAGAGATGGATTTTCACTTGAAAATAATATAAAATAATACTCTAAATATATATATAAGTCAAAGAAAATATTGAATTAAGTAAACTTAACATTTCAATATTCACGTTATGTTATTAACATATTTCTGAATAACAATGTAATGCATTTTTCTGTTAATTGGCTCGTACTTAGGTAGTGGAAAAAACCCGTGTTTGATTTTTGAGCTGATATTTTGCAACATATTCAGAGCATTTTATTAAAACATATGAAATATATTGTATTCATTTCAGCAAACTAAGCAAATTTACTAAAATTACGTTCCACTAAGAGATAGGCGCATGTATGTAAAAGTATTTAATGTGCGCACGTGCTGTAAACGACTGCGAGTTGGAGGTGATTCAACTTAAGGCGCATAAATCAAGGCGGTTTATGTTGATATTTCTATGTAATGAGGCACAAAAGCTGATTTAATACACGTTTCGAAAAAGTATTTAAATTCTTTATTAAATGTGAGTGTTCACAAAGACAAAGAAGTATATTGGCGAATATTAATATAATATTTATAAGAAAATATATACTTGAGTATATTACCGTCATCTCTCTGGCCAATCGGCTAAAGCTTAAGCTAATTTCCCATTGCTAGAACAGGAATGCTTACTAAGTATCCAGAGAGCCTACTAATATATTTTAAATAAATAAATAAAAAAATAAATGAAATCAATATAAAATCATTCAATCTGATTTGCAGATTTGCAGCTGCCAGAGGAATGCTATACATATCTAGCTAGAGTATTGTGTTTAGGCATTAAATGTTGCATACATTGGGGCTGTCTCTGAATATATATTTTCATTGTAGCATATAGCATAGTGCTTACACTCAAGAATTTTCTCTTTCTTTTCACTAAGAGTACAATTCAGACGTAAGAGTTAGAAATTCCCACGATGCACCAAATTCTTCTCTTTAGATAAAGTTCTGCTTAATAGAAAAAATAGCTGAGAATATTTAAAATCTTTTATCTTTTATTATTTTAACTCTTCGCATGAACTTTTAACATTTTTGTAATTTTTAATAAGAACCACATACATTACTCAAAAAGCAACGATTGAGATGGTATGAGGCGTATGCAACTGACATATATAGTCCTTTAGGCCGTTGCAGGAAACTGATTTCATGCACGGGCCGGAGGCATTATTTTGCTCAATATTGACACAATTTTTTGCTCTGCTTCTCATTGGAGGCTCTTCGTCCTCGCACCAATGCTCGAAAGTTGGTTTCAGGCCGGTAGATATGGAAACATAGTCACCTTCCGTCGCCAGATCGTTCAGATCCACCCAATACTTATTCCTGTAAGTGGTATTCTGTCTATGGCTTTGAATCTCGTACAGAGTCTCTATTCTCGCCACGCTTATTAGTTGAGCGCCTATTCGATGGCAATTGTGTAGCGCCGAGTACCAGGAGACCGCCTGTGGCCCGTTTATATAGTAATATTCAGATCCGATTTTCTCAAACACCGGATCTGGCACAAAACTGCTCGGTATACCGAAGGTGTGCGTTATATTTACTGTTGGTTCTGCAAAATAGCAATTTTTGTTAATGATTCATAATAGAGAAGAATTGTAAAAATCTGTCTGCAGGTAAGGAATTCCACCTTCTGAGACCCTAACCATATATCATCTTATTTTAGAAATTCTTTAAAAATCAATTGTTAAATTAGTTCTGCTAGCAATTGCTGTTTAATAATTTAGTAAAACATCGTAGCTGATTCATCTAGTAGTAAAAATTTGATTAGTTAAACTGCTGTAATATGGCTGGGGTTTCTACTGATTAGAGAAATATCAGTGATGCTCCAGCTCTAACACCTTCATCTTAACTGACAAGAACATAAGTTAAAATTTAAGCTTAGTCTTGAATGTTAACGAAGATGCTTTTACAATAAACTCTTCTACAACTTATTAAAGAAAATATAACACTTTTATCATACTCACCTTCAATGCGAGCCCAACTTATGGATAAACTAAGAAATATGCAAGTCTTAAGCATAATCAACGCAGTAGCTCGACACATTATGCGACTTCTGCTCTCTACGAGAGTTATATATTAAATGATTTCATATTTACAATAAGCTCAAATTAAGTGTAGCAGATTAGCATTGAAACCACAAGTGAAGGAATGACCTGGCCTCGCTTCAACGCCCACTTCTTCTACTGAAAACGTGGAGTTTGCTCAAGTAATAAAATTTATAAGAAAACCAATTTTCATTGCGAAACAACTTAATTTATTTAAACAGAATTAAATGTATTTAAGTTAAAGTAAAAAAAAAAACAAGAAAAACAATATTTTTTCAGCGTGCCGAATATTTAATACTCTTGCAGTCAACTGTTTTATGCATAAATTGCTGTTTGCAGAAAATATAGAATTTAATTTAGAATTTATATTTTAAGTATTTTTATATATCTCTGCAATTATTAGATACAAAGCTGCAAAACAACTTAAAGCAACTTTTATAATACATATTCTAAAATAGCTAAACAGATTTATAAAATGTATTATCAGAATTTTGTGGTTGGTATTTCAAAACTAAATATAATAGCACAATATTCATAAGATTTTGTTCATGTTCAAGAGTATATAAGAGTTTATAAGTGTTAATTTCTCAAAAGCTTTGATCATTCAATATAAGATATATATAATAACATATACACTTTTCATTAAAATTTAGCATAAAAACAAACAGACGAGCAATTATTTTTAAGTCTATTATATTATAATTAGATATAGTGCATATATTATTATCTGATATTAAATCCTTCTTTCTGCAAGGGAATACAATTATTTGTTCATCAATATCGATTTATATATATTACAATATAATTTGTGTAGAACAGAATTAAATAAATACATAAGAAATACTTTTGTCGCAAATAAACACAATTATATATAGTATATATATTTATATATATATATTAGTATATACATATATATATATATATATATGTATATATATATATATATATATATGTGTGTGTGTGTGTGTGTATATGTATAGGAGTATACTAAGGCACATTCCCTTTAAGTAAAACAAGTAAGTGCTCTAGTCGGCAATGCCCGACTAGCAAATACCTTGAAGGCCGTGTCGAGTTCTTCGAAAATAAGACTTTTTTCAGAATTTGGTAATATTTTAAAAGATTTTCAATAAGATTAGTATTTAACATTTAACTCTTGCTGTTGAAACTTCCAAAATATTTATAAATTACTAAAGTTTCATATAGATTTTAATTGATTTAAACGAAATGGAGGAACCTATCGATGATATAGAAAAATCTAACTGAGCTACACATTTTAAGGACCCACAGGACAGACAGGGCTAGCTTAGCTTGACTGTTAATCCTGGTTAGTAATATATATAATAAATGGAATCGAGCACGCCTCCTACGGCCTTTAGCATACTTTCTAACCACAATATTGCACTCAGCTTAACCACATTTTCAATCAGTATAAGAAATATCGAAGCCAAGATAAGGTCACATTTTTAGATGTAGAGAGCTAATCAACTTGTTTGCCTTCCTCTCGATTGCGCTTGAAGGACACGGAATGGATGAGCAGCGGAGGCAGATTGCCACGCAGCATTTGGAGGCGCTTGCTCTTGGGCTGCTCGGGGCGGCGCAGCTCGTTTCTGGAGGAGGAAGTCGAGGCCGCTGACGTTGATATGGAGGCCAGCGATGTGGAGCTGGGCAGAATTTCGGTGCTTTGAGTTAAGAGCATATTGGATCGTCGGAAGTAACGCGGCATGGAATAGTCATCCTGTGAGGCACGAGCCGCATTTGCATTCTGTATGGAGTAGAGACTCTGCGATACGCGATACTTTTCTATGGTCGGCGTATCCTCGTAGTTCTTCGGCAGATTGCTGAAGGATATGGAGGGCACCTCCGGCGTCATGCTGATCTGGCTGCCAGTGCCCGTGATGGCGAATATGTCCGTATCGCTGCCCGCCACATGCATGTGCGGCACGCTTTTGGCAGCGCGTAGCGTCCGCTTGGGCGTGGCCGGGATTCCGCTCGCATTGGGCAACAGATGTGGATGGCGGTCGATGAGACGCGGTCTCAATATCACCTCGTCCATATCCTTGTCATCCTCCTTCTCTTCTTCGGCAATGGGCTCGAACTTTTTCGGCGTCAGCGTCTGGCTGCCTTCCGGCGAGGACTCCGTAGGGGCCAATGTGAACGTAATCCGTTTCTCGACTGTCGCAGCTTCGGCTACGCTTGCCTCGGTCTTTGTTGAGTCTGTGGCATCAATCTGCAGACCAGCTGTAAGCGAAGATCAAAAAATATTAGTTGAAAGTTCCATTTATATTGCAGGGTATACGATTTGATTATTCAAAAGAATTAAGCTTGAGCTTAGCTTTATATAGGAATAACTTATAGAAATTAAAAGAGCTCAAAATAAAGGTTATAAAAGCATATACAAATCTATGTAAGAAGATAAAATATTTTTTAATAATAAAAAAATAAAAATAATCTAAAAACATTAAGTTTGAACTACTGTTAACAATTTTAAATTAAAACTTGGCTCAGGCTAAAACTTGATCAAATCTGATTATATCACAAGTAAAGCTAAATTTCTTATTTAAAGTTTATTCCATTATTTCATGAATGCATATGAGGTATCTTCTAGTCAGGCAAAGTCTACTCAAACCCTTTAATTACATATATTTAAACTATTCATTATGAGAAAAAAGTCACAATTACCAATTTAAATAAATGATAATGTGGCAATCGGGTCGCACCGACTGCATTATACCTGTTCACGGTCTAAGACTAATTGAATCGTTTTAGGCAAATCTCAATGGTTACTCAGATTTTTCAGCTCTAGCTCCAAAAATTTGGAAGAACTTCGTTTTTGGTAGGCGAGTAGAAGAGGCTAACAATGACTTTCTCCTTTAAATTTGTTTCTAGCTGTCAAACTACATATACAGTTATACATAGATATATCTACTATATATTTTTCCGATCTTGGATTTCTTGCATTTTGAATAATTGCATTTCTGTTATACCAGATATAGCATTTAGCGGAGTCTTGAGTAGCTTCAAGAGCGACGAAACGGTTTGCGTTTATGCGAACAGCTAGACAGACGGATGGACAGCAAGACGGACATAGCGTAAAGCCAATATGCTCTTTCAGTTCGTGAACGACTATACAAATTGACTTAAATATAATCTCAAATAAGCTATGAACCACTTTCTTACTGTTTTAGTTAAGTTATCTATTGCATTAGGACTCATTCTTTGGTAAATTATTATTAAAAGTCAATGCAATACGAAATGCAATAACTGAAATAACTGATTTTAATTTCCTTATCGACTGATGATTATACAGCACGTTAATTATTAATCAACCTCAACGAGTAAGCAGTTAAATCTTATGTAAGTCAAATTTCTAGTTATGTGAATGAGAATGAACGAAAATTGCTATTTTACAGCCTGCTAAAATTGATAAGGTTTATTGCTTTCTGTTTTATTGCTTAAAAATTACTATCATTTAACTTGAGCTAGTTGATTATCAGTTGTTAAAACAAATTATATTATAATATCAATGAAGCTTAAAACTGTTTTTGAGATTGAACTCGCAGCCTGAATCTAATTTTAACAGTTCCAAAAATATATAAAAAAATATATATATCTATAAAATCTAAGGAAATATGGAAATTTTTTCAAAATATTTGAAACATAATTCGCTGACTGAAAGGAGATTTGAGCTGATAGTGAGAAATTGAAGACGAATTTTTGTAAATTTGGAATTATCTTGTGTAAAATAAATATATAAGAATTAAATAGTAATTTAAGATTTATTATTTAAATTTATATACTCAGCACTTGTCAAAAGAAAGGAAAAAAAAACATTAGTTAATATACTTTTGTTTTTTTTTTATATATAGAAACAAATATTATATTTATAGGTATAAAAATATAATATAAGTATACAAACAGAAACAAGAGAAGAAAAGAATTCCTATCGCCTTATCAGGGCACAAATTTTATTACTGGTTATCAGTAGAGCAAACAAGGCAAGTGAGAGTGCAATAGCCGTGAGTGCCTAGTTAACAGATGCCCTGTAGACTCTGCTAAGTTTTCCTAAACAAATATATAATATAAATATAAATGAATTGACAGCTTCATTTACTCAAAAATTCGCAAGCTGCATATATTATAAAATAAATTTGAGGGCTCTATCTCGAAAACATTTGTGAATATATGAAATTGGAAGATAATCTAAAAAATATTATTGACAGCGTCTTGTTGGATAAGTTTCCAAAAGCCTGCTAAATCTATAGATTAACTCAAAACTGATTTACTATTGACTTGATGGAATCAAGAATATATATATCATAACGAATCGAGTATACCTGCTTTGTCAAATATTGTGCAAGCTCTCATTATACCCTTTACTACGCACTTTCATTGAATACAGGGTAAGAAAAAACAGAACTGATTTACGCTCTACACTTGTATAGAGTTGATAGGAACATTGCCGATTATGGAAAAGTTAGCCTTATCTGTTCTGGTGCATTTTCGTAAGTTAACAGAAGAAATTCTGTTCTCAATCTTCGACATAAGCATTCTGTGAATATATTTGTATATATATTCCAGATCAGTACCCTAAGGAGATTTTATCTTTAACCATAAGCTAATCAAGCTTATTTGAAGTCACATGTTAATTCCTGAATCAGGTTTATATATATCAATGAATATAATTCAGATAACAAGTATTCGTCACTTGGTGCCCCATACCAAGAGAGAAGCTTTGCAGCTGTTTTTCAGTAACACTGAATGCAAAGATTCCAATTAGAATATACTGTAAACGGAAAACTTTAAGCATACAAGATCTTAGCCTGATTCATCGCATATTCAGAGTTGATAGATGTTCAGATAAGATCATAGCTGTAATCAATTTCAAAATTTGGAGCTGCCAATCCCAATTCCTGAATCAACTATTTGCTATAATTAACTTTTAGTTTAGCATTTAGTTGATTCACAATTCGCAATGTTTTTCAATGTTCATCACATGAGAAACTTCCAACTCAACGCTACAATAAAGTAAAGCTAATTTGCATATATAGTTAAACTATTAACGAGCTGAAATATGGGTCTGAGGTTCATAAAAGTCAAAAGTTAAGTTTGTTTAAATTTATGATTTTTGAATTTTCATTTTCATTTTAAATTTCATTTTTCATCAACTTTGATCAACTGCAAACATCAGCTAATCAGGTTCAATATATGATGTGTGTACGTATATATATGTATGTGTGTGCGTGTATATATGTTAACATTACAAGGTCTAACAAAGTCCATGAAGGAATACATAAAACTTAAAAGTAACAATACGAGTAAAAATAATACTACTAAATGCTAAACTGTTGGTAAATTATTTCATTGTCGACTTGTCGCTTCTCACTCTTTACTGGCTGGTTATCAATACTTATGGCTAATTAGTAATAATATTAGGTCACATTTTGTGGTGTAGGTACTAAGCGAAAGTTGTTTCCATATATGTACGTGTATATAAGTATGTATGTCTGTAAGTATCTTTGGCACAAATACTGCTACTGCCACAGTTTGGAATTGGAATTCGTTTTTGGGTCTGTGCTCGCTCTACTCAGCTCAAGTAGAACTTCACCTTGGGCACGCCGCCGGAGATGATGCTACTGCTGCGCGTGCTCTTACCACTAGTCTTGCCACTGGCACCACCACTAATAATGTGGGCGTGGCTGTGGCCATCATTACCTTCCAGGCGGCGCAATAGACGCTCCTGTTCGCTGAGCCGTGGCGTGGTGGGCGCCTCCTTGTTGGGCGAATGGATGCCAGCCAAGAAGGTCTTTGTGCTGATGCGATTCAGCTTGGTCGGCTGATGATCCTGGAAGATCTGCGAGTTGGCAAACACCGCCAATATCTCTGGTCCCAGCATGGGCACATTCGTCTGGGTCACGCGCCGATAATCCTCCTCGTGAATTTTGGCGCTGTGCAAAAATACATCAACATTGAGTACAGATAATTGAAAGTTCTAAATTAAACATAAAGCTGTCAATGCAAATGGCAAATAACATATTGTATTCCCGCGAGCTCTGTGCCACCAATCACCCAGCTAGATTCGCAGGCAAATCAATCAAAGCGTGCGACTGATCACAACTCGCTGACAAATTATTGCGCGTCGAGTTGGCGCTTTGTTTGCTGCGTCAATTAGTACCTCATTAGGCCCGAGTTTCCGCGGCCCAGTGGCTGGTCGCAAATGGGTTGTGGCACTGTCAATAGATGATTGTTGTCTTGCACCGTGGGCTGAGCACGTCCAACTATGGTGCCACGCTTCTGTGACGCCAGATATTCCTCATCATCATCGGCATTATAGTTGGCTGTGGAGCAATGCATATAAATAATATGAGAAGAACTTTCCTATCAGCACTGTTATCATGTGATTATCTTTTCTCTAGATCAAGCTCATTTTATAATCTCAACAAATGGCTGATTTTTATCTAGTTATGATCGTTTAGTCACCAATCCATTCAATTATATTAATTATTAATTTGATTTCAATCAAATCTTTCAAGTTTTTTTTTCATTTTTTTTTGCAAACGTTTAAATGCCAATCACGCCTTGCCTTGCCCCCAACCCCTATATCTCTCATTCGCTCTCTTTCCCTCTCTCTCTCTTTACCACTTAGTTGTTCTCTCTTCTTCTGCCTCTCCCTCTGACACTCAAGACTACATTGTCTACGTCTGTCGCATAACTTTACGGCTCAAATGCGAAATACACGCACACAAGCAAAACTGTTTGCACATATGTATATATATGTGTGTATGTGTGTGTGAGTGTGCGTGTGTGCGTGCATGTACATGGCAACACGTAGGTAAACATGCACCGGCTAGCCCTCAACTGTCCAACAAAAAAGATGAAGCTCCCCAATAAGAGTGAACTGCAAATAAAACTACATAAATGTAAATTGAAACTTACCGATTGATTCATCATAGCAAAATCGCTCCTCAAAGCAGTTCCAGTAACAATCTTCCACGCAGCTGAAAGGTGTTTGCGTGCGCGGGGGTAAGGGAGGGGCAATGGAATTCAAATGTTAGCAGTAAATGTATAAAGCGAAAATGGAATAAAATAAAATACAAAAAAATAAAGTTAAGGTCCGCTTACTTCTGAAAACAGCGGCACATTTTGGAAAACTCTGGAACAACTTGAGGCGTAGAAATAACTGTGTTTTATACCGTTGCGGAATGTTTTTGCTTAGTTTTTAGTTATTTCGGCTGTTGTTGCTGTAGCTGCTGCTGCTGCTGAAATAGCGAAGAAAATTACATTTATGTTTCGTCGTGGAATGTGTGTGATTCGTTCGAAAGCTCTATTGGCGCAGCGTGGAGCGTGGAGGCAGCTTGGCGTTTTATCGGCAACTAAAGTGGTTGTGGCCAAATGTATCTCGCCGATAGCATAATGGCGCTCTCAACAGCCACCAGCGAGCGCCATGGAGCGAGAGGGAGAGCGTAAGAGAGCGGAGTTTTTAGCTGTCGCACCTGTGTACGTAAATCTGACTCAGACTCTGCCTGCGACTTCGCTCATCAAAGATCGCGATATGCGAGAGCTTTGATTACGTTCTTTCGCCGCGCGCTCATATACGACTTGCACAACTCGGAAGCGCAACTCCGAGTCATGAGTTCGAGTTTTCGGAACGCATCGTGCTGATCGAACGTGATCCATAGAGAGCACCAAAGAGAGAGAGAGAGTGAAAGTGTGTCTGTGTGCGTAGACTTCACACTGCAGTGTTTCGTTTCGTAGCTTACACGCGCAAGCACTCAATAAGGTACTCATCTCGACGCAGTAAAAGCAATAACGTAAATGCGCTCTCTGTCACCGTCATTGCGCCCACTACGTATATACGCAGTAGCCGACTATAAAATACTCTGTACTTTAGTTAAACGGGCAAAGCTTAAATTTTTTTTATTATTTTATATCTCAGCATTCTTTCGATGCGTCATATAATATTTATAAAATTTAATTTTAATAGACAATTAATATATTATTATATTACCGTTATATATTTCGGAAGTGTTTCTTTTTCTACATAAGATTTGAAAAAATAAAACTGTTAAACTTTATTTTGTCAATTTCGCTTGTCGAAAGGGTATACGATGTGTAAGAACATAAGCTGAAGCTTATTGCCTGATAATTCTGGTTGCTTTAAATTATAATTACATTTTATTTTTTTATATGCACAATATATAAAGATATAATTGAATAAATTCATTTCCTCTGGTTAGATGATAAACTCAATAATAAATGGTTTAAAGCCTGTTTCATTCGGATATAAATAAATATATATATATATATATATATATAATTACATCTCTGCTTACTTACATACTCATATCTCAGTACACTGTAGTATATGCAAAACTGCGATATATTTGTTTGTTTACTTAGCAGTTTAAACGATAAGCAGCCAGGGCAAAGATTCTGTGATTTGGGCCACATTCGCAGCACAGTTCGTGATATTGTGAATGGCTTTACAAATAATGGAGGGGGTTTTGAAAAATGCACAGAACATACTTTTAGGCAGCCAATGCTTTATAAACATTTAACTAATCTATAAATATCATTCATTATATGCACAAAAACTTAATGATATAATAAATGATAATCAAATTAACAAGACACGAAAACAATCAATTTTTGTTGTATTATCATTTTTATTTTGCTTTTGTTTATTTTGATAAGATTGCTTGCTAAAAATATTATGTATTAGTAGTGAAGCTATCCATGAATAATTTTGCAAAAGTAAATAAAGAAAAGCTTCCTCTGAAATAATTTGTTGATGCTCTGAATGATCTTCACTTCTTACAAAGGATCGTAATAAAACGTTTGACTATACTTGTAATGGAATATATGTATCTATGCAACAAATAAAAACATTTAAGTCTTTGTTGTATACTATTCAGAACCAAAATCGTAGCATTCAAGCGAAAATACGTTTTCAGTAAATCAAATAGATATTTCAACGTTTGGCTGATCAAATATTGACACATATTGCAGTCATACGATAATTGAACACTCAAACAAAATGTAATTGGAAATTTCAAATAAAATCAGTGGAAATTTTTCATTAACAGTCTCTTAGCTAGGCGAATCTATAGATTTCCAATTATGGGAAGCACGTTTAAACAAAAATGAATAAGTTTAAGTAATGCTATAGAGATAAAGTCATCAAACTTAAAACAAATTAACTTTGATTAGCTATTTTCAGGTTCGAAAAACAGTTAACACTCAAATTGTTGCTGTATAAGACGAGAGCATCAAATAAACTTTGAAGTCAACGTCAACGATTCAAATAAACTATTTGTGAATGTGAATAATTTGTGAACAATGTGTTGGGCAAACGGCTTTAACCAGGTGTGTGTCACTCGACGATACCCTAAAACTGATTTCATTTATGTGAAGGCAAACAATTTGAGTAATTAAACTGGAGAGGATATATGCATATATATTTATACCTGTTTTGCATGATTGACCAACTGACGCATTGATGATCAGTGCAAAATCCAATTTGTTAATGCGGGTAAGCAAATTTGTATTACTAATAAATGTTTATATCAGCCAATAGGAGTCGCGACGCACATTCTTTTCATTTATTTTTTCTCATTTCATACTAAATGTATTGCGAATAGCATATCTTTTGAAACTCAATAAAAATATCAAATATTTCTGCAACATTTTCTCGTTATTCAAAATGAAAATCGAATTATTTTAAATCTTTTTTAGACAAGTTCGAAAGCGCCTATCAACCTCAACTTGCATTGATACAAGTAATGTTGGCAATGGAAAGAGAGATTATCCTAGAAAAAAATGTATCCCTAAATATTGATAGATCAATTCGGTTATTGGACTCTCGGTTATGAAAGACGTTTTGTTCAATGCATTTCATTCTACAAATTAGAATCCTTGTACAAAACTTGATACAAAACTTATTTTTAAATATTACTTATCTATAGAGTATAGTGAAAGGACAGCGAAGCTCTCTCAGTATTAAGTTACTTGCCTTTAGAGCTAACGCATAAAAAGCTTTGACTCTCTTTTGAAAGCTTGAAGCGCTTTAAGTGAGAGTGACAAAGCGATGACAACCCTGGACGACGACGCAGTCTGCTGGATCTTGAAGCTCTACCTTGTTCTCTTGTTGATGAGTAGTAAATAATTATCAACAATTCATGACGTCAAGCCTGACAGCAGCATACAAATAAATATTTTCCAGGAAGTGCTCATTTGAGTTTGATTCTTAATTGATGAATAAACTAAAGAGGCAGTTTCATCTGAAAGATATATAATCTCTGTATGCAGATGAAGTAACAACTCCAGTAAATTTTTGCAGAGTTGCAGGTGTTAAGTATCAACCGAGAGGAGCGAAGCATAATAAATATCAGCTATTTGATATCTGATGATGAGCAAAACGAGTTTTATTTTCGGTTTCAGTTACCGCTCTTTTCTTGTCTTCCCAATTGTAAACGGGTTACAGTTCAAAGCTCAGCATTCACGTGAATCCGCGCCGTCGCAGCTGAAGTTCATTAACAGTCATTGACGAGCCGACAGAGAGCATTACAAATGGCATCCATTTCACAAGTTAACCAATTGAGAGATGTTGACAAAGCTCACTCGTATACCCACCCGAATTCCCGAAGCCAAGCCACTCCAGAAGTGAGCGGCAAATTGAAAAGCGTATAAAACTTATTAAAGCTGATTCGACGCGCAGATCGAAATGGAAACTTATATTCGAAATCGTTGATTTAACGTACGTATGTGCAATAATTGAATGTCAATCAAATTGTCTCTTATGCGCCGAAAATTTTTAGGCAGGGTATGCTGTTTTCCAAACAGAGGGGAGTTGATTTGATTGTTGTTTAAAGTGAAGTTTCCTAAGTTTAACAACTTTTGATATCTCCGAAAATCGATATTTAAACTTAATATTCTGAGTCCTTGAGTTTTTTGTTGTATTTAAAATCAGAATTCTTAAAATTCATTTGTATTTGACATTTATATAAATATAAGCAGCAGATCAAGTCTAAGCAGCAGATCAAGCAACTGCTGACTGCAGGGTATCTCTTGGTCAAGCACTTACGTTTGCATCAATCTTAGTTGTTTTTGAAATGAAAAGTAGTCACATTTGTAGTCGCTGCAGATTTGTGTTCGTAACGTTTACACAGTTGTACGTATATCGCATTCCAAGCAGCATTTATTATATAATGCTGAGGCAACTCGAATGGGTAGTCGACTAAGAGATACCCTGTGTCCAATTACTTGACCAAATATCTACTTAAAAAGTATAACAAAAAATTAGAGCAACAGAGTTTCTTTGCTTTCAATTACTTTTATCACTAGAAATGGCAAAAGTCCAAAGTTCTCAAAGACAATACGCTATGAGCTGCATTTCAGCTGTGAACAGAGTATTGTGCAGTCAGTTCTACACTACTTAGCTGTCATAACACTTAATAGACTAAGCGTGCATCTAACTGCATTGTGCCTTATTTCATTGAAGCTTGTCAAAGCGCTACAAACATTCTTTTGGCTTTTTGCCTCTGAAATTTTTTCATATTTCGTATTCGGATGCGATCAGAAAATTAAACAGCGAACGCAGAACAGTTCAACCGAATCGAAAGCGAGTTTTGAAAATAACTTCCGTGCATTCACAACAGCAGAGTGGAGAAAAGAGTTTAAAAAATAACTCACAAACAAGTTAGAACATGGAACTCAAGTATAACTGACTGAGCAATACACTGCTTTTTTGATTATGAAAATTGAGTTGTTGAAACTGAGACATTACAACGAACCAAAATCCTTAAGGGTAGCCCCATTTTCGAGCAGTTTTGATGTAATAACATTAAAGTTCTAGTTACCAAATGCCTTGAATTCGAGCAGACAGTTGGATAAACCAATATGCCCCATTAACTGTGATTACAATATATGACACACACGACAAAAATAATCGACAACAGCAACAAAACGCAAAATATGCACACATAACAAAAAGTCACTCAACCAAAGCACGCGATGCTGTGAATTTTATAAAGCACAAAACAACAAAATTATTCAGATATTACAGAGCGAAGTGTACATCGGAATATAATTATTATTTTACAATTTTTTTGAAAGGGAAAAAGTCTAACTTTTTCCATGTAATAAATAATGATTTATTAATAAATTTACTATTTAATTAAATGGAATATTCTAGCTTAGCTAGCTCTAGATATTTGTAGTCTATACTTACTGAATAAGTTATTTAATTGATCTGTTACATATTTATCTACGTTACATATTTATCTATTAAATATTTATCTGTTACATATTTATCTATTACATATTTATCTGTTACATATTAATCTGTTTATCGTTCAAATTCAAGGTCTATAGACCTTATCTATGAATATTTATTTTTCTGTTTATATAAAAAATGAGTTGTTTTCAATAAAAACCATTATTTATTAGTTAAAATTAGAAATTATTTTATTTAGTTGTATTAAAATTAATACTTCTTTTGTAAACAAACTGATTTAAATAATTAAAAAAATATTCTTCATCCCATTTAATAACCCCATTTTAATAAAAAAAAACGTTAAATATATTTAATTTTCTTACAGTTAATTCCTTTATAGGGTATCTCCTAGTTGTCACACACGACTCACTCTCTCTTGTTTTGTATTTATTCAGCTTTTTATCAAACAAGTATTATAAAACGCGAAATGTACTTATAAAAAATATAATCTAAGTGTTCCCACTGGAAAAATCCCCACATCTTCGTAATAAACTAAAATCGAGAAACATATGTGTGTACAGAAACATTTATATATCTGTGTAGATATACATATATAAAAATATGTCTTGTATCATTCCAAACAAAGTGAGAGAGCTGTTAGCTAAAGGCGTATCATAGACTCAGTCTATAAAGCAACTGAAATTGAAGTTAGATTTTCGGATTGTAGATTAGATATAAATGTGTATCTCAACTCAACTATTATTAAAGATGTCAAAATTATAGCTGTGGTAAATAAATAATATTTTGCCAATTAAGAAATTGTTTATATAATATACTAAGCGATATTTCAATACATTTTTAGAAACCTTAAAAGGTAGGTCAGATTGAATTGTATGATTCAGAGTTTGAATAGAGCTTGAGTTACCAAATTTGGTCGGTTGCTTTTAGATAAGATATGTATTCTATTCTGCAGATCTTAACGCTCAAAACCTATAAGCCTAAGGCATATGATTGGACTTTAAAGCATAAGGAATGGAATATATAGGACTTAAGCCTTTCAAGTCGTAAGAATAATATAATCCAAATAAGCCAAATGATTACAGGCTGTTGCATAGTCTTCTTTAAAGAACGTATTGATCTGCACTCTCTGTAGCCAAGTATATTGTTGTTAATAATGAGGAAAATGTGATTCCAAGAAGTGCCAAATTCTATGACATTTCCGAAATAGAACAATGAAGGCGACATATTTCTGTGTGCACACCACTAAGAAATGAGAAATCCAAATAACCAGCCACGACTGCAAAATATTTGAGGTCCCCATTACAGCCCGCTTACTAATTGGTAATATCAACACGAATCCCAGCGCGTGTGTTGATTGATATTAACGAAAAATAAACGATCAACGATTTTCAACTAATTACTCTGCTGGAATAAGTATATTGGGATTTGTTTGCCAATCGAATTCAGTGCAGCAGTATTGATTGATCGAAAGGTTTTGTCGGCAGATTAAGGTTACTTACATATCAAAATCCTTGTGCACCTATATCAAAGCACTTAATATTATTTGCGACTTGTAGAAACTGCTACAAAAAGGTTTTCACATACGAGCTACTGATACAAGCGAAACTCGATTGCACTCAAACTCGATCGCATGATCACTCGATCGTTTTCGCACAAACACAACATCGCTCTAGTTGAACTGCTCGACTACGAGGTGCCCTGAGTTCCGTAACAAGCTGTTGTTGAAAAACAATTAGGCGGAACTATGGGAAACTAGGTCTTGTGATTTCGGTTCTGGATAAGATCATACTTAAAGACATTTTAATTTTCATTCAATGACGCAAAGCAAAAGTATTTTAAATTTATGATCTCTTTTTTTACTATGAGTGGCTACACACCAAATTAGCTCAATAATGATATATAATGAGATGTAGAAGAAACATACATATTTAAGTACATATACTTAAAATTTCAAGTCTCTAGCTCTTGCAGTACCCGAGGAGGACGAGCAAGACTCTATCAACTCGGCTATTCAATCCTGCTCAAAAATATAAATACCAAATGGGATCAGTCATAGCATAATCTGCCCGTTACATACATTGGCACAAGCTGATCACACCCTGTTTAACCATTTGCAATGGGTTCAGGGTATACGAGAAAAAACCACTTGATTTTGAACTGTCAAAGCCAAAATCGGGGCCACTGCACGCGCAGGTCTGGTCTGGTTTTAGTTGTATGTAGTTGTGGATCAACCATGAATGCCGAACGTGCAAACGGTTATTGACACCAACGAAACTGGCCTGAATAGCATTCTGGATGGGCTTCAGTCGCGCCAAGTTACATGCAATTAGCATTTAAGTGGGTTGGCCAAAAGCCCGCTTCGACTTAGTCAAATATTGAAGTTGTGGATCGATGTGAAAACGATTTCAGTTGTAATTCATTTAACTCACTTGTAAACACCTGCATAATTGGCACGACAACAATTAAGTAAAATATATAGAGAGTACAGAATGGGTTAAATTAAATATCATTGTCAACGTCGGCTATGAAATGCTCTTATAAAGAAGCGTTAGTTGCGTTCGATTACTTATAGAGAATTCATATGGCAATTTGTTATTTGATTATAGGGAATATAAGTTCGTATCATATACGATCGTATACGATCTGTTAAAAGAATAACTTCTATAAGGTCTAACAATTGCAAGTGTATACTTGTGTATAGATAATGGGTGCATTTGAGGGAACTGTCATTAAATGCCATTAAATTTTAAAAAATATTTAAAGCCATCTTAATCAATAATAGGGAAATTCTGTGAAATTTAGAATCGGAAAGCCTTAACCATTTTTTTAATAATACAACTACAATATACAAGGGTGTAAGTCCTCTCTTTTTATAAAATATTTATTTTTCTGCAAGATATCCTCTGTTGATTTTATATCTTTTTCTCACTATGGTTTGAGCTTCACTTTCGTATACCTGGTGTCATGGTCTGACTCTGGTTACTAAATCCTGTTGACACGTGTAGTCAATATTGATTTTCTGATATATATTGATCCCATGAGTCAGATTCAAATTTGGTTTGTTTGCTACTAAGAGGCGTTCAGCTTTGTTAGTTTATATTTAATATTTCAATATAATAAAAATGGCATAAAAATTAAGTTTATTAAGAAACAAGAATAGTTAATTCCTTTCCTGTGTTGAAATTAATATTGTGAATCACTGTGCTACGCCGTACTACGCATCAGCCAGCTGAACAGTAATGTTGAGCCAGAACTGAGCAAACGTCTGGGCAACTTTATACAAAGTATTAAAGTAAAACTTCATTAAGAACGTTCCAGCTGCCTTTTACACCTCAAGGTCAAAACATTTTCATAGTTAAGGTTCAACAACTTCGGTACTTTGGACGAAACTGCGAAATATAAACAGCAGATTTAATGGATCCGCTTATCAGATTTGTATACTCCTTCCCAAAAGGAAGTTAAGCGACTGCATGACACTCGTTCACTGATCACAGAAATCAATATTCTCAATAGATGGGTATACTGAGCCATATAAAGCTATTTAATATCTTAATCTAATATTTCCAGTTCTAGTTAAAATACTGAAATTATATGCGCATATAAAGACAGACGTTACAATCGTGTGTGCAGCCCTAGCCTAAAATTATATTGTCCATACAGCAAATAGAGTAAAATCGGTATAATAATAAAAGGTTTTACAATGCTTATTATATATATTTTTTAAATAGAAACTGCATATAATTTTCTAAATGCATTATATGCCATATATACTTTCTTATTTCAATATCAAGTGATATTTATAATATAATGTTTGTATTTATATATTTACTTGAAAAAAAGGGTAATCGTTCAAATGTAAATTGTTCACTAATTGCTTAAAGCGAAGTGAAGCGTGCGCACTTCAAAACTCGACCTTGAAACGTCACAATGTTAAAGGGAGCGAAGTTCTTTGCACAGTCGTGACTTCAGACTCGCAAATCCAATGAATATTTTATATATCTATACATTTATATTTATACATATATAGTATAAACTTTCAAGCAACTCTAATCATAAATGTCAATTCGATCTTAGAGACGCCAAAAGCTGCATATTTTAATTAAAAACAGTTTTTAATTAAAAAAAAATAAAACATTAGAATCAGCTCAACCAACTGCATAATTCTCGTTCACACACTCAACAAGTAGCTAAATTCATTATTTATAGACCATATAATTTAGAGGCCTACTTTAACAGGGATCAAACTTTGATATATTGTTTTTTTTTGCATTTTTATCTACAGATGGTATACCTGTCAGTATTCCATATTTCAAGCTACAGAACAGAAATCGAACAGTACATGGCACCAATATACTCCTCCCCCTTGGTGAACGAGTATAAAAGGTTCTTTTGCTTCGAAAGATCAATAACTCTTTTCATTGCCTCGTAAATCAGATTCGGTTTCTCGGGGTTTTTAGGCGTTTCACGTAATTGGATTTGGTTTTAGTTAACATTGAAACAAGTTTTTTGGCATTAATGCCACTTATTTAGATTTAGTATTAGTTTGAAGAGCAGCAGAAGTCATTTAAAAGTGAATGGTTCATTGGGCGAAGGCAGCATCTAGTGGCAAATCGGGTATGCTCGACTGAAAAGCCTGCCGAACTTAGACTATTATCTATAGTGCTTCTACTTTCCATAAAACTTAACAATTTGACTTTCACAATTTGTTAATCAGAAAATATTAAAATTTTGTGTTCGGTATAGACAGGATTTACTGTACTTAAAGTTTGTTATAAACTGAGCTATATTCAAAATGTTAATCAATTTAGTGAAATTGTTGGAAAAGTAAAGAATGACTTTATTACACACAATTTCATAAGACTTTTAAAATATTATATATGTATATCGATGCAACGGGTATGCTCGACTATTTGTAATTTTGTGTATGTTCCTGCTCAGTTTGGTTTGGTTATATAAAGCATTCACCATTCATTCCAAATACAAAAGTAAATATACTGTGTCTTATATTAACAAATCGGGTATGCTCGACCATACACCATACATTTAGAATATACGATTTATAATTCACTTGACTTTGCTTGAAATATTAATGAAATTTAGCTTTGTTTCTTCCTCGTTTAGCTGTGGGATAATGCAAATAAAATTAATTATTCTAAAGTTTAAAATTCAATTCATTTTCTTCAAGCTACAAATCGTAAATCTGTGTAGAGCGCAACAGTTCGCCTTGACTTTATGAGAGAACAAATAGCTGTAGCTTGAGTCAGTCAGAGACTGAGTATAGAGTATACTAGTCTACGCACGAGTAATATACGTGAGAGAATTGTTGTTCAGGTATTTGACAACAAAGGCAATTAAACATGAAAGCCACATTGCGTATTTGTCAGCTATAAAGGTAGACAGGTTTCGAAAGATATGGGGTGGGGGCAGGCTAGCCTCAAGAGAACGATCTGTTTTTAAGTGGAGCACGAATATATGAAAATATGCATTTATATCTATTATAACTAACCATTGAGAAATACTTTCAGTAATTCCAATTACTACCTATATGAAAACAATGTCTGAATATTCCCAGTGATTTTAAAAATATGTTTTGATTTGAGTTCCGTCTTTTTTGTTCTCAAATCGATTAAGGCGACTCACTGAAGACTTGTTATATATATATATATATACATATATATAGAATCATATATAAAGTAGACACAATGAGTCATTTGTGAAAAGTACTTTCCGTGATTCAATTCACATTAACATGGGAATTACTTCCTTGAATAAATGAAGTCTCGTTGGGTGCTTTGCTTTTTAATTTCAGTCAAAACAATTTCATTGTGCCTTAGCTCTCTTTTTATCAGCTTTAAGATAGGCCGGCCGATTGCCTCGTAGTTCTATATGAGATATGAGGTCCGTTTCTGAAGGCCAAGTCAGCAGACATTGAGCGATTGGCTTTAGGCCTTATCTAAACCGAAAGTTGGCCAATATACCTTCAATTACATTTGTACATCGTCCGCCTATTGATTTTATTGCAATGCCAGCGGCTTCTCTATGCACACAAAACTCAAGTAATTGGCCATGCTTTATAATTGCCTCTGGCTCTTAAAGCTCATGTCTCTAAAAATAAGTGCATCTGTTTATTTGTTTGTCTATTAGCGACTTTTATGGCCAAGGCACATGACAAGCAACATATAAACTCGCAAATATCAAATTGAATTCACATTTGATTTCAAATTATGACAAATTGATATAGTCTTATACACAAATACATACATGCATACATATATACTTGCAAGCGCGCTTTTGTAATTAAAGTGTCCACATTGCTTACATGCACATGCACATATGCATACACACATACACACAGATACATGTGTGTATGTGTGTTAACGATTTGGGGAATTCGAGAAACTCGCAGAAACAAACAAAACCGGAACCAGAGGCTTGAGAAGATTCGCCTGGTTATAAGAGTCAGTTAACGGTCTCAACGCATGCGCACAGCGAATGCATAGCTATCCAGTGCATGTGGCGATCCGTTGCGAATTTCCATTTTCCAGCTGATGGGAAATCGTGCCGCTCAGGGTCAGCTCAGCGTGCAGTTGTGTTTAAGTTATTTGCAAGTACAGGTTCTTTAGCCCCTCTCACTCTCTTCTTCTCTCTCTCTCTTTCTTTCACGCACTCACTCGTAACACAAGGAATCGAGCTCACTTTGAAAAGGCTCCTTCACTTCACTTTATTTTTTTGCCGAGTTGCTTTCGTTTTAGTGAAGCTTTCAACAGCTCCTCGAGGCACACAACAAGCACTTGGTAAGCTTTTTGGTAGTTACCTTACGTATATATATTTGCTCTTCTTTTTATGCCACTCTTGCAAACACTTTGTGGACAATTTTTGTATTTATTCACGTTATAAACTAAAACCGCATAACACTACGAGCTTCACACGAACAACAAGGCGTAAACGGGAAAAGCTTCGCGCACGTTAGTCAGCTTCAACATTCGTCGGTTTACTGAACGCGATACAACGACGACGCGAACGACTTTATCATCAATGATTCGACTCGAGTTTGATCAAGCCAGTAAGACAATGGTGTATGTATAAATATACATGTATAATCTGAGATTGTACTCTTGATAAAAGAATGAACTTACTTTTAAATAACTTTTTAAATAATAAATACAAGTGTCTATATGCACGTGTGATTAGATAACTTTACAATTTATAATTATATTTATTAATTTGCAATGCATGTCTGCTTTTTAAATGCAGATTCCTTAAAGCATTATACAAATACAAAAGCCCGCGCTCTAAGATTTTGATTGTTAGCTTTTTAAAGCATGGCAAAAAGGAAGCTTTTCTTAAGTGTTTAACTTAGCATATTATTTACTGACAATAAGTGTTAATTGTAAAACTGTAAAATAATAAAAAAAATTCAATATGGTACTACTTTAGGAAACAACTAACATAAAACTGCTGAAATTAAGATATTTTCGAGATACTTTCTCAATGTCAACATACAGCATACGACAGCCAAAAACACCAACATAATGATTACTATCGATATCTTATCGCAAGCAATTAAGATGAGACCTCGTTGTCTGTCATGTTTTTAAAATGCATAACAGTGTTTTTTTAACTATATTATATACTTAGTTGGATAGAACATTAATCAATGATATTTCAAAAGAAAGAACAAATCGTTGATAAGGACTCAGAATTACTTATCGATAATATTAAACTAATATTAAGAACCATGGCGAATTCATAACAGAACAATGTGAGTTTAACAGTGTCATATTGAGCATAGAAGCTGTTAAGTCGAACGTCTCACAGTAATCGAGAGAAACAACATATTAACAAGAGGGAGAGAGAGAGTAAAACGAAAAACACATCACTACAGTCGACCTATTTTCAGGTAGTAGGAGAAAAAAAAGCAATATTTGCGGAAAACTCACGATTCTTATTATATCAAATACGCATTATACACTTTGTTAAATAGCATCAGATTATCATTTAACTGATAAACAAATGTGCGCAAAATGAAAGTAACAATCAAGTCATGGACGGGAGTTGCATCTTGGCGTTGGATAGCGAATGATGAGAATTGTGGCATTTGTCGCATGTCCTTTGAGAGCACTTGCCCCGAGTGTGCGCTACCCGGTGACGATTGCCCACTGGTGTGGGGTGTTTGCTCCCATTGCTTTCACATGCATTGCATTGTTAAGTGGCTGAACTTGCAACCGTTGAACAAACAGTGTCCAATGTGCCGCCAAAGTTGGAAATTCAATATACACTAAAAGCTAAACTAAACCTAAAACAAGAAAAGTAAAAGAAAAAAAAACGAGAACGTGAACGATTACGAATACAAGAGAGCGAAATTAACAAGAAGCAGGCAAGAACAACGAAAACATATTTTTTGCAAAATGATGGAAAACTCTGATCAACAACAACGTCAGCTGCAACAACAGCAACACTCATTAATCGGTCTGCCACCACTGCCAAAAAGTCTGAGCGCAGCTGCCACCACCATGGGAACTGATCTGGCAAGTGGCCACACACAGAGCCAGATCCAGGTACACGGGCAGTCACAGTTGCGTTCGCACACATCCTCACCGCTGCAACTGCAATCGGCCTCGTCTGTTGCCGCACTAACTGCTGCAACGGGCGATCTGTACCTGGGGCCATCCACCTCCTCGGCGGCACGCAATCGCAATTACAATGGTCATGGGCGACACGGCAGCTTATCATCCACACAAGAGTCGCTCAGTGATCGAGAAAGCGTACACAGTCGAGCGTCGTCCACACATAGCGCCAGTGGAAGCGTCGCCCAGCAGCATCACACGCCCACCAATAGCAGCAGCAATGCCTCAAGCACTATTGACAACCAACTGGCGATATTGCGTCGGGAAATGTATGGCTTGCGGCAGTTGGATTTGTCGTTGCTGTCACAGCTGTGGGCATTGAATGAATCCATTCAGGGATTTCGTGTGTTTCTGCAAGAGCAGGATGCGCTGTCGCCGCCGTCTCGCTCGCGCACGCCATCCGATGCCAATTCGCTGTCGTCCGATGAGGATGACGGCTCATATGCACCACTTGCTGTGCCGAAGCTTAATGTACCGCCGGCAGGTATTGTTGCGCTATCCTCACCAGCGGCCAGTGGGAACTTGCCCACCAAACTGGCGACAGGTTCAACGACATCGCATGCATCGACAAGCTCAACATCTGGGGCGTCTGGCTCATCATCAGCAGCGTCATCCATGGGCAAGCATCACCATCACCAGCAGCAACAGCAGCAGCAACAACAACAGCAGCAACAACAGCAGCAGCAGATGCCTCATTATCATCATCAGCATCGATCAGCACCCCCACCTGCGCCGCCAGCACAGCACAAGGCGCATCCGCAGCTGCCGCGCATACTGCAGCAACGTATGCGGCATGCACCGCCTCCTCCACCACCCACGCGCCCAAAAGGTGGCGGCGCAAGCAGCAGTAGCAGCAATCACAGCATCAGCAGTGTCTCACAACAGCAGCAGCAGCAGCAGCAACAACAGCATCAGCATCAGCAGCTGATGCATCAGAATTCGCAGCATCAGAGGCCCGTATGACAAAACCCGTTCTTGGACTAAGGTATGCCTGGTCCAAGAACGACAATTGATCGTATATACCATAACAGCAACAAACAATAAACAACCAACAAAGAAGCAACAAAACATTTCTGAAAAGTCAATTGCACATTTAACCAGAAGTCAATTAACATTTAGCAACATTTGAAAGGGGTAGCTGAATGCGACGTGTGATTTCCGTGGCAGCAGCTGCATCGAAACAGCCACCCGAAACAAATATCCCCTAAATTGTCTCTCGAACAGTCATACACACACACATCCAAGCTTGCCATTCGTTCCATTTCGTTCTTGGATTTAGAAAATTTGTGTTCGTAGGCGTCAACAGCAACAACCAATCTCGAATGGTTAAATTTTTTCAAAAAAATGAAACGAAATTGTATTCAATAATAATAATCTTTAAATAGTTAAGGATGAAATCCTTCGATAAGTACTACGTATATCGCATATTTATAAAAATATATATATATATATTTAATCTATTTGTATATTAGCCGTAAACTAAATCATAAATTGCTGCTTTCAAATAGAAACATTGAGCATCGAAACAAAAACAATACGAGGGCATTTCTTGAATTAAACAAAAACAAAAAAAAAAAAAACAAAAATGTTAGCAAGCATAAAACTTTGTTAAATTACCTATTGAACTATTTGAACCTATTCTAAAACTAAAAAGCTATAAAAAAGCATACTCACTCATTAGAATTAACCAAAAACTGAACTCTTGGTCAACAAAGAAAAAACCATTATAACTATCTATCTATACGCATATTATTTTGTTATTCTCCTCTACTGAGAAACACCTATGCAGATCGTTAAGTAAAACAAAGCTGTTAATCCCCTTCACATAGAGGCACTCAAGTACATTATAAATTAACACGATTCAAAAAGTCTTAAAATTGGCCAGAACTCTCACACAAGCATTCAACATTTGAGAACTTATTCTGAAAGTAGGCATTAAGTACTTGATATTGTGCCTGAATCCATGTTCATGTTCTATTTCTCATTACCTTGCGTCAGAGTGTCCTTGTGCCAGCTTTGAACAAACAAATCAAAATATATCTCAAAACCCTAACGCTGTTCTAAAATCCTCAATAGTTTTCGAATAGCTGAGATTTAAAATATTGAGTAGGTGCTTTTGAGGACAAAGATATTAAATATATATAACTATATATCTTACTGGACAACAAAACTATTTAAGCGAATCTTATGTAATAAATAGAGAAACAATAGAGAAAATCATCAAAAACAAAAGAACTATTTAACTAGAAGCAATGCTATATATATTGTGGTGCTCATTGGCAGTCAAAATTTAGAGAATTTTAGTTTTTCTACATTGTTCAACTCTGACTGAGCCGCTTAAATTATCACACATAAACGAGAATGATCGACAATATCTATCCAAAAAAAAGTTACATGCTTCTAGAGCAAAGAAATGAAATATAGGAACACAATCTAATTTTTCATTTATTGGATTGTTCACAGCGCTTATCAGCGCTTAATTCAAATACCTTTGCCGAAATGTCTCTTATGTTATCTTCAAAGAGTTCAATCAAAATCTCAAATATTCAAAAGCTAATGCATCAGCCATTGCACTCAGATCATTGCCCAATGAATTTTCTAATGCATTAGTATATATATATATGTATATCAACTTTAAAACACGCTCCAACGCGCATACCAAGCATTTATGGAAAGTTTATAATATTCTATATACGAATATACGGAATACAGCAAATCGGAAAGGAATAGAATATTCGAAGAGCATGAGAGCTATTTGTTTGGGTAGCAATTTGTTGATGATAATAATAAATTGAGGATTTTTGTATGAAACCTGGGAAAAAATATCGTTAAAATGTAATGGAAAATAATTAATAAACATCAAACAAATTTGAGAATCTTAACAATAAATATCACTTTAAATACTACGAGGATTTCAATGATCTCTATATGTATAGTTTTAAATATTTCTATTATATTTTTGGATTATTCTTTAAAATTTTGTTTTTAATGTGGGGTTTCGGATAAGTGTAGGCTTTCTATTAAAAAATATTATAAATCGTAAATATCTGTATAAAATGTTGGCTTTTCTCTCAATTTTAGAACTATCAAATGTTTAGATGCATGAAAGTAAAGTTCTTTAAGTTGAGGTTTTTTTTTTTAAATTTTTGGCTCTTTGTTGTAGTGTTCTAATTTCGTTTAAGTTTAAGTTTAGATTTTGGCGAGTTTATTCTTTGTTCGATCCACATCGTCAAGAATATAAAAAGTGAATATTGTTCTTAAGTAATGGCCTGAGAAACTCGACTTGGTTTATTTTTATGTTTAATTAGGTATTAAATAAACTGTCGAATTGTTGCATTAAGTTTAGTTATAAAAATTCTTACTAAGGTTAAAAGTCAACTTAATTTTGTATGCAACGAAAAGGAGATTTGTTGAGTTAAGTACTAAAGGCGCCACAGCAGTTGGATGGGATTTCTGAAAAGGTTTAGAGATTTAGAATATGAATATATCTTATTCAAATCAAAGTAACTTACTGTTGGTATCTTCCCAACCCAAAGGAACACCTAAGCGTTTGTTCTCCTGTTTGAGCCATTGATAGAGTGGATCGAAGTATTCGAGTAGCGCAGCTGGATCCATTTCAGTCTCTCCTGTGAACTCTTCCAAGACTTCTTTCCAGTGCCTCGAATTGCCAGCCGACAAGAATTTCTTGAATGCATCACCCGCCCTTCTGCTGCCAAAGATATCGCAATTGTCCAAAGTGCGGCTACTGTCGCCACGCACATATTGTCCAGCTAGACGGCATAAAGCCTTGTGGAACTGGAACTGGAATATATGAGCAGCAAAGTAGCGCAAGTACTCAACATCTGCATCGATGTGGTACTTGGCAGGAGGATCAAAGTCTTTGTCATTGCGAGCAATTGGCGGTTCGACGCCACCAAATTCGGAGCGCATCTGCCAAAAGCCGCAGTTCCACTGCGACTCATCTAGATCACCGCGGAACACGGCATATCGATACTTATCCATGGTATACCCAAAGGGTAGAAAAACTATCTTCGAGAGCGCTTGCTTAAATAGCTCATTGATACGGCTCTGTTCGTCCAGAGTTCCATTGCTGGTGAGGTTAATGCTCTGCAGGTGCTTGGCGGACATAACTGACAGCGCTATGACATCACCCACAGCTTCATGGAAGCCTGGGTTGGGCGCTCCTCTATAAACAGCGGGCTGATGCTCATACTGCAAATAGTATTGAATATGGCCCAACTCATGGTGCACCACGTAGAGGTAATGCGTGTTCAGCTCAGTGCACATTTTGATGCGAACATCGCTGTCTTGATAAAAGTCCCAGGCAGATGCGTGACAAACTACTTCCCGATCTGTGGGTCGTGTAAGCACACTTCGATTCCAGAAAGTTGTCGGCAGAGCTCGCATACCCAGCGATTGGAAAAACTGATCTCCCAGCTCGAACAGCTTTTGAACGCTATATTCCTGTCGCTCCATTTCCGATCTGACGTCCACAAACGGTTTCTCCGGATACGGTGTGAATAGATCGATGACTTCGTTCCACGACTGCCCCCACATATTGCCCAGCAAGTGCATAGGAATGTTGCCTTCAGCAGGGACCACCTCAGGTCCGTAATGCTGGCGAAGACGATACCTAACGTAACCATGAACTTGTCTATAGAAAGGTAGCAGGGCTTTGTAGGTGGCGTCTAGCTGGCTCTCAAAGTTGGCATCTTCATAGAAGTGTACCCAGTAATCGGCATATGAGCGATAACCTAGAAAACGAACATTCATTGTGTTGGGATCATGGGGTTATCGTAAAGCACCGAACATCACTTACCATTCAGATTTGCTGCCTTGCGCGTCAATCGCACATATTTGGCAAAGTTTTCGCGCATAGGTGTGCCCGCCTTGTCATACCACTCACGCCAATACCAGGCAAGCTCGGCAGGATCACGACTGTTCGACAGACGCTCTTGGATGTGCGGCTCCAACGTCAAGGAGCAGTCACTGCGATTCGTGTAGGAGCAAACAGTGGTAGTGGCATAATTGGATTGCATGGAGCTTATCGCATTCTGTAGCTCGAGGTAGTCTCTAGGATCGAGTACATCTGCGCCCAGCTCCTGTAACATTCGAGCCTGTCTTCGTATATTTGCATCTTCCGACTTGGCATAGTTTCCTGCTCTAATAGTCTGCGCCAACAGCTTGTTCTGGGTAGCACTGTCCGCATAGACCGCTATCATGGCACGACGATTTTCCTCCGTCACATTAGTGTTGTACGCATAGGCAGCGGAATATTCGGCATGGTAACGTTCACGCAACTTGGAATTCTCCTGTTCGAAAAAGCAATGGGCTTGCATCGCCGAAGCGGAGCAACTTTCGTCGGCAGTTCCATAGGGCAGCTAAACATATAAATTTGTATATTGATTTAAATTGATAACTCTTGCATACACTCACCCACAACACAAGCGCAACGGCAACCAACAAATACACCAACAGGGTCCTCATTGCGTCTAATTTAATCTGTGCTAATTTATTATCAGTAATAGACTAACTTTGAATTTTACGAGCACTCAGTGCTAGTTTTTTCGTTTACAGCTCTGTTAACTAGCGACAGTTTACAGGACTGTCAACCTTCGCCTTTGGTGTTTAGTACTCTGCTAGAGGTGAGCTGCTGACAGCTAGCTGGGCTAATGCCATTCGACTTCTGGACGGCCGCCAACTAACAGAGCTGCTTTTATGCCTGTGCTCACGTTCGGTCACTATCGCTTGCACACTAATACATAGCCGCACAGACTCTCATGCTGCATATTGATACCTTCGTAATTTCAAGTGTTTGGAATGATTTTTTCATTTGTTTGCGCGTACTCGATTAGCTGCTTCTAATCTTTTGTCAGAGTTGTCGGGCTGCCCGTAAGTCTTAAGCACATCGAACATATACTCTTACAACATTTTTGTTTATCAGTTGCAGCTCGCGGTAAACGTTTCATATTCTGTTATATATTGAATTGGGTGTTCATTTACATTAAGGCTGATCAGTAATTTACATAATGCAATGCCACATACATAAGTATGCATGTGTGCGAACATGATATTGCATAGCGTGTCGCAGTAGGAGAAGAAGAGTATGAAAGCAATCGATGAAGTTTCCATAAAGACAGATAAATAATAAAACTAGTTGACAGTTTGGGTCTAGACTTTCGTCTAGAAAAATTAAGGATATTATATATTATTTTATTTGATATTTAAGAGTATATATGTAACGATACAACAATTAGATCTAGTAAATTGGAAAATTCTGGTCTACCAGCTTTGTCCAGGCATGCAAGCCATCTTCCAAGTCCCGTATGGAATGATCGGGAAAGCGAGTTTTCATGTGCTGCACTGCAATCTGTGAGTCATTTCCACGACGACAAACGACAAATATTGGATATTGTTTGTTCTTTAATTGTTGGGCAAAGCGCTCTATATAGCTGTCGTCCAGAATCTGTGCCAAAGGGACATTGGTTGCATCGGGCAGCTGACAAATTTCAAATTCTGCCGGTGCACGAACGTCCAACAACAAATGGGGCACAGTCTGGGCAACCAGCTTATGGTAGTCCAGCACTTTGATACGCTGTTCTGGCCCCAACAGCTGCAGCGCGTTGTCCTTGTCATTAGCATTCATGCCACAGAAGAGCTCATAGTCAATCAGGCCAGTGATAAGCGGCTGGGCTGAGCAGAGATGGCAATTGGGTCGCTTGCCACGAATTTTGATGTTGCGGAACTGGCAGCTGCTGCCGTCAAAGATAAGCATGCGTCCGGCCAGAACATCACCGAATCCGACAATGACTTTAATAGCTTCCAATGCCTGCATAGCGCCTATTGTGCCGGTGACAGCGCCCAAAACGCCACCATCGCCGCAATTGGTGACAGCCTCTGGTGGAGGTGGCACCGGATAAATGCAGCGATAACAAGGTCCGTGTTCTCCATAGCAATAAACAGTCAGCTGTCCATCCAGTTTGAGTGCGCTGCCAGAAACCAAAGGCCTCTGGAGCATGGAGCAGGCATCGTTCAGCAGATACCGTGTGGCCACATTGTCACTGCAGTCGAGGACGACGTCATATGCGCGGATTATGTGCATTGCATTGAAGCTGTTCAACAGATGCGAGTGACATATAATCCGACAATGGGGATTGAGCTCCAACAGTGCTATTCTTGCCGATTCCGCTTTTGACATACCACAACGCGACACCGTGTGCAAGGTCTGGCGATGAAGATTACTTCGCTCTACTTGGTCATAGTCAACCAGTCCCAAGTTTCCACATCCCGCGCTGGCCAGATACTGTGCTGCTGGGCAGCCAAGGCCACCCATACCAACAATAAGCACAGCACTGTTCTTGAGCTTTAGCTGACCACTTACACCAAAATCAGTTAATATAAGCTGTCGACTGTAGCGTGCGATGTCATCGTTGCTTAGAGCTTCGTGTTTATCCCTTGGAGCGAATTGCACTTCGTCTTCCGCGCCATAGTTATCTGCTCTGGTCTGAAGCTCGCGCAATTTCTGATCTTTCGCATTCAATGCAGCCTGTAGCTCGGCAATCTTGCGACACAGCTTGGCCTTTTCAACTTCGAATGAATCGGCGGCGGCAATCATTGGCACGTGAAAATATGCATTCAAGGTTTAAGGAAAAAAAAGTAAACGAATACTTATTGACGCACTGGATCGAAGTATGCAACAGTTGCAGCGTTGCCACATCGAAAAAAACACTTACGATAGTTTCGACGATAACATATTCAAGAGTTGAAACAGCTGTCGCAGCTGCTGCCTATCAGTTTTACAGTTAACTATTTACAATTACCTAATCGTGAATTAAAACAGACTAATGTCTTGGCTGGTCAGCACGTTTCAAAAGCTGTGCAGCGTAGGCCAACTCGCTGTCAAGTCAAAGCCGCTACCGCTGACTTGTTCCACAACGGTGCGGCAGCTTTCGCATGCAGAACGACGGGCACGCGGTCGCACAGTTCGACGCTATGGCTACAAGGAAAAGATCTTTCAGAGTGGACTGCTGCCGCATTTAGATAACGGGCAAAAGCTGCCCATGCCCGTGTATAGGCCCAAGAATCCCTGGGCTGAGAAACGGGCTCTCTTTGGACAAAACGACTTCATAGACATACTGGGCAACGACCGGCTTCATCCCACCCGTGTTCTATACACTGTACCTTCCTGGTTGCGAGGCGTCTCGGGCAATGAGTATCAAGTGTTGCTGCGTAAGCGTCGAATGCTGGAGAAGACCAAGTATCCAATTGCTCGGCCGACCAAGTGGAAGGATATGCAAAAACGTATTTTGTATTTGTACAGATTCCTCAATCGGAAAACTAAAACCGGATACTCCACACAATAATTCATGATGAATCATATTAGTTGAATAAATCCATTCTTTTAATTTTTGAATACTTTATAAATGGCTTATTCTAGCAATATACGCGCTTCTTCTCCATCAATCATAATCTTTTGCCCATTGTAAAGACAGAACACGCGTTTAACGTGCGCAAATAATAAATCTGTAATTAGGAATATTTGACCCGTGCTGAAGGCGAGGGTTGCACCAAAGTAAAAGTTAGCATTTGCAGAACCGGCATAGATCCACAAATGCCACAGGGCGCCCATCATGGACAACGTTATAAGAAAGAAAGTAAACACCACAAATCCATGTGCCATAACTAGAAGGGAATATGAAAAATGCGATTATGTTTTAACAGCCAAAAACGAATTATACTCACACTTCCAGCAGCGTCGCCACAGAGGCAATAAAGCCAAATAGAAGCCAACATCGCCTAAGCTAGGATATGCACGAAAGACTGCCATGAGTGCAATGAGAACGGTGGCCAACAAAAGCGGCTCCTTGCGCAACTTTATAGACAGTGGCACCAAATACAAAACGGTGGCATTTAGCTGGAATGTAATCAGAAACATGGTACGAAAATGCTCGAACATCTCTGTGAAAAAGTACCAGAACAGTCCAATATTAGGTTGCAGATCCCGAAAGTAAAATCTGTAAGAAACAATGAGTGTGTTCATTTACCAATTTGGGTCCAATTGATTGCAGCCACTTACATAAATCCGAGTGTGCCATCTAAGTAGTTCCAGCTATTCATCACTAAGAAGTTCGCACCAGCCACAGCAAAGCAAGAAGTAACAAAAACCATCAATATAGCGATGCTCAGACCGACGGAACGACGGGCAAAGATTAAGAGCAGCGGCGCAATCAGAACAACTGGATAAAGGCTTCGAACTGTCTCAAAGGCAAGCACAATGACGCAAATTAAAAGCTGCCTCTTAACCATTGTATACAGAATCAGCGCTAATAATAAATTGCTTAGCACTGTCGAGGTTAGTCCAACGCAGCTCAGTATAGTCAGTGGATTGAATAAATAGGCTAATAAGACTAGCTCAGGTATTTTGAATTGGTCATTTTCGCTATACTGGAGTTCCTCTGTATCCTTGGCGTAATCTTTGCATTCTCCTTGCTGCTGCTTCAGCTTTTGCTTCACAAATGTATGGCTCAGCAAATAAAGTAGCGTGGCTGTGCACAAGTCAAAAAGTATATATAATATTGGTAACCATTGAGCATAGTTTAATAAAATTCCAGATAGAGCTTTCAGAAGCAGCGGCGACTCATGCACCAGATCTCCTCCGTACGGATCTACACCTTGCTGAAGCAGGAATACGCCTTCTTGCACTGCAAAAATTCAACAATATAGAAACGATTTACACAGATATATATACATTTATATATTTTCCGGTATATTTGCGTACTTACGGCGCTTGAATGAGTTTAAAGGAGTAGCGAATTCAACGCGATTCCCGATAAGCGAAGCCAAGGACGTATTACTGAAATATAAACGTACGGCGCCGCCCAGTAAGAGTAATTTGTAGCGATTGGAGTCCATGACTGCAAAATGTTTTGACAATTCAGGCTATAAACATAATAATTTTAGTACGACTCCGGTATCTGAGGACGGTGATTTTAAAATAACATCTGTTTTGGTTGCTAGAGACAGCCAATATATTTGTATTTCTTATCGATAGAAAACAGTAAACTGTTCCATTTGCCCGCAATTAAAATTAGCTGATGTTAACTGCATTCACTAAATTCAAAATAAATATATTTTGTTAATTAGATGTTTGTATAATAATTCGTTATTTGTCAAGTAGGTGATTTCATTAAAAATTACAATTATTAACAATATTTACTTAGCTTCATCAATATATGTAACTAAATACATTTTGAAATAGCCCCACCTAAATTTCTGTAGATTTGTGTACATAAATAAAATGTAATTAGATTCAATCAACATCAACCTTAAATATAATTTTTATTTATCAATTCTTTAATAAATTCATTATTTACCATTTTGTTTTTTTCAGTATTTATATTTAGCTCACTTTTTAGTTCATGTTGAAATGAGCGAACAAAGTACTCATCTAGTTCAAGGTATTTTGTTCATTTTGCTTGCTTAACCATTTTGAGTAATATTGTGCATTTTGTTTGAGACTCTTTTAAAATAAATTATTTAAGTTGACGGTCCAGATATGGCTGGAAGCGTTAAGGCAAAGAAAAAATCCAAGACAAATACTTTTATGGAACTAGCTGAGAAATTTGAGCAGCTAGTGAAACAACCGGATCGCTATCTAAAGTAAGTTTTAGTTCACTTTTAACGGTGCACGTGTTGCTAATACAAAAATATTTTTGTTGTAGGCCGCAGCCGGAATCAATTGATTCCATACATCAGCTTATACAGCAAACGTACAGCGTCTGTCTCAGCAGCGATGTGGATAAAAATGGGGACATTCCGTCTGAACTTGTGTTGGAGCACATGGACGACGAACAAGTCTGGCAACAGCTTGAAATACGCAACAATTTGGTGCTGGATAAACTTTTAAAACAAACCGCTCAACTTATAGCAATGGGAGAACAGAATTTGGGCATCGAGCTCGACGATGATGAAGATTCAAATCAACAGCTAAGTGAGCAAGAAAGTGATAAAGAGGAAACTGAAGATGATAATGATGATGAGGACCTCTCTGAGTTGGAGGATTCCGGCGATATAAGTAAACAAACACTAAATCTACAATCGAAGCAAATTAAGCCGAAATATGGCAAAAAAGGCAAAGGCTCTGTTGTAGATGATACTTTTTTTAAACTGGACGAAATGGCAAAATTTTTGGAGCAGGAAGATGCTAAAGAGATGCGAAAACAAAAGAATAAGAAACCAGTTGAAGACATAGATGCCATTAATCATTTTGCAGAAGATTTTGGAGTTGCAGATGATTCAGACGATGATGAGGATGGAGCTAATGCAAACTTTGCCGATTTCTTCGAGATGGACGACGAATTACAGGAAGAGTCGCTGAAGAGAGGCACGCAAAAAGATTTCTTCAATGAAAGCGACAGTGAGCCAGATCAAGACGAAGACGAGGGGGAATCAAAAGAGCAGAATCATTTGGAACCTGAGGATGACATGGCAAGCGAAATTGATGAACATGACTTTGTGGCGCAAAGTGGTGTGCAGTCAGCTAGCGATTCCGATTCCGAATCGAACCAATCTGAGAATGGAAACGCAAAAGATGAAGATGATGAAGACGAGCACGATGAGGATGAAAATGATTCAGAACAATCTAAAACGCAAACGCAGTCGTCAAATGAATTGCGTGAGGCGAGACTTCTGCAGCGCATTCGGGACTATGAAGACGTGGTGCTTGGCGAGAAACCGTGGCAGCTTAAAGGCGAAGTACAAGCAGCTCATCGACCCCAAAACTCGCTGCTGGAAGAGATACTCGAATTTGATTCGACAACACGACCTTCGGCTCCATTAACAGATGAACAAAATCAGACCATTGAGGAAATAATAAAACAGCGCATACGCGATAAGGCTTGGGATGATGTGGTGCGTACGGTGCGGCCAGTGCATACGCCACAGGAATACCGAAAGCAACTTGTGCTTGATCAGGAAAAGTCTAAGCAATCGCTCGCGCAAATTTACGAGCAGCAATACCATCGCGAACTGGACAAATTAGACCCCAACCGCGATGATGGCGACAGCGCGGCTCCAGAACCAAAGGAGCATCAGGAAATTAAGCGTGCAATGCACTCACTCTTCCTTAAGCTGGATGCACTCTCCAATTTCCATTTCACACCCAAACCAGTTGCACCCGAAGCCAAGATTGTCACCAACACGCCTGCCGTCCACATGGAAGAGGTTGCTCCGCTGGCAGTTAGCGATGCCAAACTACTCGCTCCGGAGGAGGTGTTCCGTGGGCCTAAGCATACGCCGATGGGCAAGACAGAACGCACACGCACAGACAAAAACCGCGAACGCCGAAAGAAGAAACAAAAACAGCGTGCCATTAATACGGCGATAGAAATGCGAGATCTGCAACGTGCCAAGGAGGGCAAGGCACCTACTCAACGGGAGGCAAATGCTAAGCTTTTGAAAACGATTACAAAGAGTCGAAATGTGCAAAAGGTTTGCGATTCATCAGTTCTGGTTTAAATTTGTTGTATTAATTTGGATTATTTTTTTTATAGATTACCACCAGCAATGATCAGAGCGCGTTGAAATCCTCAAAGGCATTCTTTAATAAACTGCAAGACACAACATCGTCCATGTCCGCAACTGCTGGCAGCAAACGTCCCAAAAAGGACACATCCAAAGTCAATGCGAAAAAACTAAAATTGTAAATACATAAAGAAAAACTTATAAATGTTAATTATATTTGTGAAGCTTTTCAAAGCGATGACTATATTGGTTTCCCGCTTTATGACGTCAAAAACATACGCTAAGCGCCGGTCACGTGCCATCAAATGTCGCACACACTCAGCTACTGTTGGGATGCTGCGTTTCTAACAAACTTTAATTTGAGGCGCCATGGGAGATGCCATGCGTCGTCCACTCCAAATTTCGTGGGCGTGTGCATTGTTCAAGGACATGACTATTAGCTACTTGTGTTATAAAAGAAGGTTATTTTTATCGTTGACTCTTAAATGTTAGAATTGAATAATTCTGTTTATAGCATACACATGACGCGTATTTATTTAGGTACAGAGTGGGTATTTATTATTGTGTAGGAATTTTTTTTTGACAAGAAGCTGATCGTCAGCAATAGTTAATTTGTGGACAAATTTTTAAGAAATCCGCTTCATAGTATGCTCTGTTAATTTAAATTTTCCCGCTAGAATAACTTCGTTTTGCAGCACTATTACAATTATCGAAAAAGATTAAAGCGATAATTGACTAATCGATATCGATAGTGAATATTGTGCGATAATTTCAAGCAATCTTGCACGTGTTGCTTAGCGAGTTTGTGTTCAAGTTTTATTACAAGTTTTTTTTTAAAATAATCATGGTAAAAGTACAAAAACCTCAACCGAAAACTCTTAAAAAAACCACCAAAAATGATGGTGCTGTTAAAGAAAAACCGACAGTGAACAAAACCATTAAGAAAACATCAAAAGCAACTGGCTTGGCGTCTGCCGCAACTGGAATCGACACTAAAAAGATTGCCGCAATAAAATCGGATGTCAAGAAGAGTTCTGAACGAAAGAGCTCAAAAGTCACCGTGGAAGCTAAGCTCAAAGCAGCAAAATTGCCACAGAAGACAAAGTCAATCTGGAAACCCTTAGTTCTTGCACCTCCAAAATCGCCGGTTGCATTGCCAACAAAAACAAGCAAAAAGGCTGCCCCAGTATCTGTGCCTGATGCTGCTCCTACTCCTAAAAAAGCGAAAACAGCTAAGATTAGCAAGACCGCCATTGAGCCAGTATTGAAATCTGTGACGAAGAAGAACGTAAAAGCCGAAGTTAGCAAGACTGCCATAGGCCCCGTGTTGAAATCTGTGACGAAGAAGAACGTAAAAGCCGAAGTTACAAATACCAAGGAAAATAAGAAGCAAATTAAACAGTCCGTTGTCCCAGCCACAAAGAACGCCAAGAAGCAGCAACAGTCGGTCAAAGATGCAAAAGCCTCAAAGAAAGTCTCAGAGAAAACAAGGCCCAAATTGGTTACAAAAAAATTGGCAGCAGCTGGAAATAAAAAAAATAAGAAAGGAAAGATCTCGAAACAGCAAAATGCAATAAAACAAAAGGAACCGAAAATTGTGGAACTGAAATATGAATTGAAGTCGTTTGATGAAGATAGATTTAATGAAATTGTCAGCGAGAAAAATGTGCAAAAAGTGTGCTCTGCACTTATGAGCCAGGTGCGCGAGGAGGTGCAGAAGCAAAAGGCGACGCCAATCTTTAGCGATTACCGCTATATTCTACAGGTATCCAGCTATAAGATACCCAGCTGTCCGAAGCGCGTAGTAAAGCTGGCGCTGAAGCACTCGCTGGTTGGCAAGGATGACGACGTTGCAGTCATTGTCACTGACTTGCAGCGCGGAGCCCGTTTCGACTATGAACCCACTGTGCAACATTACGAGGATTTGTTCCGCGAGGCTGGCATCGAGCAGCGTCTGTCGATAGTGCCATTCAATCGGCTACGCAATGATATGGGCACATTTGAAGCAAAACGCAAGTTTCTGAATAGCTATGACTACTTACTCTGCGATGGACGCATCTCGGGTCAGGCTACCGCCTTCCTTGGCAACGTAAGTAACAATAGTAGCTTAATAAGGGAGGCGTCTACTATAATCGTATCCCGTTTTATTTGTAGTTTACCCAGAAGCCTCGTAATGTACTGCACGCGGTCCGTCTGAGCAAAGACAACCAGTTGGCCAAGGAGATTTCGCGTGGTCTTTGCCGAACTGCTTACAGACAGTTACGGAAGGGTGATCTAACAGCCATACCAGTCGGCAATCATGAGCACAGCGGCAAGCAGCTGGCAGAAAATGTGCTCTGCGTCATTCAACAACTGCAGCAGCAGTATCCTGGCGGGTTACCCAACATACGCTCGATGTATTTGAAAATCGACATTGTGGGAACATCTGCACTGCCCCTCTACATCAGCTTGTGCGCCCCACCCGCGGACACACCCTACGTTGTTGGTCCTCGAGAGCAGCGCATGCTTAAGCTGAAGAAGCAGGCAAATGAAGTGCTAACTAGATTTGCTCTTACCAAGGATGTTGATTTTGTGAAGCTGACGCACGATCAGGTTAAGCGTAAGGCTGAGCTTCGGCTAAAACGAAATGCACTCAAAGCGGAGGATGAAAAGGACGATGAGGTGAGCGGTAATGCACCGGAGGACTCGATTGTGTTGGCTAAAAAAGCACGCAAAAATTTAGCTGAAAAGGTCAAAGAAGACAACGAGTCTGAGGAGGAAGATGATGATGATGACGAAGATGATGAGGTAGATGATGATGACGAAGATGATGAGGTAGATGATGATGCTGATGATGGTGAAGTTGACGTTGATGATGATGATGAGCTTGATGATGAAGTTGACGTTGATGATGATGATGATGATGACGATGATGATGATGAGGTTGATGATGAAGTTGACGATGATGATGATGATGATGATGATGATGATGATGATGATGATGATGAAGATGAAGATGAATAGAACTAAAATAATCCTTAATTTTATTTACTTTTCTATTTGATATGCAAACTTCATTATCTCTGTAATCGAACGCAGGGTTTATTATAGTAATAAACACTTAGTAAACGTAAGAAGGTATATTTTTGTATATACTTTTTAGTTAATGCAATGCGATTTGAGTTTTTGAACCCTTGATCAAGTGTCAAATATTCAAATATTCGTTGGTTTTACATACACAAAATAAGCTGATTGAATAAATGTATACAAATATTTAGAAAAAAGTTAAATAATTAATGTTTTGGGATTTGTAGTGGTTTTTCAAAAGTTTCAATGTGTGGCCATAAACTACTATTACTAGACTTATGTGGGATAAAGATGAAAGGCGATTTACCCGTTAGGCAATATGAGGTGATATCAGGTTCTTGAGATACTTCTCTGCTGCAACAAATTGACAATCAATTTCTAGATTAAAAGCTGTAGTCCGAATAGGACTCACAAGTTGAAAACTAAATTAACATCTAACTACTGATAGTACGAATTTTGTCATTTCTGCTCCCAGCCCCACTTCCCAATTAAAAAGGATTCTTTTTGATGTCATTGATAAAAAACTCCGTTGATTAAATTTGCGAACGCAAATGTGCATATTTACACAATATTGTCGTACCTGTATGTTTATTCAACAGGTCATCTTTATTCATAACCTTTTTTATTGCCATTTATACCCTTCACAGGGGTATTCTGAAATTGTTAGGACATTTGTGAAAGCGTCGGGCGGTATTCAGAAATAATCAATCAAACACATTATTGGTATGATGTAACAAAATTTGCCAAAATAAAAAAACATTCTTGGATTTTATATATATAAAGACTCATATACATATTTTTTATAAATGCATGTTACTAGGTAAATAATTGATACTAATAAAATTATTAGAAAAAATTTGTTTGCCTTCTTTGGATTCATTCAAAATTCTATTGATATAAACTGATTAATATAAAACTCATTAAAAGCATGCTAAGTAATGCTGCATGTAAGCGTTTTTGAATCTTTTATTATACTATTATATTTTATATATATATATATATATATATATATATATATATATATATATATATATATATATATATATATATATATATTTAAATTCAAGATATTTCAAATCTTTGTAGTGCATACAAGAACCGATGAACCCAAGTTTGCTTACAGAAAATGCGTTTTGTTTTTTTCGACTCGAATGTGGCATTAAAATTAATGTTTACAATGGGAAATTGACCGAACATTTAAGTTCAATAAAAAGGTATATGCATAATGTTTTTGCTGACATTTTTATAGCGTCATACGGACAAAATATATGCATATATAAGTGTATAGTATAATATATAGGATTTATGGGAAATTTGTTGGGAATTGCTAACATGACGACATGGCATACCACGACTCTGGCTTTAGCTTTGACTTTGGCTTTGCGCTAATGTCCGTATATGAGCATTTTGATAGTTATTTTACAAAATATGCAAGGCTATCGCCACGGGCGTTCCGTGTCCTGGTAAAGTGAAATGCACTCCTTTTGCACTGGACGCTGGACGCTGGATGCTGGAGGATGGAAGATTTCCATAAGATTCGACTCACGCATGCATAAAATAAATACATATAATACATAAATTAGCTAGAAGTATCCAGAACTCCGACATCAAATGTTGACAGGGCTCTTTGAAGTGTGTTGATGGATGAGGAGTGTAACCTCTTGCGCATTATGCTATCTTTAGCCGCTATAAATCAAAGGTCAAAAGGTCGCACAGCTGTCATAATCATATATGCGCAAAAAGATGCAAAGACACATGTCAGAAGCGACCTTGGACTTGCATAAGTTCTGTTACTCAATTAGCTTAATGCTCATTCAAACTCTGTTTCCTAACTTTTACACTTGATAATGCGAGACCTCTCAATTCCACCCACCCATACACACACACACACACACGCACATTTATATGTACATGCATGTTCTATTAGCAGTTGAGGTGTAGGCCTTCACAATACTCCAGAGATTTAAATCACGTTTCTCTTCGTTTATGGACAATTGACCACGCTGGCCACGTCGAAAAAACATTGCAAAGCTTTTATCAGTCGCATTATCATTCATCAGTGAGTCGTCAACTCCCTATTGGTGCCATAAACAAAAAACCATGGCATGAACATAGGCTAAACAGCAATCTGCCTGATTAGGGATTGCACTGAAATCTGGTTAAATATTTCCGGCTAAAATTATTAAGTTTTTTGAAACAAACGTTTTGGTACTGCCTTCTTAATACTTAAAGTAACTTAATACTTCGTATCTTAATATTCCAAATTATAATTATCGAGCTTGGAAAACATTATTTCAATTTTCAATACAATTAAGCTAAGACTGCAAAAAATATAAAGATCTTTACTTTAAAATTATTTAAGTTTTTAAATGATTTTTGTTATTCTTGGGTTTATCAAATGCTTAAAGAAATAAAATCTTGTGAAATGCTCAAAGAAATAAAATTTATGTGCGCCTGTCTTTCGATTGCTTGTTCTAAATAAAAAGCACGCAGTTATCGTCATCTTTTTCTTTCAGACTGCAGTTTAGCTACACTCTGCCTGAGACAATTTTTGTCATTTTAAGAAAGACTTTCTAAAAGTTCTTTCCTTTTGCAATATCTGGAAATTAATTTATTTTCTTTATAAGCATGTTTAAAAGAATTTTATTTCTATTATATTTTGATTTATAACATCTTGTAATTTACAAACTTAATCCTGGCTTTACATCAATTTGACTCCCTCTGCAGTCAGAGCTAGCTCGTTTCGTGATGCTGCATCAGGGCACAGAACTCTTAGATAGTTTTTAGCTTATTTTGCAGAAGGAGATTAACAGTACCCACCGCATTATTCATACAAAAGAATAACATTATGTCTTCATATTTATAATTTTTATACTTGCACACTGTGATCTCGTTAAACATTTGAGACTGCACTCTATTGTGGCTTAAGCTGCATAATGAAATCTTAAAATATATAATTCATATCAATCAATTCTTATCAAGCTGAGGTTACAGTTCAGTCTTAACAAATGCATACAATATAGATCTAGAATTGGTCCATTATCAGCCAAAAAATATGTACCCTACATTATATATATTCTTCAATAATATTTGATATTTACCTGTATGGACTCAACTGTTTGACTGCCCTTTGCACTTATGCAATATTTTCTTAGTTTAAGTAAAATATTTTATCTCTAAAACATTTTGAAAATTACAATTTAAAAATATATATATATATCTAAATCATAATCTGAAACATATTTTTAGACAAATATAACAATTCTACATAAATACGTAGGCAGCAAGCGAGTAAGTCGTATAACCTACACATTATATAAATAAAAACGATTTTATTATTCATTGTGGTTCATTTGTGTTCTATAAATTGAATTGCAATGAAAAACAATCTTTGAATATTCGCAGTTATTCTTTCAGTGAATGCGACCAAAGGTACATGGAAATTAATTGGACTCGATTAAAATATTGCGATGGAAAATATAGTGATTCGTTCACATGGTCGGCAAGTAGAGCTGCTGATGCTTTATTATTAAAACAATATATAAAAACTTTATTTTCAGATTGAAGCAGCTTCATTCCGATGTTTACCAAGAGAAATTGGCTGAATATCCATAAATGTTAAAAAAAAAATAAAAGAATGAATTCCTTAAGCGTGCTCAACACATTGTTGTAAAATCAATTGACACTTAAAAAATATATTAAAGTATATTAAAATATATTTTGTAAACCCATAAATAATTTGGATAAGCTGAAACCTAATCGAAAATTAACTTTAATTTATAACTATTCAACAATAAACGCGAATTTAAAATGTGTAAGGCAGATGGAAAAGGAGAGAAGAGAAAATAATTAGGTGGATCTGCTAATATAAACATATATATATATATATATTTGATTCAGGTCAACAGCCGACAATATGCTTGTCTGCCTGTTCGCCTATTTTTACGTATGTTTGAACGCGTGGGAACCTATAAGAGCAGGATACTTGAAAGGTTACATCTTATAGCTGAGCTTTACTTCACATTAATTGTTATTAATTTCTTGAGCTTATCTTGTACACTTTTATGCCTCAACTCATCAAATTTGGTACAAAAGATGAGTACTCTAAGTACTAATCTCTTCATACATTTTTGCCAAATTACAAAAAAAAAAGTACAGCAAAAGAAGCAGCTTGGAGTGCAGTTCAAATACGGACACTTTCCACAAGAGAAATGGATGAACAAACATATATCTATATATACGTTTCTATATATTCAAATATATATAGACTAAAATATATATAAAAAAAAATTGTAATATAAATTGAATTGATTCAGTTTGAAACTCTGCAAATCTCTGCATATCCATATATCTCCAGCTCATTAGTAACAAAAAAACCCAAATAACATTCACCGTGGCCTTCAATAAATATTGGGAGTTAACAAATAAATTATGTGGCATTGCGATTGCGGCTGCGGGAAAGCATGAAAACAACGTGTCCGTCTGTGATAATGTTTGCAGAAATATGAAACATATTGTATAAAACTAATTAGATAAGGGCGATAAAAAGCCAAACCGTTTGCCGAAGAATTAATAAGCTAACGGCCACTTTGCAAGCGGAGAGCCAAGGATTTATATTAGATTTTGGCTGACGGCTGCCAAATATGCAACTAATTGAAAATAATCTGGTGCTGATTAGAATGATTCGATGATTAGCTGATAAGATCGCGTGACAAAGTGTGTGCGAGCGCTAATTGTGCGTAATTGCTGTCTGATAAACCGATAAAATAAGGCACTCTTTCGCTAAATACCCGCAGCTTACAGCTGCGTGGCTCTGCGGCCACGCACCACGTGTTGCACATTGCTCATTCGACGTGTGGTCCAACAATGACTGCGCATAATCTTGCTGGGCAACATCAATGTCGTGGGCGTTCGTTTGGATACTCGTGTCGTCGCTATTTACCTGACAGAACACGCACACACACACACACACAGACACACATACGGACACACATAGATTTATACATTGCGTTGAAATCTTTCGAATCCTCGTCCACTTTGATACGAGCTCTGGAGGCACGAACTCAACAAACGACTCGTATAAATCGAGTGCGCCTTGGCAGCCGATTTTCACTTACGTTTCAGTTCCAAAGCGGTGCAGTTATCGTAGCAGCGGCAAGTCCTGAACAGCAGCAGCAGCAGCAGCAGCATCAGCAGCAGTGGAAGCAGCTAGCGACGGTGAATTCAAATAAGAAATATTCAAAAATATTTTCAAAGTGCTTCACAGTTCTTAACACAGTTTTCTTGTCTCGTGCAGTTTTTGACAATTATAGAAACTTTGATATCTGAATATCAGAATACAAAAAGACAAATCAAAACTTAATTTTTATCAATTTGCTTGTTGTTTAAAAAAGGGTAAGTAAAATGAATAGGGAAACTGTTAAATATATATTTTAATTTATAAATATTTTTCAATTCTTAGAAATGCTATTCTAAGTTTTTTGCTGGAACTTTGTTTTCTCTATAGAAAATGTTAAATGTTAAATGAAAGTATTCCTAGATTATGGTTGAAAACATTTGATTCGAATTCTTTAATATTCTTTAAAGAATTCTAAGTTTAACAGAGTTGAATACATAAAGTATAGATTATCGTGATAAATATGAGCATATGGCATATATTTAGCAGTCACAATACATTCGGAAATAACTATATCATTCAAAGAGTAGTCTGTAGTAGTAGTAGTAGTTTGGAAAGCCTTATATATATTTTAATATATAATATTATAAAATCTATGAAATTTCTTTTAACTTTATCTTTAAATGAAATATAGAAAATATAAATGATTATAATAAGAGTTTATAGAAGTAGATTCGCAAAAATAAAATTGAAAATATTTAATATTTATTATTGAATGAAATTGCCTGGTATATTAAAGCTTTTTCCTGTCTTTCTGAACTACAATTAAAAATTTTAGAAGCTAAGAGTTTTTTACTACGATATTATAATTGTCAAACAAACAAGTAGTACCACTTAATTGAGAAGTTTATATTTTCTAATTGACTACTACCTTATAACAGTCCATATATATTCCAGCTATATCATCGGGAGAGATCAGCAGTGCAACACTCCATATGCAACACCTTGCTGTTAAACTATAAAAGATTTGGTGATTTCAGTGGCTGCATATGCAAAAATATATTTTAGATTAGTTAGCGATTAGCCACGTCCTTCGAAAAATTATCAAATACATCTTAACACATCAGGCCAAGTCTTTTCCTAAGTATTTAGCTTAGCACAGAGTGCAAGTTAAATATACTTTTCTCACCTTGTTAGCGATTGGGGATTGCATGAGGAGATGAACACACAGAACTTAATATTGCGTTAAGAAATTATGTAACTGCTCTCGTTTACTGCTATAAATTTTATCGTCACATCATTTGCACAGTAAAATTTAGCTCTAATAATCGTCTGCGCTATAGATTGTTTAATGAACTGGAAATGCCATATGTAAATATACTCACATTTTGAGGGATAAAAATCCTGGCATGTGCCACGCTTGGCTAAGGAATACGGCATTTGAGTTTTTAGTTTTCAAAAAGGTGTAATAAACCTATTTGGAATTTTACTTTCAACTGTCCTAAGCTCTTGCCAATCAGGCAGACTCACACGCGGTCCTTGGGCCCGTGCTAGATGTGTGCTTGGCCAAGGACATTTTGTTGCCTTTTTGTCAGATTCGTTCATGCGACCCTTTTAATATCACAAAAATCTTTTACTGAATATTGTGAAATTAAGGTGGGTTTTGTACCTTTATTATTTTATACTTTGGCTTGGCTTGGCTGGCAAAAGGAAAGTCTCCGGGATTATCGTACAAATTGCAAGCCCCAATAAGCGACATCTTATAAGCGAACGTAATGTGGCTTTTAAATTTATATTATAGAGCTTAAGAATGATAAAATTTTTGTGCTCTGCCTTCAACTTGCTAAACTTTGCTTCTGTTGAAATCGAAATTGAAACTAAGCCGCTGATGCCATTTTCGGCGCGCGTTTGGGCGAAATTTCCTCGTGCTACTATTAATATAAACACAAATCGCATTTAGTTGAATTTCTTATGTTGCTGTTCAGCGATTCGGATCAATAAATTTGGCACTGAAACTCTATTTGTAATTTAAGGCTGCATGTGCTCGATAATAAGCATGGGCTGCCATAATTTGTCTTGCACTGATAAAAAATACACTTTAACTTCTTTCAATTAATCCGAAGCAAATCTGAAGATACTCTATCTTTACTTACCTATACGAATTTAGCTAAGCTTTGGCAAATTAATTGCCAACCTATTCTAACTTTCATCTTGATCTGGATTTAGATATACATTAAAATTTGTATACTAACAATGAAATTTGAGATGTAATTATTATAGTTATTAAAAATGGCTAGTAGAATAGTCTATAGCTTGAGTGCTTAAAGATATTAGATGGCATTCAGGTGAACCTATAAAAGCTCAAATAGTGTTCAAGTACTCAACATATTGGAATTTCTATTAGAAAAATCGTATGGTGCGAAAGTCTGAATAGCAAAGGCCGATTTTATATTTTGTAATACACTTTTATCTTACTTAGCTTTGCTATATCGTTAATACAAATTTTAAGATACACTTAATGGCAAATATAGGCAATGAAATGTATTTTCTCTAATTTTTTTCGTTAATCTGTATTGATCTGTAAAGGATCTTAACGGAGAGTCAAATTACATATTTGGAAATTATAGCCTTAAAGCTGTGGAATATACAGTTTTACCCGTTTTGCCACGCCTCAATTTCAATTTACTCGTCAAACTTGAAGTATTTAGCTTCATACGTTCATACTTCATAGTTCATACGACTAGGTGAACGGACGGACGGACGGTCGAACAGCAAGACGGACATTGCATAAAACCAATTTACTCATTCGCTTTGTGAATGAGTATAAGATCATATAATGTATACACGAGTCCGTATAGAGGGTATAAACCACAATCGACAAAGATAACTTGAACTTGGCTTACTTCTTATTTATACGTAGTGCGGTGGAGTTGGCATTGTTTTATAACTCAGATATGGGGTTTTTTTTAAGGATTTAATAGAAACTTGTAGTATGAAAAGAAATTTTTAATATATTTTTTTGTTTGATTTTAATTGATTAGAAACTAAAACTTATTAAAAATTTATTAATAATAAAAAAACTATTTTTTTTAATATTTACAAAAATGTTTTAAGCAATTCAATTTATTGAAATAAAAGCGTGAAATTTAAATTCAAGTCTCTAAGAACTAAAACTGATTGCTAAATCTTTTGCAGCCTCTATGGAAATAAATGCTACGTAAATATTTAATTTAAGACAATTTATTTGTGCATTTCTCTGGGCATTGTAATGTGCACAGGTGTTCTGTTAAATCAAGAACTATTCAAGGCAAAAGACCACGCCTCCAGTTATTTCGTACTGCTTTGAATGGTGACAAACTGTTGGGCTTCCTTTGTGCCTACCTAATTTTGTTTTCTTTAAATTTACAATGGATAAACAACAGCAAAGCTGAGGGAAAGCAGAGCGTAACGGCAAAAAATACTAAGTTTACTGGATTTCAGAGTTTCTCTGTTGCAATTCAGCTTAGTTCGGATCTGTTGAGCAGCCTGAGATACTTCGGACCTGTCCCGAATTAAAAAGGGAAGAAATGAAAACAAGAAGAACATAATACACTGGGCATCTGCTTTTCATCGCAAACTTTTTCGCTTTCAATTAGTTCATAAAAAAGTTTTACTTTGCATTTTAGGGCATACCTGAACACCAATTAAAATACATTTATGACGCTCAGGTTGAACGGTCAGCTATAAGAACCTGTAAAAACTACTCAAGACCAGGCTCTGCAGTATCCCTCGTTTTTTTTCGGGCATCTTAATTGCTAGCCTTCTTTTTTGTTCGTTTGTTCTTTTCATTAAATTTACATATTTTTATTAATTAAATTGTTTACGCAATGTTTACCCGCAAAAACTTGGGCGCCAGCACTTGACGGCGGCTCTTTTGGGTTGCAATACACAAGCACCCACACACACATACACACACACACACACACACACACACACACACACACACACACACACGTTGTTTAATTGCCATAGAGCTAAAAGTTCTAAACAGTTTGTTTGTCATTCGAGCTGTGCTGCATTTGTCGCAAATTAAACATTTCTCTAGTTATTTGGCCATTCGCCACAATTTGGCGGACTAAGAGAAGAGTAAAAATTATAATTTTTACTCACACCATGAGCTCATTATTATTTAACCGTGGATGCCATTAAATTTCAAGTGGCGCGCAGCATTTGACTATATTATATTATGGATATTATTGTCATTATTCTGGACCGAGGAATAAATGCTTTTAGCCATAGAATTTGCTTATTCGAATTGGCCACGAAATTTTAATAAAAAAAATATTTATGTCTAATTAGATCATTCTATGGGATTATGGGTTAATGCCTACGAACATCCTTATGGCATTATTATTCATGGACTGCCAGACGGAACAAATTTGAGAAGGTGGCTTAGCAGTGCACGGAGTAATCATAAATAAAAACGATATTAAATGTGTAGCCAATTGAAGACTTAGATGTTTTAGAATATTCAAATTTATTTTTACAAATTATTTTCCCCAATATGTCACCAAAGTAATTTGAGTCTATATAGATTGCAAGTTCATTTAAGTTCATGCAATCCATCTTAAATGAATATTATTTTTTAATTACTTTTAGCAACTAATTTCTTTATAGAGAACTTCTAAATCTTAAACAGGATATTCGAAATTCCAAGTCTTACTCAGTTATCATATATGTACTTTATATCAGTCCTAGCAATCAAAGATATAAATAATGTAAAGTTTGTAAAGATACAAACGTGTCACAAATGCTCGAATCAGTTATTTAGAAATGTTTAAATAAATATAGAAAATATATTCTTTAAGTCGGAGTTGTAGGTATTCCAGTTGCTGCTTTGCTATTTAGTAAAATAAATTAAAACAATTATTTGATACATTTGATACAAATTCGAATTTAATAAAGCATTTACTTGGCATAATATACGAAATATTTAACATTAATGCTCAGCATAAATATTTAAATTTCTTTAAACATATTTATTACGAAATGCAAACTTTGTCATACAAGCAATTTGGAGTGTTTTAAGCAAGCAAACCGCATAAAGTCGACTTCAACGCCTTCAACGGGCGCCAAGGCAACTCGATGTGAGTCGGGGAAATGCATGTCTTATCATTAAAGTCTGCCATTTTGACGGTGGTAAAGAATGGCTTATGGGAAATGCAGCATAAAATACTTTTTGAATGCGTATAAATATTTGTGAAGAATCGAAGGCATAAGGAGATTTACCGATCGAAGTTTAAATGCCCTTTTTAAGATCTTTTTAAAACTAAATAAATAAATTATAGAATAAAGATAGGATGATTGTGGAGCTGACACAAAGCATGTCCTGATAAAAATGTCTTGTTAGACCTAAAATTTTCCATGCAGCATTGTAGTATATCAAATTATGTGAAGTTTATTATATTTTTGCTTTCAATTAAAATCAGCTTAAATGTATGTTAATATTATCTTTTCTTAGGCAACAAAAGATAAAGTTTAAAATGTGAAAAAAAATAATCGCTTTCATTACTTATTATTAAAGATACTTGGTTTCAGCTTTTGATATAGATTTATCTCTCAATTCAAGTCACATTTCTAGCCAAGGTATAATACAATTTATATATAAATAAACATTTCCGTAAGTTTTCTTTCTCTAATAAATTTATTTCAGTTAACAAATTAATCGTTTGTAGCCAGAGTAGTTTTTTTCATATTTTTTTGAGGAAAACTTTTAAAAAAATTAATCAGATTTTTGTAAGTAAGCAATTAACAGCCTTATTTATTTATGGTATATCTATGCCATGAGGTTTAGAAGTTACAGAAATTTGGAACGTAGTATATTTTGTTGCAAACGCAAAATAAATTTATTTTGCCCGATTTTATTGTGATATTGATTATATTCAATTTGCAGATAAGACTTATTGAGTTTATCATTGAACTTATAAAATCGAGATATATACATAAGTTATTAAGTAGACTTTACTGTAGTGTACTGTATATGTATTACTATAGTAAACAATACTCAGTTGATTAGAGATATGTAATATTAAATGCTCAACACATTTTGAAGGTAAACATCCAATGTTATTTCGAAATAGTATTGAATATATGATATCACGACTATACAAAGGTTCATAGACAGCATATTTCGTAACTTACAGACAAAAGCTGGAAAGATATGTCGCTTGCCTATTTTTTTTTGACACAAACTAATATTCGGAATACTTTACAAATTTAAAAAAAGTTAAAATTTTTGGGAAGAAACCACAAGATTTGTTGACTAATCTTGAATGTTTACAAAGTACTATATCGAAAATTGTGTACTGTAATTATGTATATATTTTTGTGGATTGCTTCGTTTTTTTCTAAAACTGTTAAAATATTAACTTCCAAATTTATATATTTCTTTTCTATCGATTACTTCGATTGCTCCAAAAATAATCTTTAATTAAAATAGTAAACTGTATTGTCTGTCTTAAACAAATTTGTTAAATGGGTTTCTTACATAGAAGTAGACTCAGATGTTGTCTCATCGAACTACTAAATCATATACAGAACAATGCACTCATTATAGCAATATATTGACTAAACTCATTTTCACCTAAATATGTCTAACATATTTGTATATTAGTTGCTTTTCATGGAATCGATTGGGCAGAAAACCTCCTATATGTGTATCCATCAATAAACAGGTCTTCTCTCCCACAACACAAATAAGAGCAAACATTTAATGGAAATGGAAAATATTTACAATATTTGCAAAATGAAATGTTGCGACATCAAATTTGAAATGTGAAATTTAAAAGTGGAAAGTGAAAATTGGAAAGGTGACATATACGCAGTACTCTGGCAATTGGTATTTTAATTTAAATGCCGGCCATAAATGTGGAAATATTTTTTTGAAACGAATTTATTACAAAATGCAAACTTTGTCATACACAAACAATTTGGAATCCTTTAAGCAAACAAAACGAAGACCACATAAAGCCGACCTCATTGCCCCGAGAGGGCGGCAAATGGTGGATGAGGGTCGAGTGAATGCATGTCTTATCACTGGAGCAGCCTGGCATTCTCCTCGTGCCATCCAGTTGCGAACTTTACATGGCTCCGGCAAAGAATTGCAGCATAAAATACTTTTTAAATGCGGATAAATATTTGCAAAAAGGAAGCATTAAGGCATATATGTAAAATTAAATATCGTTGTTACGCTTCAGCTCAGGCAGCATGAATCAAACAACGCTTGTGTGCTCCACTTTGCAGATATGCATTGAAAGGAAATATATTGCTACTCGTATGTCAGCTAAGTTGGGCTCAATCTCGATTAACTTTATTGAATAACCAATACACAACAAGTAGAGCAGATTGCATGAATAACTATTTTAGCTATTTTCCGGTTCTATCATCAACAATGATTAGGTTTGCATGGCAGTTGCCAAAAAAGGTTAGACTTAATGCGAATGACAGCAAATCGAGCTGAACTGAAGACCACTTTCTGAGAGCAATACTCATAGATAGATAAACAATTGTGTGGACAATCGATTTTTAAAATATATATTTACAAAGAGCTTATAGTATGTTGGAGTCTGATAGTATTGTAAGCATTAAAGTATAATACAAAGTTATAATAAAACATCTCATTAGAATTTTCCTTTGCTTCTCTGTGCACATTTACACTTTGTATTATGTAAAATAGTTATAGATTCAAAAGGGAGTACAATTCTGGAGAATATAAAGGCAAAGATAATGAGCTTGGCCCAATCTAGCTGTATCTATCTCACCAAAATCCAGCAAAAGGTACTTTGTGGCATTGAGGAGAATCTCTGCGTTCTACTCGCTTCACTTTAGCGAATTCTAAATCAGAATAAGATTCAATGCTTATCTCAAGATGACTACAAGTTATACTTTATAAACGAATTTAAGTCTTGTAAATATTCAGCATACGGAAATAAGTAGAAGCATTAATCCTATAAATTATATTAAGCTAAACATTCAAAACTGAAACCCGAGTCATCTAAAGACAAGTAAAAGGCTCGGGTTTCGGCTTTTGTTCATGGCATCTTACTCTGGCGTGTCATAAAATACGAGACTCGGAGTTCTCCGTGGTGCTATTAGCATGAACATTCTTGCAGCCATTTAAAGGACGACTCATAGCACAACAGGTATAAGAAGTGAGTGTTAGTCAAAGAAGAGCATCCCTGTAATACCCTGTAAGCAGTTAGTCAACTAGTAACTCTTCTTAGTTAATCTTCTCCTTTTCGAATGTATGAAAAATAAATCTTGAATATCTTTAGTGCCTCGAAGTGCTATCATAAATATTTCGTAATATCTATCTATCTATATATATCTATACTTATAAATTATATAAACCTATTCAAAATTAGTAATTTTTATAAAACTTTGATGTTGCTTAAAATATTAATATTTAAAATATTAATATTAACTTTGCTGTACAATTGGCAAACAAAGTATATAAATTACATAGTCCTTGAGCCTTGCGGTGTTTGCAAAGTTAGAAAATATCCTGCACAATGTGTATGTGTATGTGCATACGTGTGTGTGTGTGTGATGTCAGTAAGAGTATCGTAAAAGCGAGCACAAAGGTCGTTTAATAGAAAAACATTTACATTTTCAACAGCAAGTCAGTGCAAAAAAGTTGCCCACTCGATATTCAAATAAACTGAGCTGGGTGAAAGGGTTTCTATTTGATTTGGCAAAAGTTGTGTTAACAATGCTCGGAAAACATAAACAAACAAATGTCAATTGTGAATGAGGCGGCATAGAGCAACTCAACCGACAACAATTGAGTCCTAGTCAGGAATTGAAAATGCGACTGCGCCTGCCACTGCCACTGCCACTGCCACTGCGGCAAGTCGCGTCGACTGATGTCTAATGGCAATTTAATGAAGCAAGAGAGGCAGAGGGCGAGAACGCAAATATACATTGCCATCGATATGTGTTCGCGATTTGTGCAAAGTATCCAAGGCAAGGCAGGGCATGCAACAATTACACAATGCCCCACAGGAGAGGTAGGTGCAAGGCAGCAGCTGAAAAGTAAATTTTGCCAGCATATTTGTTGCCCCTTAGCTGCGTGCCTCTGCTCCCAAAAGCATAGTTATCCCATTATTTAAATATTTTGCACTTTTGTTTTGCCCTGTGACGCAGTTGGGAATGCTTAGCATATGTGGGTTTCTTTCTTATGCTGTTGCCTCTTTGTGACGTATGCGAAAGTTTTCAGCATCAACATGTTTGTGTTTCTGAAAACAGAGCAGAAAAGTATTTTCAAGTTTGCTCCAAGCATGGCCAACTTGTTGGAAAATATGGAAGGCGTCGATTGCAGCTGAAATACAAGTGAATATTTTCATATTCGATCCAATGGCCAGTTGGGAACACACTTCAAAGCCTTAGTAAGCGCTAAAACAATTCAAGCCAAATTCAACAATTCAAATCACCTGCGGCTAATTCCTGAACTGCTCACTTTAAATAAATAAATAAACAATTCGAGAAGAAATTCCCAGTGGATAGGAGAGACGGCCAATACCTGTTGGATGGCCACAATTTGCGATTTTCTGCGCGTTGAACACCTTCGTGCAATTATTTTAATCTGTGTCGGACATTTCTCGCATAATTTTCCATCATTTCGATGTAAAGAAGACTTGAAAAGGCGGAGGCGCTGGCAGAAGCAGCGGAGGAGGCGCTGTGAAAATCTAAATAAAAGTATTCCTTGGGTCGCAATGAATTTTTAAGTTAATGTAAAGAGCGCCCAGGTAGCCTGGCTGCTCACATTGACGACGGTTCAATCCCAATCCCAATCCCAGACCCAAAACTCAGGAATCATGTTTTTTGTGGCTCAAGCCGAGTCCCAGAAGTTGCTGTTGTCGGCTCAACGCTCGTCTCGTTGCGTGCAATGCTTTCAGCTTCAAACGTTAAATGTTTGTGCGTCCTGCTTAACATCATTGTCTTAACTTGGCTTCCTTGCGGCACGTCGTGCGCTCCTCCCTCCACGCCTGCCACTAAAATGCGGCATGTTCTTTAGGACAACAATTTCTTTTTGTTTTGGCATTTGAGCAGCGCGTGCTTTTCCAATGATGACGTCGTTTTCCTAGTCGTTGTCGCTGTCGTTGTCGTTGTCGTTGTTCGTTGTCTAAGAGGTACCTTAGAACGCGTCCTCGTCCTCGACCGCGTAACATTCTCTTGCATGCTATTCCCTAGGGCTGGCTTCCAGTTTTGGGAGTTACATTAGAGGTTGTAATTACTTGACGTCAGTTTTTTGTTTTTCCCTAAAAGCGTAAGCAAAAGTAAAAGCCTTGAGTGTCCAATTCGTTAGCGAAGAATTAAGAATTATTAAAACGAAAGCAAGATAGCTTTGCTTTTATTTTATTTATAACTTATTAACATTTATTTTAATTATAATAAACAAAGATTAGTTAGTTTCTTTTGACATGAAGTAGCTTGAGCTAAACTACGAGCTGTACAAATTTGATTATTTTATATGAATTATTTAATTAATTATTAAATAAATACTCTAACTTGAATGGGTTCAGTTGAGCAAAAATAATTATTAATTATTAAAATTTATTAAGTAAAATTAATATTATTAAAATTTGTTTTCTATATCTATCTGTTTATAAAAAATGCATTAATTTCTGATTCGTTATAAATTGAAAATTTTTTATTTTTTATTATCATTGCACTGTTGATGCTGTTAAAACTGTGAAAATTTACACAAAATTAAAAATTCCAAAGATAAATAGTCTAAATTCTTTTCTAAATTATTAGTAAATTGAAGTGAATAGTTTGAGCAAATTTTATTTATTTGTGATAACATTTTAGTTGGTTATTCCAGGAAACTTTAAACACTGGTGTGATTAACTTTGGCAGTGAGTTGCGCAATATTTGATAAACTTAGTGTTAGTAATGATGTAATACAGCAAACATTAGTCTTTAGTGTTGACGTTAGAAGGCTGTTTAATTGGTCAAAAAAGTGTCTAGATTTTATTTGTTCAGTTCTCACTTTCAGTCGTATTGTGCATAGGGATTGAAATTTGATTTTCTTAAGTAATGCAAGCTGACATTAGAGTTACATTAGAATATCTTATTTGATTATGCATTACCTCCGCAGAGAAACGCTTAAATAATTCATATTTTCAGTAAATATTGAGCATTTGTAAATTATGGAAAATTGAAGTCAAAGATGTTCTGGGAAATGTGATAATTATTTATGCTTCATACTGAGCACTCTGAAGTAATAGAATCAGTTAAATATTTTAAATTAAAATTTTTCTACAGTTTACGTAAATTGCTGTAATAGTATAATTATTTAAATAAGCTTCTACAGCAAATATAAATGGGCTTCTAAGGTTTAATTCCATTGTAACCCCAACTTTATATGACAAATTGCAATATGAAAGTTTTATGAACACGTTCGTATGAAGGCTGTAGAAATGCAGAGACATTTACATATGCAAACGGACATGGCTTGCCCAGCAAACGCCTTCTTCTACCTGCTACACACACCTGGTTCAGCTTTTCTAACCTTTTAACTTTAATGTTCAAGGCGAAGTTTCTTGAAAAGTTTGTAGCACTTTGTGATTTAGAGGCTTACGTGACAACTGCGCTCGTTTGGTTTTCGCATATCATAGCTGGCAAAATACTTAAAATATTCCAAACTAAGCTTCGAAAAACAATAACAAATTTCTTTATTCTGAGGCTATGTCTGAGGATGGCTGTCAATGAAGACAAAACGAAAGCGGTCAGGCACCGTCGCCCAATTGACAGTGGAAACTGATTGGGAGAGGAAATCACAAATCAGGGCAAACAAAATGGTTGGCTTAGCGACTTCTGTCGTCTCGCCAAGACGAATGCGAATGCGAATGAGAATCGGAATCAATCTTACTGTGGCTGCTGCTCAAACGACTTGTTTGCTTAATTTGACAAACGAAATAATTTGATAAATATCTAAATGGCAGCACAGACACAGCAGGCAGCAGGCAGCAGTCAGCAGTCCGACGGGCCACCCATTGGCGTCTTTGTCGCTAATTCAATAAGCATCCAATTACAACGCGGCGAGCAGCAACTTGACAGCTTCGCTACGCCCTTCTTTCTCCGCTGGCAACAGTGCCAGTGTCGTATACGCAATTTTCATTTGGCATATGAAAATTTAATGCAGCTAAAGTGCTGTCACTCGTGTAGATAATTTTCATAATTATTTTCTGCCTTTTTGCTTTGATATTTGCGAATTGGCCTATGCACTAAAGCCAATTCGCCTTGCTTGAAAGAGAAATAACAAGAAAATTCAAATCAAAGCATCGAATCACGTGCAGCTCTCGTATATTTTAATCTTTAGAGGAAGCAAGACCAAACTTATGCCAGCTAGCAATTGAATGACCCAAATTCAATTTCAGACTTGTGGCCCAAGTCCACGTCGGCGACGAGCCCCAGCCCGAGGTATATAAAATCATAAGTACGTTTTCAGTTACCAGCACAGCAGGTGACTATCCACATCCACATATATATCCTCATCGGAGCAGGGCAGGGAGACGGGTCGAGGTGTTGACCATAATCAACGCAATGCAATTTCAATGTCTGCGTGTCCTGTTTCACTTTAGCCAGAACAAACCGCACCCAAGGCACACTGTCACTCTGATGGCTGCAGTTTAATTTCTATTTTTATATTCTCTTTACAATCTCCAAAGGAGCATATAAGTTTTATGCTTTTCTGCTTTAAAGCAGGTCTTTTTCAATGCTTTAGAGTTACTCAAACAATAAAAGAAATTAAAACGAAATTCTCACTTCACAAGTTTTATTTGCAGTGTTAATAAACCCACTTACAAAGATGATATGGATATGGATAACTACAGTAAATGCGTATATATAATTTTTAGACTCACAGTTTATAGAATTGAAAACTTCGTCCAAAGTCTAAAGTAAACTTGACATTTAATAAAATATTATCACAAAATAAAAACATATTTAATATATATACGGTACAGGGTATTAAATGTTCGTGACAGCTCAAATATTATTTATTTTCTTATTTTCTTGTTTTCCTTTGGTTACCAAAGCAATTTACATGTACCACATATGTATGTGTTCATGATGTTTATTTTGATACAAACAAAAGTTCTGGCACATATAGGAAATTAAAGCCAAACTGCGACACCTTTAACCAAGTAGGAATGCTGGCTGTGAGGCTGTCAGGTTGTCCGGCTGTCAGCACAGCAGGCGTACAGACCAAGTTAATTGTTCTCGAGATTAAGAAGAAAATTTAGAGCTTGAAAAGAACAAAAATAGTTTTGTCATGAACTAAATATTTATTAATATTTTCAATAAATTTAAAGCCCTAAATTTTGTAAATTTTGATGAATTGTGGTATACGTTTAAGGATCAAAACTATTTCAATTAAGTGTTAACTATGCTCATAATTTACTAAATGCATTTAAGCAATGGCTTTCAGGCAAGTATTACATAGATTCGGCAAGAGGAGCGCCCAATACTTATTTCGTCTTATTTCTCACTTCAATGTTTACAGAGGTTCGACGCTTAAAAGTTTAAAAGGACGTGATATAAATTCATATGTTATACATCTAAGGTAACTTTCTGAATTAAAAGTATCATGTCTTCCTTAGGTCTAGACTACATAATACATTTTAATCAAAAGAATCAAAATGATTCTTCACATCATTGGCAGAGTCTGAGAACCATGAACACTACCTAATTTTATTTAAATTATTTATGAATATCTTGACTTGACTAACTTGACACTATTCTTAGCATTTTTCATTCAATGCAATGCGTTTGCCTCAAGCTTCACTGCGAGCGTCATTTGATCAAACTATCAGCTGCATTTTATAATTAATCGTCTGGCACTTGGCTGGCTCGGAGCATAAAATTCAAGTGACTGAGTCAGCGAATCACTCCGACACGCGATAGCTGCCTGGAAAGCAAAGCAAGGACCAAAGAGCTGCAGCAGCCGAAGCAGGAGTTGCAGCCAATTCACATTTTCAGCCAAGTGTGAAAGCTGAGGGGAGGCAGCAGAATGGTTTGTGTGCAGCTGAGTTTGCTGTGGACAAACATTATAAATATTATAAATATTTAGTTATTCGGAAATCGAGCGCAATATGAATTGTGCACTGACCTAACAATTGCTGATTATCTGCTTATTTGCGCGCAAATATTATTATGTGTTTATTATTTTCGGATCAAACTTTTTATTTGCATTTGTGGTAAGCCTTTAAGCCTTGTTGTATACAAATACTATCGAGTAATTGTGACCAGTTCACGGTTGGCTATCAGCCCCAAGCGCAAATAAATACATAGCCGTATGTATAAAAAATAATCGAAATTTATGTGCGCTCTGCTTTACACTCCGCTGAGCGGGGCAACTGGTGCAGGTACCCGGGGCGTATGCGTTATATGTATTTACGGACCACTCATTATAGCTGCGCAGGCGGCCATAAATCAAATGCGAAAATGATTGATAAACGGTTCGTCGGACAAGCGCACTCATTCATATGGCCATCGCATCACTGAGCAGTCCTCGCCTGGACTGCCTAATAATAATACAACAAATGCTCCAAACCAGTCAACAATCATACGCCTTGTGGTACCAATGAAAACCAAGAACGCCAACAAAAGAGCACACACTGGTTGTTTCCAGAGGGCACTTTAAGTTAACAAAGTAGAGGCGACTAAGATATACTCAGTTAGTTCTTTTGCTAAGAAATTTTCCTAATGAAAGCAAGTGTCTTTTGAAGTAGGAATGGGCATGAAGAGAAAGTGGTGGGGTAAACATCTGTGAGACGAGCCATGATAACTGGTTAGGGTATGTGTTTCTATATCATTGTCTTATAGAGTCCTATGAATTCTTCGTTTTAGATTAAAATCAATCCCCAGCACCGTTTGAAGAGTTTTGTGATTTATTTTTACGGAAGGTTCCAACAATTTCATGACTTCAAGCCTTTCGTATGCATAGCGTGATATACCATTTGAGCCACTCACAGTATGTACAGGGTATAAGCTGTAACTGAGATGCACGGCGCTGCGTAAAATCCGTTTATTACTTTATTTGTAAAAAGTGCGATGAGTGTCCATTCTTTTGCTTGATGTGCCCTTGTCCCATTGAGCAGTGGATGCTTGTTGTTGCGGTGCGATAAGCGGGCCAAGACTAGGAGACAGCACACATCCAACAACCTGTAGCTTGCCACAGTCACGGCCACAGCCACAGCCACAGTCACAACCAGAGAGCGTAGACGCAAGCGTTTGGGTCATAAAATGCAATCACATATTGATCTTATTGTACGAGTATATGGCTTCGTTTGCCTTTCTTTTGAAATGTTGGTCCAATTTATTTGATTTGAAATCAGCTTTTAAAACTGGCTTAAGAGTCGCAGTGACTGCTAACAGAAATCCCACACGTGTGTTCTTATCTCAAAGTGGCAAATGCTTCTTTATGACCGAACATTTCCTCGACCTAAGCAGTTGAAAGTTACAGCAATTTTTCTTGATTTTTGTAAACAGCTTAAAGGTCTGCATCAAAGCAATTGCCCGTCGTAATTGCCCACTCACGCATCGGGCACTTTTTTGCACTTGACCTCTTGCTGGCAGAGTGCTCTGTCCGATACAAGAATTAATTAGTCTATGGTAGTTTGGCTGTGCGTTAATTCAATTAGTTCAAGAGGTGAAGTAAATAAGTGAAATTCATTACATTTCTTTGCTCCCTTAAGCCAAGTTAGGCATTTGTGTCTTTGGTTTCTTCCATGAATTCATTTTTACCTGTTGGAAAATATATAAAGTTTCATTTAATCGGAATAAGATTTAAATATTGTTTTATCTTAGTATAAGTTGAATGCGAGCATAAAATTGTCTATGGCATTTAATATATTTTCGAGCTTGTATCTGTGGTCTGGCAATCAGCCATGGTTTGTCTTATGAATATGAATAGCTAAATAAATCATTTTATCAGTTGAAGCTGCTCAGTTCCGTTGCTAGTTGCAAGCATTTTCTGCTGTTCATTTTATGTTGCTATCAGAAAATGGTTGCCACACACGCGATTGATTGCCTGAGATCCCTTCGGCCAGTTTCAATGCTGTGTTGGTCCATCACACACAATCAAAAGCCTGTGGGATGACAAATATCGCCACGTCTATCAATGAAAGTGCACTCTGAGTGTGCATGTCCCTCAGCACATCCTGGCAAACGAGCGAAGTGCCAAATGATTAAATGAGACCCCAAGTCAGAGTTAAATGTCAGACTCATGCATCTGACATCGGACATCGGGCATTGGAGCACAGGACAGGTGCAGTGAGCCAATTCATTTGTCTGACGAGCTCTGTGTGTGGACTGAAGTGCTCCCGGGTGATGAGGGTGTTGCCTAACCACTGATGTCAGGGAGATGTCACATTGCTGTTAAACTTTCGCAACTGTAAACATAACAGTGACAACAGCATTAGGGGCACGACTAGGACAGCCGACGACAGGAAGTACAGAATGCAAAACTGAGTGGACCAGCAAAGAGGTCAACCCAACTGAACGACTGTGCAGCAGTCAAATGGACAGGAAGTCGAGCCAGGGGCGTGGCAGGGTGGGTGAGAGTTGGCAGGGCGCGCTCGCTTCAGCTTCGTTGAGCAGTTAATGAATCACCTAATGGGAAATGGTATACCTCGGACTTCCGCTTGTGTCCGATGGACAGAAGTCCGACTATGACTGGCGGCAGTCCTTTCGATCGATTTTTAATTGTTGCGGCATATCGCTCATACGCAACGTGGAACATGAACGTGAGTTATATTGTTGGGTTGTATTGGGTTTCGCTTAGCTCTAAGCCGCTTACCAAAACTAAAATACCACTTTAATCAGATCTATCATAATTGTTTTCGCTCTGTATATATATATATCTCTCTCTATTTCTTTTTCAGCAAATAAATCGCAGCACAATGATGACAAACAGATTTGCTTTCGCTGCCTTGGCATTGATGACCATCTGCCTGCTGGCCATTTCGAGAACCGATGCAGCACCCATGCCCAGGTAGTTGTAGAATAACCTTAGCTATACACAATTTCGCACAATTTTTCGCACACGATGTCTGCATGAACTAATTAATTTCTGGCACTTAAGCTGCGAATTCTGAAATTTGTATAAAAATATTTGCCAAAACCAATTATCCGAGAGTGTTCAAAGTGCACGAGCAGTCGAGAGCGTCGGTTGTGGGAAACTCAGCTTGGGCAAGGCCAACCAGCTGGCAAACAGCAGCATAGAGAACATTTTTGGCATCAGCTAAGAGCTGGAAAGCTGGAGGCTCTGAGCTGTGAGCTGCGAGCTGCGAGCTGCGAGCTGAGAGCTGAGATGATGATGCTAATTTCAACAACGCATATAGAAAAGTGTATATGTATATGTATAAGTAAATGTATGTGGGTGCGCGTGTCCTTTGTCAATTGCACACTTTCTTTTTTTTCTCTCTGTTTTTTTTTGTTATCTGGGAGTTCCCTTTGCATTAGCATTTTTAATATGCCTCGCAGCTCGTCGAAATTTTAATTAACTAAATGTAAACTCTTGCTGATGCGACAATTTAAGCTGCAAACATTGTATTTTCGTGTTTCAAAATCCTACTAAGATGACATTTGAAGCACGCACAGTTCTTGATATGCTTAAAGTTCTTTTAGCGAGGCGACTGCTCAAATGGAAAATTACATTCAATGACATTTCGCTCAGGAGAGGGGCAGAGAAGAAGGGAGTGTGGGTTGACATTCGACATTCGACATTCGACATTCGATTTCCATGCAAATGCAAGATACGAAACGAATGTAAATTACAAGGCAAAGTAATTAGGGAGCGTGATTGTTTAATTACTTCGAATGCTAAGCTGGCTGCCTTCGTGGAGCTGTGATTTGCAATGCAATGTTAATTATTTATAAGTCGGGGCAGCTAGCCTAATATGAGTATTTATAGAGACTTTAATAACTCGCTTCACTGACCCCAAAACAGTCAAAGCTCCAACGGTGGCTATGGCGGCTACAACGAGCTCGAGGAGGTGCCCGACGACCTCTTGATGGAGTTGATGACACGCTTCGGTCGCACCATAATACGAGCACGAAACGACCTGGAGAAGTAAGTACCAAATGGCGTATGAGCCTCGGACTACAATTGTTATTGTTATCCTGTTCCTCGTTTAGCTCGAAGCGCACTGTGGACTTTGGATTGGCGCGCGGCTACTCGGGCACCCAGGAGGCAAAGCATCGCATGGGCCTGGCCGCCGCCAATTTTCCGGGCGGTCCTGGACGAAGGCGACGATCTGAGACCGATGCTTAAATTGGGCAACAACTACGATAATCACGATAATATCTTACTTCAAGCGAATTCTACAAAAGGTTACAGCAGGTCTCAAGCAAACTAAACTTTCTATTGGCTTCTGCAAATGTATAATTTTTAGTCGTGTTCCGATTCGATTCAATTACCTTTCTATTGCAACTAAATATATATACACATATATATCGGAATTACTATGTATAACTTATGCACAACGGATGCATAGCACAAAGAGTTTAAAATGTTCTTAAATATGTATACCATACTGAAAATTGCAAATTGTTGCTCCACTGTTGAAAGAGTTAATGCACCATCAATCTGTAAATGTTAAGATCATGATCCTCTCTCGCTCTCTCGCTCGTCTAAATGTTCAAAAACTAAAGAAAAATACAAAAAAATATTAAAAACATATAAGCTAATCAAATATTTAGTAACAAGCTAAGAACAAATACGTTACCACAAATAAAAAAATATAAACAAATGAACTGTAATTGAACTCGCGCAAAAAATCTTTTAATAGGTATGCCTTAGTATTAGCACACACACAAATATATATATATATATATATATATATATATATATATATATACATATATATATATATAATATATACATATTATATGTTATATATGCACGTGTTTTGGCCCTTGAATCTTAAGGCAGTTCAAGCCAGTTTCCCGCCTAGAAATTGATTCAAATATGTGACACAGAAACTATTCAAATATTCCACTGTTAAAACTGTTTTCCGCCATTTTGATTGGGATATTCTATTTATACTACTACATCACGCACATATATATATATATATATATATATATATACTTCTGTACGATTTGCTTTGTGCTTGAACACTTCTGTCTGTGCCAAAAACATTCACTCGGAACTTTGAACTCTTTTAAAGGGATTTCCTGTAAATAATATAAGAATCACGCGTGCATATTTGCTATATATACATCAAATATCTAACAAGATGCGCCTGCATATATACTTATATATAATATATATATATATTGACGGAATATTGTGTCTATTATAAACATAAATACATTAATATCGCAATGAACAAGATTAAATAAATTTACATTTAGAGAAACATAACAAGACGGAGTTTTCACTATCATTTTCAGGAATCGTCTGAGCCTAATGAGTCCCTTTAGGAGGATGATGAAATATTTGACATATTTCTATAAAAAACTAATGAATGCAAAATGGGCTACAGACAAGCTTGAAATATAATTTGTCATCAAATTGTCTCAGAAAGACAGCTTGACTGAGTGTTTCTCCTAGGCTGATGCAGAGAGATGGCTTGAAAGGATTTCTTTGACTCGAGAGCTTTAGAGCTAGGCGTATCATTGTTGGCCTGCTCTGCAGATATATCTTATAATGACATAGCTCATCTTTTGGGCTTTGAACAATAGATTTCTAATTATTGAAGCTTGAGGCCTGTCTACATCTTTAAGTTAAATAATTGAATATTTCTATAACTAATGAAAAACAGATTTGCTTGCCAATTCTATTGGTCTATGATTGAGTGGGAAATCGAGATATTTGCGATTGTAATAAACATTTTGGTTCTGTTTACGACTGTATCGTGTGTTTTAATTATAAGCATGGTTCAAACAGACCAGGTATTGTACTCTCAATCCAACAAAACCAATGTGCACCTATGGGACTCCAATATGGAGCCATACTAACTGCAACATTATGCAGATATATTCTTAGGTCTTCAATGCACATTTACTCCATCCAATCAAGGAACCACGAAGAGTTTGAAGTCTGCTGGGTTCAACAGAGATTTTTAGGATAACCAAAGCCCATATAAAGCGACTAGATAGACGCACCAACCTCCTTGGCATGGAGCTTAATACTCCAGTACTCCAGTTACTCGCCGTCTAAGAAGATATCACCAGCTCGTTGTGATTGAAGTCTCTAAATGTTCTGCCCTATAATCCTCGTCTTTAATTATTTTCCCCTCTTTAGTCCTTTAGAAAAAACAATGTAAGTTTTAAAACTAAATTATGCAAAACTATTTTTTCTGCTGGTATCTTCGATTTGTAATGGAATAAAATATTTAAAAAATATCCAATGACAATTACCTTACAGCTCAGACTGCGATTCATTCACATTTGTAATGTTCTCTTGAGACTTATTTTACATTAAAATCCTATGACTCAGCTTGAGTTATACTTTACCGACTATTATATACTCACCTTTATTAATGAAAGGCATTTATTTATGATTTTAACCAAACGCTCTTCGATTTTATTGCCAAAGTCTCCAGTGTAACCTGCTCGTATAAAGTGTTACTTTAGTTTATTGTAAATAAGAGAGCTAAAGAGGATTACACATAGTTATCAGCATTTGCCTAATTCAAGCCAGTTACAAATGTTTCTCTTGGGAAAACAAAAGCGCAACAGCAAAGCCGTAAATACAAGGTAGATTTATCTACGAATGCAATTGAATATGTTTATTTGCACTCGAATTAAATTCATGAGCAATACTCATAGAGACATGTGTGCTTAACCCAGATAAGGCCATTGGGTGAAGTAGATATTGGTTTGCCCAAGCTGGTAATTTGTTGGCACTCTCTGGCAGTTATTGCCACATATCAATTTCGATGTTTGCGAGTTTGTAATGGGGAACGAGGGATGCATAATTGTTAAAGTAAATATTATTATGGGAATTAGTTGTTATTGCTATTGATATTAGAAACTTGGAATATTGTTATATGCAGTCAACGTTTATACTTTAGGCTCTTTCAAAAGGGGAATTTTGTTAATTGGTATTTAACAAACAGCAGATGGCCTAGTCGGTACATGAATATTCTTGAGCAGGATTAACAGCTGAGTCCACTTAGACTTGCGGATTGATCTAGGAAACTATTAGAGCCAAACACTTGACTTTTGTGGAAGTCCTCCTATACCGATTCGATAACATGTTTATTTAATAGCATCGATAGCTTGACTTATCTTCGTTTGACAAACTTCTGCTGAACTCTTTGTCGCTCGAAAGAACGACGTCTTTTATTTAAAGTTCTCATCTAATAGGAACATTCTTCCTAAAAACAAACTACGATTTTCCTAAAAGAAACTTACCTCTATTAACATGGTCTCCCCCTGTGTGTAATTGGAGCATAGTACTCAAGTGCTTTTATTATTTTCCTATAATCGATTGATTTTTAATGTTGGCAATGTACCTTCATTACGATTGTCGTGAATTCCATAGGCATGCTGGAACATCTATCGATATCCATATTCAGTTATTTGTGCTACTTACTTGGACTCTACTGAAGCTCGATTTTTCTAAGGTATATACAAATTATGAGTATTTAACATCCCAGCATTCCCTATTAAATTTGAAAACAAAATTATTTTTATAGGGTATAGTTTTCTAAGGATATAGCAGAGTCAATCAAGATATGCTCGAACTCTGAACTTTGAACATTTTAGAACCAATAATCCGACAAATGTGGTTATATAAACTGAAACATGCGCCTCAGCAGCTCGACACGGGAGTTCAGAGTATCTGCTAGTTTCGACTAGAACACTGATTCATGATCAAAAAACATTTGCGCTCATAGTGAAACAGCTACACTTTGATTATTTTATAAGATGGAAATAGGAAGCCCAACTGCAGTAATGAAATCACTTAGTTAACATGAGATACATTGAGTTATCGAACTGAGCTGTTCAAATGACCAGCAGCAGAGACCTGCTCAGTCGAGATGGAATCAAATCATTTGGAATATTTATGGAAATTCCCTTTTAGCACGCGCTCTCACACTTTTGCTCTCAGCTTAGAGGTCTTGAGTTCTCTGACTAACAGCCACAAATGTCTCCATAAATGCTTAATGGCAACTGAATGTTTAATCAGTTTCCTTCTGAGTTTCGTAAGCGACATTTCAGCAGCAAAATGACGAAGCGAATCGGTATCGTGTTTTCGAATTGTGCTCTAATTTTATTGTATTTGTGTAATGTGGAATCGTCAAGATTGATGGAAGGTGGTTTTACAAAGAATTAATTATATACGAAATCAGCTGAAATTTTTAATTTTAAGGCACAAATACAATTGATATTATCGAACATCGTATAATGGATGATTTCCAAGCAGAAATTCCGGAACATTTTGAAAAAGTCGGCAATAAATACTACTATTTCGACCAAGACCAAGAGGCTCACAATTGGTTTGGAGCAGTCGAAAAGTGTCGTCAGATCGACGGGCATCTAATCAATCCACAAAACGAAAACGAGCTGCTTCAGGTGGCCTCTACACTGAGTAGTACCCAAGAGTATTGGACGGACCTCAACAATCTTGTCAATAAAACTTTATTCTATTCGCTAACTACGGGCAGAGTGGCAAATATGCTCAACGACGATTCGAACAGCGACGTTAATATGTGCGGACTTATTCGATTCGATTCATCCAACTCCAACTATAAACTGACTAAACACAACTGCTTTCAGAAAAAAAACTTCATTTGTGAGACAACACAACCGACCACAATATCGTTTTTATTATGGTGATATTTTTTATGAAGGATGCATGCTGATTACCTTATCGTATATCCTAAATGGAGCACTCAGTATATGCTACTATATCTAGATATATATCTATATAATATATATATATTTATATGAATGTGTCAGAAATGCACTTATGAATAATGCTATTTTACTATATGTATTCGCTTTGTGGACATGAATCAGGCTGTGATTGAGTAACAATAAAGAACCGCAGTTTGAATTTAACATTATGGTAGGTGAGGCTTCATAAGCAATTAATCCTAAGCAACTTACAAATTATTATACAAGAATGTGTGCAATAGCATAACCTTAGAGCTTAAGAATATTATTGGAAGAACTCACTTGATTGGCACTGGAAGCTACAACCTATCGTAATAAGCATCAAATAATACTAATGAACATCAGCTTAAGCCTAATTACATCATCTAGACAATACTAGAAGAAAAACAATCTGTTTTCTTCTGTGTTCTTATTCTACAGTCAGTTATTTACAGTCTTTGACGCAGATAGTTGGATTCACTCTTCGATTAGCTCAATTACACAGGCCTACACGGGTTAGTAACCAAAAGCAGGCCAAACTTTTCCAAAGGCTTTAAGTAAGAATAAGTGTGTGGTACAGATATCGTAAAGTATTCAGATTAAAATCCCAATCTTTGGAAAAGTTTAGTTTAATGCTGTGATTAAATTTCATGAAAGCTTGTTGGCCAGTGTAGTCGAATTATATCTTCACCCCGTTAGTCGGTCCAGTTGACATCAAAGCGGATTGAATGCCCAGGTTGGCATTGCTAGGAGCATTGTTACCAGACGCTAGCTCCATATACTGAAACGGCACATGATAGGTTTGACCCTTGTGCTCGACAATCAGGTGACCTCGACCACTGGAGGCGCCCACAACTGTGACGGTGTCTCCTTTTTTCAACTGCTGCAGCTCGGCTGAGGCCGTCGGCGATAGAGCTGGAGCCGGATTAGCCAGCGCGTCCTCTGGAAAATTCATTTTCATGATCCGACTCTGCGGATAGCCCAGCTTCTTTGAATTGGCTGTGATTGTGTAAGCTCGTGACAGCGGAACGGGTGGCGGTCGCTCCTGCAGCATAATCCCAAGCCAAGTGTGATAGTTTACATGTAATGAAAATGAAATAAAAGTGAGTTCATCTGCGTGAGAAGCGTTTTGAATAAAACAGTAGCAAGTGAATGTGATGCTAAATGGAATTGGATTTTGTTGAGGCTTAACTTTACTCTCCTACTGGAAAATTACTTTAAATTGAAACCATTTTATTTTTCACTTTAATTTCCCTTCATGTCAACGGGTAAAATATACTTTTGTTATTAATTTTGAAATAACTCTTGTAAAATACTTTATATTCTCATATTCTTATCGTGTCCCACGATAGTTAAAATATATATTTAATTTTACTTATTTGTGTAGCGAAATAGGAAATGTAAGCCAACTTTACTACTCTCACAATGTTTTTCTATAAAAGTATCTATTTACTATTTCTAATTTAAAAGAAATAACTTTATTTAGAAGTGTTTATACTGGGAATATTGGTATCCACAGAATAGAGCACTAACATTTATGCAGAGATAGAGCTTACTTCACTTTCTCTCTGTCTCTCGCTCTCTCTCTCTCTCTCTCTCTCTCTCTCTCTGCCCGTCTCTATTTTTCATCCTCCTTCTCTTTCTCTTTCTTATTCTTACTCTCTCTATATCTCTTTCCCCTTCTCTATCTCTCTCTCGCTCTTCCTCCATCAACAATTACAGTAGCAACATGTCGCACTTACCAAATCTAATCCGAAAAGGCTACATGTTTGCTGGATAATCTTCTGGTCGCATTTCTCATGCGGATCTGGAGGTGGGGTGCCAGCAATGGGCTGAGGTCGCGGGCGAGTCACGGTGCCGCCAATGCCCAGACACGGAGCTGGATTTGTGGACTTCGCAGAGAGACGTGGCACTGTAGAGTGAAATGCGCATTTGAAGCGATAAAGAGATAATCTGTGGAAAGATGAAAAGCCACTTACCTGTACTAGGAGCTGCACTAGCCACCGCAGCTAATGCGGCCATAGCGGCAGAGGTCGCTTTTCCATTGGGATTGTTGTGGGCATTGACCAGCTTGGCACAGGTGCTGGCAATGGCAGGCAGTGCAGCAATTAGGCCGGTATCGGGGCGGCAGGATTGTTTCAGGCTGTTGCCCATCTTCTTGCGCCACCACCAGCCGCGCCAAGTGGACTGTATTCGCGTGGCACTCTTGTGCCGAATCTCAGTGCGTAGATGCTCCAGATGCTGGCGTATGCCTTCGCTAATGAACACATGGCGCTTGCCCGGCGCCCAGGCCAATGTGACGGATCCATCCTGTACGGGCAACTGCTCCATGCCCATGGCATATTGCAGTATTAGCTGACAGTCCTCCAGAGCTTTGTCCTCGGTGCGTCGAAGTAGTCGGAAGGGAGCTAGCATGCGATAGCGCGCATTGAACTGCTTGAATCGCATCCGATGCGGAAATCCGGAGGCCATCAGGTTGACCGTCTCCAAGACCTGCAGCGATCGGATCTGCCGCACCACCGTCGCGCGCTCAAACCTGCCCGGCTGCTCAAAGGTATTGCTACGGATGCAGCGCACAAAGTGGGGACGAGCATGGACCAAGGTGCGCAGTAGATTATCCAGACGCGTATGAAAGTCCTGAGTGAGTGTCGAGACGGGCTCATCGCCGTTGAGTAGGTCTGAGTGCGAGGTGGGGGAGATGCGGAAGCTGAGACCACGTGGTGCCTGCTGCTGGGCATAAAGCGCCTTCAGCTCGGATCCAAAGAGATGCGTAGCGAAGCCAAAGTTGCAGCTGTGCTTGTAAAACACGGCGACCAGATCGTCCGGCACAACGTCCCTATTGGTGTCCAGAAAATCAGTCGTGTCATACTCGACGCGTCCAGCGAAGTGTCGAATTGCAAAGAGTCGCGGATCATCCGGCTCTAATGCGGTTCTAGTCTCCAGACGTGTAGAGCAGCGATGCTGCACCTTCAGCTTGGTCACGTAGCTCTCAGCTGTGCCCCGCACTGAGCACTCCATGTCCAACAGGCTCAGCAGGCCAGTGCGCAGCGAGGATATCAGATCGATGCATGGCACATTGTCCACATAGTCTACCTCGGTCTCGCAAACAATGCCCTCGTCTCGGCAGGACTCCACGGATGACTTGAATATGTGCGTGTTGTAGAAATGCTGCATCGTCTCGGCACATAAGTTGATGCACAAGTGCTCCAGCTGTGCATGTGGTGATGGCTCCTCAAATCCGAACATATCCAATATCCCGATGAATCCATCCGTTGCGTGTCGCACTGCATTGTTCAATGCGGCCATCGATTTGGAGCCCGCATTGCCGCCACCAATGGTCGACGCGTGCTGAGATGCTGCATCCGCCTGATTGTGCACAGACTCATTGGAGTCCGAGCTCAACGTACCTAGAGTAGAACCCAGTCGCTTAAGGCTGTTCGCTCGTCGCACAATCGTTGCCACCAGTCGGCAGTAGAGCGCCTTGGCCAGGCAATCGCGCGTCATGTTGGCATCGCCATCGCCGCAGACCGATTTCACCAGCTGACCACGCACATTGTGGGTACGTGTGGTCAAACCGCGAAACAGTGCCGCCGGTGGCACGCCCAAAAGACTGGCCACCGAATTAAGTTCAGTTTCGCCCTTCACATCTACCTCAAGACCCTGCAAGAAAATAGTAGAAATTTCTTAAAAAAATAGTATAATATAAATCATATATATATAAAGTAAAATAAAATTTCTTGCTCAGTAATTTATAAAGTTTCGTACACAACGTAATTCAGACGTAAATTACCCTTAAGTCACATCAGCGCAAGAAATTTAGAAATTAATAAAGGAGATGACATTTAAATGTTGCACGAGCCGGAATAGAACCCATGACCTGCTGCACGACAGAGCGACACTCTATCACAAACGCCATCTCAGCATCGTCGAATTTTTGACTAAGAATGAAACTAGTACTCTTACATCAATTTTTAACAACTACACATCTAGGTGGCGTTTATAGGCAATATAATAAAATGAACTGTAGATGGCGTGATACAACCGCAATCGCTCCGCATTACACTAGTTGTTCTCGAACATTGAAGAAATTAAAGTATCCAATGCTAACCGATGAGAACAACATTTTGTCTCCTTTTTTTATGTCTATTAAACTGTTAGCTAATATTTAGTTAAGGAAATTGTAATCAAAATGATCGTAATTAACTTTGTAAGCTAATTTAAATTTACTTACCCCTCCATCGATAAACTGAACGTTGCCCAGCAACAAGACAGCAGCGAGGACACGAACCACATCTAGAAAAGGTATGCCCAAAATGCCCAGACAAGTCTTCCAAGCCTGGAAGCGCACCGCATCCTCTTGCTCATTCTGGGCGACATCGCCACGCAGATAGCGTAAATTCGCTGGCGAGTAGCCCTCCAGATGCAGCTTCTGGCGCTCCTCTCTGTTGAGGCCAGCGAGCAGCTGGTAGAAAATATGATAGTTCTTCTCCTTGGGCAGAGGTCGAATGACGCGTGTCTGGTCCAGAAAGTAGCAGTGGATCTTGGTACGATAGAGTGCGCCATCCGTTACCTGCACCTCTATGAACTGACCAATGCGGCTGGACTCGGAGTTAGTCGTTGTCTGAGCAGACCCAAGGGAACGTAATACTGTAAAGGCGGCGGCCAAATGCTTAAACGCATCCGTCTCTTGACCCCCACCGGCAATGGCAAAGAGCTGGCGCAGCATGAGCATGGCGTTTGCTGTCTTTCCTGCTCCACTGGTACCCGAGAGGATGATAGCCTGCGGATAGCCCGTTTCACTCTGCTGACGCACCGCCTCCTGTACGATCTTCTGCAGCTGTGGTGCCAGCGGCAAGTCTCGCGTCGAAGTGAGTGTCAGCGGATTGCCCACATCCAGGTAGGGATTAATCGAAAGCAGAATTGAGCCCACATTAGTCTGGCAGAAGGGAAGAAGTTAAATGACAATTAAATATTCAGAATCTTGACGTGTAGAAGTACCAAAGGTTAATGAAATGGGTTTGACTTGAATATATCAGACACACAACAATACAATTTATCAGGCAAAGGAAACAGGGAATCCAGTAACATTTGATAGAGAGAGATCTAGGATAGATTGTTGCTTCTTAAACATAGAATTTTGCTAAGTTTGTTCCTTGTACTGCTTCTCAGAGACATTTCTAAGGCATCTTGATAATAGGATGTATAGAATAGGATAGACAAACACTGATGATCACATGACACTAACCAGGATCTATCTCCATAGATAAAACGTTAGCTCTTAATATATACTTTTCTTAAAATAATAATAGTTTTTTAATCTTTCAGTCAATCATCGACATGCGAGATGAAGTGTTAATTTTAATAATCGATAAGCGTAAGTACAGTCCGCTGCTAATAGTCTTATCAGCAGATCGATTAAGCTGTTGATGAGTCTGGATAAAACCTCTGCATTTATTGTAATCAGCTGTCAATCGCTCAATTCTAACTGTTGTCTATGCTATCAGCTAGCTGCAATTTGCAGTTCGACGGCATATAATTGTCGAAATTAACAATTAATCTGAGGCCAGAGCATAGCGGATATTCAATTTGCGATAATTGCTGGACAGGCGAATGGTGTTTGTCTGCTCGCAATAATTGAACTGGGCTAAAAGTGAATCTGATAGTTAAACTGGTTTTGTGCCGTTGGGAGGAAATGAAAGGTGATGATGACAGATCTGCATTAAAGTGGGCAGAATAACACTTACGAAGTAGCGCTGCTCGTTGAAGCGCGCCTGCAGGGTATGCATGACGGCATGCTCGGTGAGTGGGCCCGCCAGATGTATCAGATCCTGCATGTCCTTGGGCAGGCGACTGACCTGCGACTGCTTGCCACTGGATGCTGCAAAGCCAAATCCGAACGGCAAGGTTTTCACGCTCTGGCAAGGATTCACGTGCTTGGCTGATTGGGGAAACTGTTGGCCGTTCGACTGCAAAGCCGCTGAGGCAACCAGAGCGTTGGCTGTGGAGCTGCGCATGGGCAGTGTATTGGATCTGGCATTGAGGCTGTGCGGCAAGGGGGCTGGTGGCAACGCCGACGTAGCTCCCAATCCCGCATTGTTTCCCTTGTGATGACCCACAGCGGACTTCTCACTCAGCTGGTGTGGCAACGGATGCGGAATGGATGTGTTCCGAGCCGAGATGACAGCATTGGAGCACGAATTGCTTGGCAACGTCTGACTGTAATTGTACGCATGCTGCGGAAAGGAAATTAACAATCACAATTACTCAGATGCTTCAATGTAGACTTACCTTGGGCAGAGTATGCTGGCCACTTCCGTTGGTATGCTGCTGCAATGCACTGGACGACAGCCCACCATTACCCAGATTCAAATTTGGACTGGATGCGTTCAGGTCGTAGTTGGTTGCCTTCGCACCACCTGCGCCTAGAGCAACTCCAGCGCCTGCTCCCATGCTGTGATGCTGCACATCGTTCGCCCGGCCATGTCCTTGACTCTCCACATGCAGCCGATTGCGCATGACCAGCAGCTCAGTGCTCAGACTCTTGAGCCGCTGCTGTAGGTGCACTGCCTCATTGGACGATGAGGCATCTGAAGGAGAAGAAACATTGATAAGGTTGTTAGCTAAGTAGCAGTATAGAAGGAAGAGTCTATCTAAGCAGAAACAAATATCTATTTAAAAGTGACTGACTAGGATACCCGCACACAGTCTAGAGACGGAGTCCCAAACATTTGCGCATGAATTTATAACATATATTAATTGAAATATTGCATTCTGTAAAAGTTGTTATATGAAATCCAGTATTTGCGGAACAATTTGATATAGTTTATGCATTTTTAAATTATTAATTAATTCAGATTCGAAGCTCACAAAATATTGTAGAAATGGGTAAGAGGGCAAATTATTTTGTAGGCATAATTTCCCTTTGTTATATGAGTATTCTATATATTACAAATTTCATAGTCCGAGTCAGACAAAACCCAACTTTCCCAAAAAAAAAAAATAATAAATAAATAAAAATATTAATATTAAAATAAATACTGAAATAATATTTAAGTCAGTATATCATATTCAAAATAAACATCTATTCATATGAATCGGATCCCTTTAAGCACCTGCATTATATAGTTGCATTTTAACTAACTGAATAATTCGAACAAAAGCATTTTGAAATAACTTAAATTAATGCAAACATTTATTTTTCCCTGTGAAATTATTCTTTGCTCTGGAACACCTTGTAGATGCTTTAAAAAGAATTCACAAAAGCAATTCTTTTTAGATACATTAAATTTATTTGACAATATTAAAATAATCAATATTGATATAAAACACACATACTTTGTAGTTGTAAGTAGATCAATTATTTACTGAGTGAACGAGAAGTCAATGTTTATTACGGCACTGAATTTATTTATTTTGACTTCAATCCGAACACGACAGAGACACAACTAGAGTTTAGTTTAGTTATATTTGTATACACTCTGCACTATTCCAATACTTATAATTGCCCTTTATTGCATACCCTGCCAGTCTAATAAATTTCCTATTATTAGCATAGATAAGCTCAACTAATCCTCGTGCTGTGCTTGATGTAATATTTATTCATAAATTAATCAACGGCGAAATCAATCCCTCTGGGCTTATTAGACATTTAAATTGCTCAGTTCCACTTGATTTTGTATATATATAATTATAAACCTATATTTTTCAAACGTTGCTCAATCAACTGTAGATTGTACGAACCGTTAAAAAAATCTTGATTAAATGTGATTTTATAAAATAAAAAGAAAATCTATTTAAAATACATGACATAAATGAAACAAATATATGTGAATATCAATTCTTCTACTCAGATTATATGACGTTTGAGATAAACCTAGAAGTCTGGTGAATAGATAAATAATTAAATAAATAGTCAGTTATAGACATGTCTAGCTGTTTGGAATTTGCTTTTCGGAAATATTTTCCTCTGTGAAATATTTAGCAGTATTCGGGGTGAAGGATTTAGACCTTGACAAAATAAAAGTCAGTCAAGTTATAAAGTCAAGCTTTGATTTTGTTTTGAGACTTTATTCTGTTTATTAAGACGAACGTTTGAAGAGAAGAATATACAAATTTACAGATTTGCGGCCTTTAAGATTTGTTGTTGCCTTTTGGATTTATTTGTCTGGTCTTCGCTCATTACTTCAGTCAAATTTTCAATATATAAATAACGAAAACAACAAATTTCGACTTGATTTTACTATGACTATGATTTGACTCAACGACAGACGAACTTCTGCGTCTGCTAATATTTATTATTAATGTATATTTAATGTAGACAATTTTTTCAAGCAACTATAGCTGTAGGAATATTTAAATACTCATGAGAAGAAAAAAACGACTGTAAATTAAAAATATCTTTAAAATGTTAATGAACTAATTTCGCTCGCTAATCGGTCGACAGCGCAGAACGTGCGCTAAGATAAAACAAAAACAGAAAACTGGCGACAGGTGCCAAGTAGTAGAAGAAGAAGAAGAAGCAGCAGAAGAAGATGAAGACCGCAACTAACTGAGATAAAGGGAATAAAATATCAATGAACTGAAATTTGATTATTATAGATAGCTTAAAGCGAACTTTCGAAAATGATGACATAAAAAGAACACGAGATACACTCAAATAGGAATACGTTTAAGCATGCTGTATACGACTAGTAGATGCCCTTTACAAGTTACCATACGACTTTTCACAATATGTGTACCCTGAAAAGGTCCATTGCATTTCGAAAAAGAGAAAATCACGTACCTAAAAGTTTTAATCTAATTGGAATTTTCTCTTTAATTTACCACAAAAAGTATTACAAAAGTTATTTTCAATCGAATGCAGAGGCAAACGACGCCAAAACCCGATGTCTTTGATGCTAGAAACCAGTTTTTGTTTCTTAAGTTACCCACAAGAAACTTAGGTAAATGAAAACGTTCAGCAACATTTTCTTATGACTAATTGTAGAAAAAGTTTAGTCTTTAACCATTTAAATTTAATTATATTATGTTTTTTTTTCGACTGCTTAACGAACCGAGTTGCAGACATTATATGATGCAAGTCACTTTCATCTAAACTCTGCTTAGCTCATTATTACAAGGATATACTATAAGTTATTGATGACAAATTTGATTCATAAACATATCTCTCTCACTGACATCTGATGCTTTTGTTAAGACAAAATCCTGTGTCTACTTCGTTTAAAGACAGTACAAATATAACCTTCTTAGTATTGGTATAAATTATTCAGCACTCTACTATATTTGACAATTTTATTTATACATAAATATATATATGATTTTTACTAAGACTATACTAAAAAGCTTTTAACTCTATAGTACATACACTTAAGATATTTATTTATTTATTTATTTATACATAATAAATTCATAATCCACATAAAAAATGAAAACGAAAATTGTTGAATTTAATTATTTATTTAAATTGTTCCATTTTTCTTTAACATTCTTTCGTCTAGTTGATTTGAAATTTAATTATTGCATGCAACAAAAGTTGAATTCAGACAAGGTATTTTCTTGGAAGCTGAAATCACCGCGCTTGGAGTTGGCCACCAAAGAGCAGACAATAAAAACAAAACCGACTGGACCCAACGACGACGGCCACATTTAAAGATCTCAACGGATGTGTTGGCGGCATCGCCTGGGACCAAAACTGGTCAGCAATGGGCGAGCGGAGAGGCTGCGATAAAGCGGGCGCTGGGCATATGTTGCAAGCCGTACGGCACACACCTATACACCCATACGGCCAACCAACTTGACTCGTAAACATGTACATATACACTCCCATATACCTCTATACAATTATACACCTATACAGCTAAACACCTCTCTAGTTATACAGCTGCGCGCCACTAACAAGGGACCCATATAGGCGCATACGTATGCTTGATGTACCTACATACAATTAGATACAGACCTACATATCGCTGCATAGCCATAAAAGGTACATATGTATACTGGATATATACATACATATACTACATGCATACATATGATTGATGTACCTAGAGCATACGTATGTACATCCTCGGTCCTTGCTTGTGACGAGCAGCTCTACATATGGATGTTTCTGTTTCTATGTACCTGTATGCGTGCCACAGTTGCAATGCTCTTTGATTCTGTGGCAGATTCATACTATTCTGATATGCTCACATCTATCTTTAAGCGTCTTTGACAATTAACTTTCTAAGTGAGTTCATTAAACAGTTTTCTTTTTAGAAGGGCAAACAGTTATTAAAGTTCAAAGCTCTTTAATAAGGCTCAATAAATCAGTTTCCCAACAAGCAGATAATGCGCTTTGTTTCGTTATAAAACAATGGGGGGCCATACGAGCTGGTAACAGTGAAACGAAAGACTTAGGAAAGAAACTGGAAATGGTCGAACAGTCAGTCTGGTATTGTGTGGCACTCACCCTGCAGCTTCTTCTCGGTCTCCCAAAACTTTTGCAATTCCGTAAAGTATTTATCCAGTATGAACACTTTTGACAGGCCCAATGTGGCCATCGTAGATGCACATTTGTGTGGCCACAGCGGAGAACGAAACTAGCTAATTTCAACTGCAGTCGCCGAAAAACGAGTTTCGACTTCAAATCCGATATTTTCTTTTCTTCTTTTTTTGGCGACGAAAAGGACGAGAAGCGAGCTCCGTCGGCACCGGCGATGATATTTCTTATTTGAATAATTTCGTATACAGATACACAGCACAAAACACGCCCGATCGAACAGGTTTTCCGCACAGACGCTTACAGAAGGCAAACATTGTCCAGGTTGACCAGGTTGTATGTATGTCTCTCACTACGTCTGTGTGCAGTTGTTTCTGTATTTGTATCTGTGTCTGTGGCATACAAACTGGGCCTGGGCAGCAATACCAAACCGAACGTATGGAGCGTATGCAGCTGCTTTGGCTTTTTGGCTCAGAGCAGCAAGTGAAACAACAAAAAAAAAACAAACACGAGAAAAGAATGCAGAAGGGCAGCAGCCAAATCACTGAAAGTATCTGCCAGATACTTTTCGGTGTTGTGCAATTGTGTCTCGCTTTTGCTTTTGCTTTTCCACTCTGCGTATTATTATGTTTTTATATGTACCTATATACATATATATACATATATTTATATATTTCTTTTTATGCTTCTTATTATTATTTCTGTGGCTCAGTCGCGCGCGCTTGCAGACATTTTTGTTGTTGATTTTTTTCTTTTCTTTTTTGAAAAACGAGTTACCACCAATTTCAACTCGCCGCAGCAGCAGCAGCGGCAGCAACGCAGAGTGGGAACTCGAAGTAGATGCTTAAATACCTTAAAGGTACACACACACTCGCACTCGCACTCGCACACACACACACGTTGAGAGCAGATTTATTTATGTATGTAGTACATAGACTGCAGAACTTTTAGATATTTTAACTAAACTTTAACACATTGCTTAGCTGTGTTTTGTTTGTTGTATAAGCACTTTATATATGTTTCATTTGAACTTCTTATAATCCACATTTACAGCTTCTTCGTAGTGAGCGAGCGAGCTGCCGTGATTCTCATTCGTTCGCTTTCAGGCCAATGCGCAGACTGAACGCTAACAACTCGACGCTCCAGACGCTGGATGTAGAAAAGCGATCGAGCCGCGTCGTTGCGCTCTGAGCGGCTCTCGCGTGCTGGCGCAGGTAAATTTTTCAAACAGGTAAAAGGCCCGAGGTCTCTTTTTTTCAGTTTCAATTACTCTGTCTGTGCAGTCGCTCAAATATGGGGTCAAGTATTTGAACTATGGGCCTCTCGCCTGGCTGGCTTAGCTGTCTCGTTTACTGGTCGCGTGTTAATTAGTGTTGATTGCTTATTGTTTTTTTGGTTTTGTATTTGTGTTTGGCTCTTGTTATTGTTTTGTTTATGCTGCATTTCACAATTCCCACATCATTTCCATTGCATTTTGCAAATCATTGTCTCTAACAACAGCTGCATGCTAATTTATTCCACATTTCTAACAGTCAGACACGATTTTCTAAACATGCAAATATCTATTTTCGCCAACATACCCAAAACAGGTTTATTTCCAATTATAGATAACCCCATTTTTTTTTCAAATCAAAACAAACCTTTATAGATGTTTAGTCCAGACTTTTCTTTGTAGCTTATTGAGGTTAAAGGCAAACATGACACAGATAACGAAAATATATTTGTTACAAACTCTTCCTTATTCCTTACACTTTAATCCTTTAATATTAATATTTTTCTGTTTTAGCAATAAATACATTCAAGCCAGCATATTTGTAAGCATATTTGTAAACAAATGTCTTGAAATTTGTTTATCCTAGACATCAACCCACTCGCTACAACAAAGACATGAACCGTAAACAGCTTGAAGCTAGTACGGTAACCCTAAATACTGTTTTTTTCGCTGCGCCACAACCTCAAATAGGCAATTCGCTGCAATTGCGCAGGCTTAAGCAATTTGCGTGAACTGAAAATCGCATTTAAATACTTAAATGTGTTTAATATTTATTTGAGGAACTTAAATGACTAAATGACATATATAAATATATAACATTTGTCGTAAGCAATTAGAGTACATACATATGAACGTGGAATATTCAGATTTTCCACATAATTGAGTTGAATTCATGACTTGGTATTTATTAATATTAATTAAAATGGATTAGAAAGCTTAAGAGAAATATTAACGTCATAAATCATAAATCTAACTTCATGAATCTGAAAAAAATATTGATTCTTTTACAATTTATTCAAATTTAAATGAGGACTGAAACTAACAGTAATAGAATTTGCATCTTTTCATCATAGATGCGGGTGGACATGACCATATTGGGAAGACACTCCAATAGGTGAGGTGGAAAGTGTCAATACGTATATACTTGAGGCTTTTTATCTCTTACCGAACAGTAATAAAAACTATAAATCATATATTTAATATAAGCGCACCTTATATATATGCTTACCAGTTATATTTCCTGTAGTGTTATTGCATTTTTTCTTGCGTCTGGCAACCGGAAGTGTATAAATAGCTGAGAACTTTGTGAAGCGCTCGACCACATCATGATTGGCTTTGGTGGCAGCCAGCACCGAGGATTCCTGTTCCTTGGAAGCGGTTACCTCTGGCTTGTCCAGGGATGGCAAGGCTTGGCTTTGCTTCGGCGAGGGTGTTGTTGAGCTGCAAAGTATTGAAGTCAGAGTGGAGCAAACAAACATCTGTTACAAGCAGAGTACCCACCTGAGTGCCTTGTGGTACTGACAAAAGAAATCGGGACGCATGCGATGCCGGCAAAGAAAATCCTCGCACAGCCGCAACACATCGTCGCAATTCTCGCTCTTAGTTGACGACTCGCTCTGCTCCTTGGCTGGTCCACTGGGTGTAGAGGTGCGCAGAGTCTCTGGTGTTTCATGGTGCACATTTGCAGACTGCTGATGGCTGCAGAGAAACGCCGGCAGAGAGGCGCCCACAAAGTCGGGTATATTCTCAAAGAAGTCGGCGGTGCGATCGTAGCTATTGCTGATGTTGCTGTTGTTGCTGTTGTTGCTGGAGCCCTTGAAGTCCGGCTTGGTCAGATGTCGGTGCACGTAGTCGGCGTACGTCTGGTCCGGCAGCAACATAGCATCAACATCTTGCGTGACCCATTAACCGAAGATATCTGCAACAAATGAGTTGGATGCGTAATCAATCGCAACATCAATTCGCATTTTAATTGCTTTTAAATCAAGCGTACAACTCTCGTCGCACTCTGGTGGCCAGTTGCCAAGTTGCAACTTGTTGCAAGTGGCTTCCGCGTCTGCATCGCCCATAAACCTGTCAGTTTATTGGCGCATGCGATTACCTCGATTAGCGTGACCATGACGAAGGTGACAGACACGGACGCTAATGCCTTTTACTGCGTGTGACGGCAAAGCTCCAGCCTTCGCTCTCCCTCTTTCTCACGCCGCATCTCTCTTAGAACTCAAAGTCTGGCAGCATGCCGTGCCAGATAGATGAGTTGCCAACCGAAATGAGACACAATATTTATGCCACACTTTGCCAAACCGAACCGAACCGAGCCGATCCTCGTGTGGTCTAGCGGTCTACCTTCTCGTGTGGCTCGACTTTTGCTTTCCGCAATTAACTTAAATGATTGTCATAAAAATGTTGCAAGTGTGGATGCTATGGCCATGTGGCCATGTGGCCATGGCCACCACGAGCCATTGCCGCCGGCGCAGGCATTTTTCAGTGTCAGCCCAGCGGGCGGCTCCGTTTGAGTACTCGTAGAAAGCTTCAGTTTGCCGATATCTGAGTCACTTCCACATTTTTCCTGTTTATTATGGCGATTACCTAATACGGCCAAGTAGCTCGAGCTGTGAGTTCTACTCGACTGACACCTTGAGCTCTCTGCTTAAGCTTCTTTCAAGCCAGCCGACTTAACCAATTAATATTTTCTTACTATTATATAAATAAATAATTAATTGAGTATAATGACTCAATGTATATTTGCATTTATAAATTTACATCACTTGTTGAGGCAGCTGGCTAAAGCAAAAATTCTCAAATTGTCAAATATGCAAATAATATGCAAAGTAAAAGTAAAGTGATTAACGGGAGAGGCTTCTTATAACATCGTAAAGATCTTTATTTCATCAACCAAGTATTACACAGCTATAAAATTGATTAAATCAATCATCACAATCATTGTATCTTGCCATCTAGCTGCTTAGCTGACAAGCATATTTTGGTCTTGCTTATGGTAAGACAAGATAAGTCTATACAACAAAGTATGTCTCTCTCTCTCTCCCTCTCTCTCTCTTTCTCCCTCTCCCTCTCTCTGTCATTATTAAAAAAGCTTCACTCTTAAAATTTGAACAAGCGCAAGGACTATTCGAGTTAGTGATATAAAAGACGGAATGTTGAGTATTCTGAAATATGACTTCACAAAGTATGGCAGGGTAAAAGTGGAGTCTGCTGGACTAAATATATTATATAAGAGAAAACTACTCAAAAAGTGAAAATTGCTCAACATTAAAAATTAGAAATGTCAATTAAAAATGTATAGACATGCTATATAGATAGCAAATAGAGAAACTCCAGGCACAGGAAAGGGCACACAACATAAATAACTGATGATAAGGAAAAGGAAAAGTATTAATATAATTATTTTAATTAAGAAAGAGAGAGGTTAAGGGCGAGAGACATAGAGATAGACAGAGGAATTTAAAACTAAGAAGTCTCTAGCTCTATATGGTCTTGTACGCATGGACAGACCGACGAACGGTGAACAGGCAGACGGACAGGGCGAGATGCAATGGGCTTTATTACAACGCCAGGTCTACCGCCTTCTTCTGCCTGCTGCATTTGCTGAAGGAAAAACTCTGAATTGCCACTCATCAATGAGTTCACGGTATAAAAGGCACTTAATGTCAGCAAATCAGTTAATGAGATGAAGTAAATTGATATCATCGACTCGGACAAGAATTATGTAAATAGACAAATATAAATAGATAAGTTAGCCCATAAATATGATAACCTACAGCGAGGAGCATTTATTAAAGACAGTTGAACGAGAAGAGCAGCAATCGATGAACGGAAACTTTTAGCAGGAGCAGCATAGACATTCAATGCTTTGAACGTGGTTAGAATCAGGTAGCGAAATCGCATAAACTAAAATAAATCTCATAAATATGCAGTCGCAGTCGTAGTCTCAGTTGAAGTTGGGGTCGGAGTCGGAGTCGGAGTCGGAGTCTGTGGTCGCCATGGAGCAGGCTACCTGAGGAAATGTATCTCAATATGTCCGGCAGGGACAGCCGTGTGGCATGCAGAGGCGAATGTGGCGAATGCCAATGCATCTTAACTGAAGTTATTTATTCTAACTACGAGAGCGATAAAAGATTTAGCTCGCCGAGCAAGCCAAAGAGGCAAATGCTGTTATAGGTCGCTTAGGTCCACTCAGGCCGTAGTTGAGACAATGTGGCCTATCGAACTAATTTGCATTTGTGCCAACGTTGGCATGAAACAAATCAGCGCTGCGGCTTAGATGCATATAAATTTATTACCAGAAGGCTTTGAAATTCTTAAGTATTTAGTGTGGTTTGGGCAAACATTTGCAATCAATTTCAAGGCACAAGGCACCAGGCACAAGGCTAAAGGGAAGCGTTTCCCAAGAAAAATCACTGATCAGTGATCATAGGGTACAGCAGAGAGTACCCCATTATTATCTACGATTGGTGCTTGCAGTCTTGGGCGATGGCGATTCATTGCCCTTTTGACTTGCTACATGGAAATTACATGATTTAACTTAATTTAATAAAGAGCCAAGGGCGCAGCAATTCTCTCTCGGACCGCCATCGAACGACTGGCATCTCTTGAACTTGAGCTTGAGAGTCGTGCCACAGTTCGTGTCTGGCTTTTGTGATTTACCGCGATTTGGCCATAGTCCAGGCCAGGCCAGGCCAGGCCAAGCCGAGCCAAGCACACATGTCTAATAGAACAACAACTGGCCTCTCCTGGTATCACCTGGCCTGCCCTGGCCTGACTATCGATACCAAGGTTTGCCATCGTCCATCATGGTGGGCCGCCGCCAACGCCACACTTGTCAAAATGCCCGATGACCCAATTAGAGCTGGCAGTCGTAGCAGGGCTTCGACTACGCGCCTTTTCTCTCAGTGTACAACACATTTGTGCAGATCAAGAGATTTTGATTAATAGGTGGTTGTTTTGCCAGAGCCTTGCCAGGGCTATTTCCTTAGTTGCTCACTTCTGCAGTCTGCCCAGCCTCCAGGCCACAGATAGACATTGAGAAATATTTTCGAGCATCGAGTCGACAGACGCTGCAGTCAAACTCAATGAAACTCTGCCCTAAAACCTTACCTTCTGCATTGCAATATTTTTATCTGCTTTTTATGTATGCAAAGGCATAAATGTGTGTTAAGGCCAGTCGAAGCTGGCTATGAAATATGTCCTAATCGCACACTTCCGACTAGCGTGTTCTTATATCTTTTTGTGTTCTTATTAACTGCTGCATAAGTGAAATCTCGTCTTAAATTTAGGCTGAAGATAGAGATTTGTAGCTAGATAACATTTTGTTATAATTTATTTGATACTTTCAAGCATTACTGGAATCGCGTGTCTTATATATTGTTTATATAGAAAAGTAGTATATAAGGCCTATAATGCACAGTAAACTTCAGTTGGGTGGAACAGTTGAAGTTGCTGTTTGCCAATGGGATAGGCTTGGCTAAGTTGCTACTGGTTAACGTATGAGTCAAGAACTATATAGTCTGCTGCCAGTCAATTTAGGGTATAGTAATAATAGATATATGCAACAAAATATATCACTCATTAGTCTTGTAAAGCTGTGTATTAAAAAATATTTTAAAATTAAAACTAAATGAATGGATCTTGAGTCAAAGTAAAATTATATTTAGGCAACATAGAAAATAATTCAAAAATATATATTTTTCATTTTTTAATAAGTCAAAGGGATGTGAATGCTACAAATAATATTTTAAATATAAAGTTTCTGGTCTTAGATATCCAAAAAACAAAGTCGTTTCACATGGCAACTGCAAACCACAAATACCACTCCGATGATTCTTAAAGATATTATATAAAACATATACACATTTATAGTCGTTGAAGGAAAAGGAAATGAAAATGGAAACGAAAACGGAAATGGAGCTGTGGAGTTATTTATGTGGGAGTCTTCGCTCGAGACGGAAATATGCAAGCCAGCAAAAAGGTGTGTAAAAACTTTTAATCGCACTTTGATTGCATTAGCCCAACAAGGCTGACAGCTGAGACGCATTTCGCTTCGATGCGAGGCTAACTTGAAATTTGAGTTGCGTTAAATTTCTGCTCGTGTCCATGTTATGTAATATGATGATGGCAATGCGATGTGATGTGATGCGATGTGTCGATAGACCAGCCTCCAGTCGGATGCACTCGAATGCCAACACGTGCAGCATGCCCTCGCTAAGGCGAACCAAGACTCAACAAAAACTTGCCATCGCCATTTACGCTCGCACTGAATCAGTTAGCAGTAAAAGGCTGCAAACAATTAGATGCATGTCAAACCGATTGCAGTTGTCGCCGCTCGCAGGCATCGCTTTATGAATTACACAATTCACAATTTACAATTCACAATTTACAATTCACAGTCGCCAAGAGTCAATATACCGAATGCTGAGCAGGAATTTGACCTTAACCCGCTGAGCTAACTAACCAGTTAATTTCCATGATCGATGACGGCGTGGCGAGGCATGTTTGACCAAGCACTATTAATCAAAATTCACTTCCTTAAAGAGGAGCAAGATTATTGCAGATTGTTTATACTAATCAATCAACACCTTCTCACATATGGTCTCTGCCTGTGATCTCCGTAATATGGTCATGTGCAGCGCTCAGCGATTATCAGAGGAATCAGCAAAAAAGCAAGTAGAGGCGCTTGCAGTCGAGCACAAGTGACTGCATAATACTCGCTCATAGCTCAAATAGAACTGAAAGTGTTTGTTTCTTCCGATTTGAGAAGCTCTAATAAGTAGATCAAAGGATAAATAGGTTTAACTGTAAAGGATTTCAATTGTGTAGGAAGTTTTTTAATTATCCTCCCAACTTATAATTTGTATGTATATGTAAGAGTTCTTAATGCGAGTATATATTCTCTAAACACGAGGACATATTTCAAATTCCAAACCAATATACTCTTTTCATTTTGCAAACGAATATAAAAACGCTTCAAGCCATATTGGAAATGTCGTGACCAAGAAGAACTCTGAACAGACGCTTTCAACAGAGCAGCATTGGCTAAGCCTACCTAAGGGACATCTCAACGCACTAGGCACCCTCGACTACCCGATGCGCCATGTCATAAGTATATACCTTACAATATAAATATTTCTGTATATGGGGTGTGTGTGTGCTGCAGCTACACTCCCACAACACAGCTCAAAGAGGCAGAAGGCAGGCGAAGCAAGTGAAGTTTGCATCCAGACGGACTTGATATGCCCTCGGGCTGAGCGCATCACCTGCGCATCTTTTCGGCAAAGGCTGATTTTGATTTCCAACTCTGGCTCTGCGCATTCACATACCCATTCCCATACCCATAGCCATTCCCATTCTCATACCCATTCACGATCACATCCATGCTGCAGTTGGCAAGCAGTCAGCCAGTCAGGCAGTCGGGCCAGCCAGGGCCGAAATTGCACGCAGGAATTTATTTGAAAGCCTTGGGATGCACCTACCACTAATTTTTATCTTGTCTTCGCTGTCAGGCAACGGCAGCAGCAGCAGCGGCAGCCACAGCCGCCGTTTCGCAGTTACAGAATAACAAATGGAATTTTTCAATGTCGATATCCAGACTCGACACACGACCCACGACAGTTTGCTAAGCCCAAGAGTTTGGCTCAATTTAAACAATTATGGAAATGTGCACAGAGCGCAGCTAAGCCCAGCAATCAGCAGATAATCAAATTAGAATATCTGTGACGCAACACCTGTTAGCTGTTATCGTTAACTAAGAAAGCATACCTAATTCTACGTTAGACGTAAGTACCGTACGAGACCTATACTCATAAATGATATAGGCCTACAATTGCCAGTTAGCAGTTAAACGCCTGTCTAAGTGTGTGTATGTGTGTGTTTGTGAGGATGTGTGTACGTGTGTGTGCGCATACTTGAAGGGAGACACTAACAACTAATTAACACTTCCAGCTACTTCTACGCCTACCCAAGCGACTAACCGTATGCCGACTGAATTAATGAACGGATTGAAGATCGCGTGACGACATGAAGTGAGTTGACGGCGCTGTCGACGTCAACGCCACATGGAACGCCAGCGTCACATAGTCAGAGGAGAAGGTGGAGGCGCAGGCAGAGGCAGAGGCAGAAACAGTGACAAGGGCGAGAGCGAGGGCGAGGGCGAGGACGAAGGTAGAGGCAGCGTCATAGTCAGTGTCAGCGTCAGCGTCAGCATCATTTGGGGGCACGTTGGAAGCGCAGGAACAAATGTCGTGCCAGGCAAATACATACCTCAAGAAATCACAGGGAACAGGTTTCGCGAGTACGCGAAAAAGCAGCGAATGAAAAAAAATTGGCATAAATGTTTATGATACAGTAAACGGATGACGACGGCGACTAACTACGATGATGATGAAAAACCTGCGCTCGCAGGCGGACTCTGGACTGTCAGCCAAGTGGAACGTTACATATACACAAACTCAAACACACACACACATATAAGCCTATATCATTGCATTGTCTGCAAAACAAACATTGGCCAAATCTGAAAAAAAAGAAGTGCAGTCAGTAGTAGAAGAAAGTGAATTGTTGCTGCTAATCAAATATGCCAAGCCAAACGGATGTGAAACGAAACTTTGACTCGTACCATGCGAAAGACAACCTATGCATACAATTTGCAACATTTCTTTCAGCTGAAACTGAATTAAATATGGAAAGAGATACAACAAACCACAAAAACAGCAACAGAGCCACAGGCTCAGCCACAGCCACAGTCAGAGCTGACAGCTGTAAAGTGTCGTCTGTGCCAATGGTTGACATTGATGTATTCGATATGGCCAAACACACAATTACAATAAACAATGTTGGGAATGGGGTTAACCTATTCGATACTGCAAATCAGATTGTTTTGACTAGATAATAAAAACATTGGCATTGTGAGAGTCTCTTTCACTCGAGCACTTTTAAAGAATGCTCCAAAGTATATCATAATATGATCTTTATTTTTTTTTTAATTTTTATAATTATCTATTAAATGGCTACAAAATGGCTGTAAGTCACTAGAAACTTTCCTGATTTCCGTTAAGTATATACAGTATTACCTCCATAGCTTTACTGTCACATTCCCTAATCTTGTGACTTAAAAGTTTTCAAACATTTTGACTCCTAAATATTATTTAAAAATCAAGCAAGAAGTTGTAGCTCAACAAAAAATTATTAAATATTATTTTTAAAAAATTATTGAAATTTTTAAGTTTGGAAAAATTCTTGTTCATTTACTTTTACTAATTGACATACTATACATATATGAAGTTGTCGGCATTTACTTTTTATTAACTAAAAATGTTCTCAATTGGTAGAAGAGAGCGCTATATGAATTATACGAACACGAATCTTTCAGTTTTGTTATTAGAAATTAGATATATACAGAGTATATTTGTATACCACTACTCTAATTCAGATTTATTTATTGATTTTATTTTATTTTTTTATTTATCTCTAATTTTTATTTATTTATTTATAACTAATTTATGTTGTTTTTTTTCATACTTTCTCATGCAGCAAAGCTGCAAATTGATAACAGCTTATGAAAAGAACAAAGTATTTCTTGGCCAATATAAATATTCAACTAACGCAAGCTGTAATTTTTGTAGAACATGTAAAAGTATAAATCAGGAATGTAACTGGATCTATCTGCATTAAAGATGCCTTCCGTAACCGCCCGAGGCGCCGTGGGAGTTTTTTTTGTTTGCTATGCTCGAAACATGTTGCGGGCAACATGTTGCTGATAGCGAGAATAGCAACAAGTTTCGCTGCTTTGTCAGGGGGAGGTTAAAGAAACGCGATTCACATAAGATAAACATTTGATAAAGCTTGACTTGATCTAGTTATTGTCCAACCACTCATCTCTGCATGTCTGCCAAGTGTTGTGTCTAATATGTTTATCTCTTAATCTTTGCATTTTACCTAAAAAATATACTTTACTTTGTTTCACATAAATTGTAAATATTAAACTTTAAGCACACATTTTTCATATGGCCAATCGTCTCTTTTTTTTAATTTTTTGCCATAACTTATTGCCAGGCATTTTTGTTTTTGCATTGTAATATTCATAACACAATATAATATTTATTATGTATATTATTTATTTAGTTAATCATATTTTATATCATCAATTTTCACAAATGAAAACTTATTCATATTGATAGCAAATGTAAACAAACTCGAACCCACGTTTGCCAACTGCTCACAGACTGTTTTACACTCGGGAATTCGCGTACCGCAACGATCTTCACGTCTTCACTCGTTGCATGATGCTCGTGAACTGATCGTGAGGAAGCACGAAGAGGAATGTGGAACCGGTGCAGCCAGCAAGTAAACTGACACACGCTGACCAGCTGGAGCAGATGCTTTGCTTTGGCTTCGGCTTCGACATCGTCTCCGTCTCTGCCTCTCTAAATGCGACAGAAGTTCTGGAGTCTTGAGCAAAGGCGTAAAACAATTAAGTCGTTGGGCGTGAGGCTTGTTGAGTCGCATAATCAGACAATGGGGGTGTAACTGCCCGCTAATGGATTAACTCAATGGGCATGACAGTTTCATTATACTAGCAACCACAATTTTTGATATTTTATAAATATTTTAGATTTATAATTTAGTTACTACACGCTTTTAATATGTCTATAAATCAAAGGAGCATCGAAATATTTTTATTGATTTAACATTTATTTCTTGTATCTAAAATTGACTCATTTTAGTGAAAAGTAAAAAAAAAATGTAACCAGCTTCTTCAGTTTATTACATGTATTTAATTAATACATTAAAATATTTTTATTTTGATAAAGATAATTTCAATATAATTTAATTTTTAAGAAACTAGATATACAAAAGATCGGAACTTTGATCAAAATATGAGGTTTCTGGTCCTAAGTGCTTTGGGAAAATTTTTGTAGAGACAGAACATTAAATAAATATGCTTCAGTCACAGCTTCAGTCTCAGCTTTAATATTTAAATCTCTGAGCACGCTTAGCAAAATTTATATTTCCCTTAAATTGCTAGAAAACTCGCGTTTTCTATTAGGATTAGTTAAGGAGAATTGGTTCCCAGAAATATTCCATGTATATGATATGAATACTTGCAGTCAAGTCACAGCCTAAACGTCACTGCTCTGCACAGTCATCAATGTAAATAATACCTTATCGAATAGGTTTATCAATATCTATACTATAAACAGAGTGTCACATATTTATCAGAAAACTGTGTTTTAATTAAAGTATGTTTTTGGCTCAGTTACAATGTTTATTACAATCATCAAACTTTCCACTTAGCTTACTAATAGATTATTAAATTCCATTGCGCTCCTCGGGGCGCGTCTCGCTATAAAAGCCCAAATTCATCGTTGGTATCATATTGCTATAGAATGACAATTCGGCAGGTCTTAAGTTGGGCATGGGGACAGGCTCCTGGGCGATGGGCGGCTTGGCAGCACCGCTTTGTTCGCCAACAATGGGATGAGTCAGCGGAACTGTAGAGGCAGCTAATAGAGCCTCCTGAGTGCTCTTGGCCACGCTATGTTGTAGCTCATGCACCTTGAGATGGGTCTGCAGCTCACTCTGCTGCAGGAAGTTGATGCAACAGATCGCACAGGTGTAACTCGGGCCATGTACCTCCAGCTCGTGGCGCTGCAGTTGCTCGCGCCGATTGAAGTTCTGTCCGCAAATTTTGCATGCAAACAGGCTGTCCATGTGCAGAGCCCGATGACGCTGTAGATCTCGTTCACGCTGGAATCCCCTGTCGCAAACATCGCAGCGAAAGTTGCGTGACACCTTCGATGATGGTTTAATCTTCGTTTGCATTGGAGGACAGGTATAGGACTGCGTCTGCTGTTGCGTCTGTGTCTGTGTTGCTGCTGCATCATTATCAATATATGGATGCTGTGGAAGCTGCACTTGCTCGGCTGGCAAAGTCATGCGCACATTTTGTTGCTGCTGCTGTTGCTCTGCATCACGCTTTTGGTGAACGTGCTGGTGCATAGAAAGCTTATCTTTGCGTGCAAATGAAGCGGGACAACGATCACACTGATACGGCTTGACCTCGGCATGGGAGCGCCTGTGCTTCATCAACTCAACGGGCGTTTGGAAAGAGCGCGGACATTGCTGGCAAACAAAGGGCTTCACGCTGCTGTGTATACGCAAATGTTTGGTTAGATTTGTATTCCGCGAGAAGCTTTTGGAGCAGACATGGCACGAAAAGGGGCGCACACCCGTATGCACAATAGTATGCTTCTTCAAGTCTGAACGTCGGACGAATCCTTTGTTGCAGTGGGCACACACATACGGACGCTCAGCGTCGTGCAGTTCTTTGATGTGTGCAATCAGAGCCGGTCGCGTCGTCAAACGTAACTGACAGTAGTTGCAGCTGTAAGGAGCCGCAAGATCGTGGCCTGCTTGCTCATGCTGTTGGCAATCCTGCTGCAAGGTGAACGCCAGATCGCAGTATTGACAAAGGAAAGCGCTTTTGGGATGCGCATTAGCATTGACCACGGCATCGGCTGTGAGATGTGCTTGCATGAGTGCCATTTGAGCTGCATCCATGCCGAGTGGTATCTCCACATCTTCATCATTTGCCGCTTCCTCCTCATCTTCCTCATCCCATTCCTCGTCTTCAACCTCAGCCTCGCCATCGGAGCCCATGAACTCATCATCGCTCGTTTCGCATAGTTGATCCGGATCAACGTCGACAATGACGCAACCTTCTTCGCCTTCCTCGAACTCAAATACACCTGGATTGCCATTCAAGCCTGGTCGATACTTGGCATCCAGAGAAACAATGTTCTTTAAGTCCTGCTGCAGCTCATTTTCACGTTGTTGCATGCATCGGCGTTGCTCATAGAAGTCCTTCAACATTTCCAGACAACGCTCACAAATGAGTTCCGGCAGGAATTCATGGCGTTCGTACTTTATACCCCAAATACGTTGACACACATCAGCTATTAGCAGTTTTTCGCTTTCATTTTCGCAATTTTCTTTAATAAAATCCGCAGACGCTTCGTAGATATTTGGTGATTCTTTAGTGAGTGTTGATCGTGAATGGCATAGACGACACGGCATTGACTCTACAGTGGATATTCGATTATCTTTTGTATCCTCAACGGTAGCTCCAGCGTCTTCTACTCCTAGATTTAGCATTTTTATCACTTTGTTAAGACCAACAAGCGACAACGCAAGTAATAATATTTAACATAACTGCACATACTTTAACATTGGCGTGTTGGTTTTAACAGCAACCAATGCCCACATTCTGGATAACAATCTGCCAGCCCTGGTAATACTAATTTGTACATAATATAAATATTTATTTGATATACGTTTAGTAAAGCTTAAAAACTCAAAGAAAATTGAAAGTATAAAAATTTTTTAAGATCAATTTCTTAGTTTTCATAAATACATAATATAAATATAAAAAGCTCTTAACAGTGCTAAATGAGTACTAACACTGCTATGTGCAATGAAAAATGCAGACTATTTAGAACATCCGCAAGTTAACGTGCATATGAAAATTTAGAGTTATCGATGACTACTCAAATTATATATCGCCTATTAAAATACGCCCAATGGTAGCATTCCATTTGAATTTCCATTTCATGTAAGAACGGAGGAGCTTTCATATTTGACATGCTCACATTTTTTTTACTACTGAAACAATTATTCAATATAAATTCAATAGATTTTGTTAACATTCCGACGACATAAATATAAATATTGCAGAGATACGTGCATTAACATTAGAAATCATAATTAAAACTTTATAACCGATTCAACACTACTCTTACACACATGTAAATACGTATTATTTGTAATTAAATCGTACTCAGAACGTAACTGTTTTCTAGCTTATATGTATGTAATAATAAGTGTATATTAGTATGAGTAAATGTATGCTAAACATGCTGTACGCGCATTCTCTTAAATTTTTCAATTTTTCTCTATCTCTCTTACAAATGCCTTGGGGTTGTCGGTTTCAACGGTAGGACGAGGGCTGGCTTGGCATCTGTTTGCGTGTGTGAGTGCAAAATAGTGTATATCGAGATGGTCGCGTGAGGAAAACATTTTTATTATTCCAACACTTGTTGAATATAATTTATTTTACAACTTAATAAACATAACATAATAAAGTTTCAATAAACAATAAAATAAAAGCAACTAATACAGTTATAAAGTTGGATGTGTAATCAGTTTTGTATGATAGCAGTGCTTCTTTCGCAGTCAATACGAGCCTTAAGAATGCACGAGTCGCATGCTTGGGCCCGAGCACGAAGGGCACGCACACTCCTCTACTTTCCACAATTGCGCGCGCACACATACATTGAAAAATATTATAGAGCATGCGAAAGCTTATTTAATTCACTAGTCGTTTACTGGCATTTGAATAACACGAGTGTTTGTGGGAAGTTGTATTGGATGGCTACACGATCATAGTTCCCAGTCGGTCATATTAGTAATTGCCTCCTAATTGTGAACCAAGTACCAAGTGGCCAAATTGTAAATTTTCTCAGAGCTTGCCTGACATGTAAAATGCTGTTTGAATTTCAGTCTTTGAGCATTGGGTTCAATTACGGTTTGTGTCGATAGGAAACAATTGGAACAGCAACGGCAAATGCCGAAATCGGACAGCGACTTGTACGAGTAACAGCAACAGCAGCCAGCAGCAGCAGCAGTTGTAAAACTAGAGTGGACGAATTTTTTGTATTTAACTAGCTGCCCAACCCAAAAACAGTAAGTGAAAATGTCCAACAGAGTGAATCCGCCTGTAAAATTGTTTTTATAATTAATATTTTTATCCTTATTAATGTACACCTCCGTGCAATTATATACATAAATATATATATATATATATATATATATATATATATATATATATATATATATATATATATATATATATATATATATATATATATATATATATATATAAATATATATAATATAATATAATATATTTATATACATATGTGTATGTGTATGTATAAGCATGTTTAAAGTATCCTGGTGAAAAATAATTGGTTTACTGCGCACTCATTTTGTCTTATGCTTTCCAATGCGTGTGTCGTCATGTGCTACATTCCCCTGCACTGTCTCTGCCCAACCCAGCCACCCCCTTATCGTTCAATGTCCTTTGCGGCTGCTACAGATTTGCTTCGTGTGCTGCTGACCTACCTACCCTGTAGCACAAGCCGTGGCTCACAGCTCAAATGAACCAAACCATATGAGCGCAACAAATTTGATGTAATGTATAAAATAGTAGTTCATTAAAGTTGTGAACTAGCTAGTATATGCACATACATAACATTCATGTGAACAAGTTGCATTCCCTGTAATATACAAAATACTGATTCATTCGAGCTGTGAGTCACAGTATGTACGCAGTTATATTTTAAACCTTAGCCTTGTCATTATTTATTCCTTCTGTTCAGATATCAAACAATACTTTAAGCATTCCTTTTTGGCGGCACTAATTATATTTATATTGCGTGTCACAATTTTATTTAATTAGATGATAACTTATAGAATTATTTATAAATTTCAACCTTATAGTATGTATGTAAAATAAAATAAGTTAGAGAAAGAAAATTCGAACGACTATAAAACAGTTATACCCTTTTTGTGTGCTGGGAGTAGGACATATTATCCGTACAATAATAATAAAATGCTGAATATTAGCAAAAGATTAAGTTAACGTCGTAGTATTATAATTATTACAAATTTTATAAATATCTTAACATAGGAAATCATTGATTATGTTTTTTTTTTGCTATTTGTACATATGATATAATCTCCACTAACAAGTTCATCTGAAGGTCACATATCATTTGTTTATTTTTTCAAAGTTATTTGGATATTTCTTTCTGATTTAACAGATGATAGGTCTATTATCGTATACTAAACTACAGTAAATCCTCCGTAAACCAAACAAAATGTGCTATCTACAATTTAAAATATTGTCGTAAATATGTGAGTCGACTGGCAGGCTCTACTGTATACCCAGAATATAAATATGAAACTTAGTGGAAAGCGAACATGTCACACGATCCGAGACTAATCTAGCTATGCAAAACGATTAGCCAATTAAAATTATTCGATTTCATATTGTCCGGACTCCAGACAATTCAAGTGAATCAGTCTGATCTGACTACGTCTATATTCTCGCAGATATTTTTGTTGAAGACCAGCTGACGTTCTCGTGCTTCCCAAATCGCAAAACTACTTTGACTTCGAACTTGGAAATTGTTTGTAAATATGTATATGACAAATTGGTGCTGACTACTTAATAATATGTATTAATGTATTTATGTACATGAATATGTACATACGTATGCATGTGTGTAAGTACATATGTACATATGTATGTATACATTAGATTGAATCACGCCATAATCTTATCATTACGTTGCGTTGAGTGAATGAAATTTGAAGCGACCTCTCATTTATAGCCGAGCGTGTTCTATTTTTCGTGATTCAAGCCCAACTTATACGACCGGAAATTTTTTGACACAATTTTAATGGCTAATACTGTGGGCTAGTAGATAACACGAGACTTGCAGTCTAGTGTACCACTAGACTAAAGTGTTTTATTTTCTCAAAAGTTCTGTTCAAAAGTTTTTATATTCGTGTCGTGTCACTTCGTGCCGTATGCACGAGTTCTCAACACGCGCTCATCTCTTTAGTTGTTATAGAGATAGAAACACCATGAGCGCATTTACCGTTCCGATTGTTAAAAGTATTGGGGCAATAAAATAGACTTTACTCTAAAATAAAGTTCAAGTACCGTTCGCAGCATATACATATATAGCTAAGCTAAAAAATTACAACTATTTTAGATTATTTTATTATTCATAAATTTATTATAATTGCTGATACTTGAAAATTTACAAAGTAAACTAGACTTGAATTATTTCATTGCGTGAATGTATTGTCAGGTAACTTTGCCTTCAATATATTATCTTTAAGAGAAATAGTCTTATATGAAGAGCTCTCATTTCTTAAAAATTAAACAAAGATTTTGACACCAAAAGCATTCAAATATTAAAATTAATTTTCTGAATTACTGTTTGCATGATTATAACCTTAAACAAGTATATAATCCTGATATACAAATCTTAATCTATAAGGCTACAAAAGAAATCGAACCCCTGCGAAGTTTACGAGTGCCAAGCCAAGATTGCTTTATTTTTGACTATAATTAAAAGCGTTTATCATTTTATTGATTAGGATTAGCTGTACTTCTGACCTATGAAAGCTATGCATGTGATTAACCGATAATAGCGCACTATAAACATTTACTCATACCAATTAAAATGATAATACATTCAATAAAGGCCTTGGTTCAAACTTCAAGTTAAGAATTCTAGTTTACACATTTAAATGCAATTTTCAAAGCTTGGGCAAAACCCGATAGAAAGAGAACAATATTACGTAAATGTTGTGTAAGTTATCTGAATGCATTAAGGCTAGTTTGATTTTTAAGTTAAGTTAAGTCTAGAGTATCTCCCTAGTCGAGAATGCTCAACATGTCGGAATCCAATGAAACGTATGAGCATAATATCAAAGTTCAGCGCCCTGATCCAACCAAAATATTACTTGCCATTAAGTTCGTAATTTTTGATAAGCTCTTTGTGATTAATAAGCGTGAATTTTGCTGTTAGACTCTTTACCTGATATGATATGAGTAGTTAGTTCTGTGTGGTACCGCAGTTGCTTAGGACGTGCCTAGAAGGCAGCTAAGCAATAATTGTGAAGCAGTAGCTCCGATTACCAGAAGAAGTTCGTTGCAAGCTGTTGCCAAGAACTCGACGACGCCCAGAAAGCAGTACGACAAAAGCCGATATTAAATTATCAATTTTTTATGGACAGTGCATAACATAAATGTTTACATAGACACCTGTGTTGCCAGGTAATTTCTTATCTGGTTGCAGAAGTGTTTCAAATCGATTTAGCTGTCAACGATATCGTTCTGTTTTCTAGCAATTTAATGTATAAGCGTTGACATACACTTCTACATAAATTGGATATGGAAGACCTTGGTCTAGTTTCATTGTATATAGTATTTTATGGATATTGTCTGTCAAGCACCGACCAGGATTTCGCTTTACACTCAGCTTATTGAATTTTAAACCAAAAACAATATATTTTAATTATAAATAAAGACACTTCCAACTTAGTAGGGAATATATATTCATAAGGAGAATAAAACAGTATCATTCCCTCAACTTGCCTCTCAATTTTAACTACTATGGATTTCCATATTTATGTCTCCCAATTACAAACTTATATATATATATCATAGTCGATCGGATCGAAATACTATATATCAGAGAATGTCAGCTTTCGTAATGTATACAAACATGGACATCGGTGTTTAAAGCTAAAACTTGTTAACCTATATATAATTCAACAATATTCAGAATCTGTCTATATGTATAATTAATTAATTCTTCATTGGCTTCAATTAAAGGTTTATCTTTAATAAGTATGAGATAGTCTTGATATAGACTGTGATAGACTGTGAAAATCTATCTTGGAGTTATGAGTTTCAATTTTCTTCAGTATACCTAACACATATACGATTAGTTTTTAATTCTATTACTTAACATTTTCGAATGAAACTCAAAATGTATTAAATAGATATTCTTTAGATTAAAATCGATCTTTAATAAATATTTTAATTACATTTTAAATATTAATACGAATTCAGAACAATTTAGACGATTATCTTGAATTCGTTAGTTGACTTAGTTTTAACTTTCATAAATTTGAATTTATAACACCAATTAAATTATATCCATTTATCTTATTAAAATTTTACAGTATTATTGGGGAAAACCAACCTCAACCTCAACACTAACCTGGGACATGGCTTGCACCTGTGAAGTAATTGGATTGGCCTGCATTGTTGCACTTATCTTGAGTGTTGCAGCCAAAGCACCTTATCAGATGAGGATGTTTATTATAATGTTCGGAGCTGGAGCGATTGTGATGGTATGCATTCCTTTCATGATCCTCCGCCCGAGGGACTATCGAAATGGGCTGTAAGTAAAGCGCTGTACACCTTTACAACTGTTTGGGCCTTATGTTTCTTTATTTCTTCTGACAGTGTACCATCCTGGCTGTTTCTTCAGCTGTGCAAGTTCATGGGCATAACCATGGAAGTGCGCGGTGTGGAAAATGTAAGGAGGGAACATGGCAGTGTTGTGCTTATGAACCATCAAAGCGCTTTGGATTTATGCGTGCTGGCTCACCTGTGGCCAGTGATAGGCCGGCCGACTGTTGTGGCCAAAAAGGAGATTCTGTACATGCCCTTTTTTGGCGTTGGCGCCTGGCTCTGGGGCACCTTGTACATTAACAGATCGCGCAAGAGTGATTCAATTAATTCATTGCAAAAAGAGGCGATCGCTATACGCGAACGCAACTGTAAGATATTAGTTTTTCCGGAGGGCACGCGTAACTCCAAGGAAACTCTTCTGCCCTTCAAAAAGGGCTCATTCCACATTGCGCTTCAAAGCAAGTGCACGATACAGCCGGTGGTAACATCGAAATACTCTTTCTTCGATGAAGAAAACAAAACTTTCCGGCCAGGACATGCTGTCATACAAATACTTCCCGAGATATCAACTGAGGGCTATGAAAAGGAAGATATGGACAAACTGATCGAACATTGCCGCTCGACTATGCAGAGTGAATATACAAGGATGATGAAAGAAGGAGTCTCTGTGAGCTCAAAAAAACAGTCGTAAAACAGAAAATATATATTATAATATTAAACTCAGGTTATCTATACAAATTAACGGTAGTAAGCGAGAGAAACAGCACAACATGCTTTATTTCTGAAAAATCAAAAAAAAAAAAAATAAAACAAGAAAATGTGTAGATATGTATATGTGGCAGAATTCAGTTTATGTATTATGATATGAATAAGTATAACGAATAACTTTATTACAAATACTATTTTAGAATATTTTTGAATAATTTTTATTGTTAACGCATTTACATGCATAGTTACTTGCAGACATTTGAAACAGTTTTGATGCCAACGCCAAACGATAAAGAAATAAAACTCTCGACAACAATTTCTTTTAAATGACATTGCCTACATAGGCTAAGAATTATTTCATGCCATGGGAGAGCAAGGATCAAAAAATTAAATAAATAATGAGAAGCAAATATTTTTATCCACGTACTTATAAAATCGAGTTTTAAAATTATTATCTGTGTACACAAGAGTCTATACTAAGACATGGTTTTATGGAGAAAACTTTATGTGAAATATATGGTGACTACCTATTAAATTGACTAACTTTTTCTGCATTTAAGATTATTTGTTATGGACTTGGGGTGCACTCGATTCACAACGTTGAAACATGGCTTAACATTTTTCTTTTATAATTCTTTTCGCTCTTAGAATAAATTGTTTTATTCATGTGGTTTTAAATATCATATGATTCAAAATTAAAATGAGCTGCCAGCGCGAAATTGATACATTGCCTTTAACCGTTATACTTTTGTATTTCAATGGGCGCATTTAGTACCGATAAGCGCAACAAGTTTTCGATAAGTGCATATGATATTTTTGCTTGTCACTGCGATAAGTGATATCGATTATTCTAAACTGTTAGCAAACAGCTGTTTATGTTGACCATCGTGAAGTATATAAGTTTAAAATCAACTTAAACTACCTGCACTAAATTTCATATAATCTCGATGTATTATAATAATTAAGGTCAACAAATTAGAGAGCTGGCTGTGCACAAAAAATGTAATAACACAATTAAATTAAATTGTTTACTTTTAAGACCTATCGTACTATCTATCTTATCACAGAAAGCACCGGCATCAGGGATCCTCAACTGGAGAAAATGGAAACTGTTAATATTAAAACTGAGCTTCAAGATGATACCGAACTCAACAGTCAGTCAGAGCTGGATGTGGAGCTCAAACAAAACTTGGAATCAGAGACTACAGTTGAAATCGAGTTCAAGTCGGAAATTGACATTGAACCTACAATTGTGGGAGAGCCAATTAAACTTTATGACATTGTAAAGCTGCGAGAATTTGGTGATGTGCCCTTTGTCATAAAACGAATGGAGCCCCAGGATTTCTCCATTAGCTATCGTAAGGCCGTTAGCAGCGTTGAAACGATTTTGGAGCGACTGCGTCGCAACGGAGTGCCCACTGGCATCGGCATTGCCTTTCGAATCGCAAGTCACACACCTTCGTCATGCATATTAATTCTCGCGTGAGTTGAATTGCGAATCGTGCTTGCCGCTATTTCGTTAATCATCTAATTATATTCTAGCATATTGAATCACAAATGTCATTTCTATTGCAACGACAAAATGATGTTGTCGAAGGCCTTGCACTCGCAGATGTGCCGGGCTGGCATCGATTACTTGATTGTCAATGGACACATGCCGGTGGGTGCTGTCTACTTTGAAAGTCTCGACAGCTTTCTCGTCTACAATGAGGAGTACAAACTCTTCAAGTTGAAACACACCCCCACTGAAGCTGCGCCCGAGGCAAAGGCTTCACTACCACCCAATATGTGTTATACAATTACTACCACTGGGACCACAGGAGAGCCGAAGTTAATTCATGTACCTTACGAATGCATTGCACCAAATATAATGGGCCTAAGGTGAGCTAAAGGAGAAAAGATTTGAGGATTGTAATGCATAAGAACCTACTGCAAAGCCAAAAAGTAGTTTTTGTACATAATGCTTAAAGTCTTTCGTATATATATAGTCCTAGCATATCATATTTCTATTATTATCTCTTTTATAAAACGTAGTCAAAAACTAAATATTTCTATGGCTGACATAATTTACCTGGGGACACCTTGCACATTTGATCCATCGGTTGTGGAGCTGTTCTTGGCAATGCAAAATGGTGCCGCTGTCCTGCTCACTCACTATTCGATGCGTGAGTCGCCCAAGCGCGTTTTGAGTGCCCTCTTTCCAACAAGTGTGACCACCCCCGGCATAACCGTATTACAAATGACGCCTTCACTCTTTCGGCAGTTCGGTGCGAATGCAATACGGGAAAGAATTTTAAGCAGCTCTAGTACACTGAGGTAGGTGCTGTCGCGATATCCATTTATCAATCCACCTAATCTAAGGTTTCATTAAAGTGCCCTGTAATTTTAGAGTGCTGTTACTTGGCGGGGAACCATTTCCGTCCAGCGCAGAGCTGGCCACCTGGATGGACCCACAGGTGCTATTCCAAAAACATATCTGTAATATCTACGGTATTACAGAGGTGTCTTGCTGGAGTTTGATGTACATTTTACAGTCTCTGCATTCGCGCGTACCATTGGGCACGCCCATTGATGATCAAACTGTGTTGCGCATCCATATTCAGTCGAAAAGAAACATTCCGAACGCAGGCTGTGGCGAACTTTGGCTAGGCAGCGCTACACGTCGCTGCTATATACCAGAGATAGATGATATCGAAAATCAGAAGGACCAAGGCTCCTCTGTGTGTTATCGTGCTACGGGGGATATCGTGCGGCGCTTTGAAGACGGCTCAATAGTTTATGAAGAACGCGCCAATGATGTAGTTAAACGAGCCGGTACAAGAATCAGCCTGGGTATGACAAATGTAGGTAATGTTGGGGCTTACTAAACATCTCCTTTACAGGGCTCATCACACGCAAGATAGAAAAATGCTTGCATAACAGCGAATTGGCTACATGTCTATGGCTCGATGAATTGCAGAAACTAATCTGTTGTATTCGGAGTCTTGAGCTTAAGACAAAGATACAGCAAAGGGCCCAAACGTTTGATATATTGTCCAAACTAATGACTGCTGAACAACCAGACAGATTCGTTTACTTGCAACACTTTCCATGTAATGCACACGGCAAGTTGGACAAGATGCTGCTGCTTAAAGAGTGTACCCTGCTAGCTCAGCCCGCTCAAGATATACTTAAAAGCTTTCTGCACGACAGGCTTGAATGCGTGGACGTCCAAACCGAAAGAACTCCTAAAAAACAGCGGCTGGAACGTGGAAGCTCGCAAAGCAATCTTAGCGGATATGATCTTAGTTTTCGACATGCCGGCGGAACCTCTTTCCATGCTATTACTCTGTGTCGCGAAATTGGTCTGCAGATGTGCATCGACGACGAACAGCGACATCTTTTTGAAATGCTGCTAGACGAAAGCGTGTCTCTGCGCAGCATACTGCAGTTTCTAGATAGCGCCAAGCTGGTGACCCACAATACCAAGCTAAAACCCATCGAGCCACCGTTAAGTTGTGCTGTCAGTGCTGCTGTGGGCTGCAGCACTAGTACCGGCGGCTTGGTCATTACTCGCTTTGAAAAGCCAGCATTACATTTTCAGTTCCACTGGAAGGTCAATTTCAGCAAGTGCGTCGATTCACCGGTGGCACAGTATGAGAGTCGATATATATGCGTGGGCGCCCACTCGAAACTGTTGCGCACTCTCGATGCTCTGACTGGACAAGAGCATTGCACAATAAAGTTGCCCGATCGTATTGAGTGCAAGGTTACTTTCCTTAGCGAGCAGTTGGCCATGGTAGGATGTTACGACGGTTGCCTCTATGGATTCAATCCATTGACTGGTGATCTTTTATGGAACATAGATATCGGTGGCATGATTAAGGCGCAGCCCTTCTTATCATCGGATGGAGAACGAATTGTCGTCTGCAGCTATGCAGAAGACTACAATGTCATGTGCCTGTCGACAGAACGACAACAGGTGCTCTGGTGCATGCGCATAGGGGAAAAGGCCATTTTTGCTACCCCACTAGAGCTGACCAAGCAACAGGCTGTGATTATTTGTACATTGGATGGTGGATATGCATGTGTCTCACTCTTGGATGGGTCCGTGAAGTGGATGCAAAAATGCAAAGAGCCCTTTTTCGCTTCTCCCGTCTTGCTTGACTCCAGTGCCGCGATTTTTGTCTGTGCCGAGGTGGCTGGACGGGTGCACGCCTGTGATGTAAATAACGGACAAATTGTAGGGCCAAGTTTTGATTAAATATATTTCTTTATTGAATTATATATCACATTTAAATTCTTTTCAGTTGGCTACGCATGCAGCTGATGGCAACATATTCTCTTCGCTGGTAGTAAAGGCGCCGCCCACTCAGATGGGATACACATTTGTGCTTTTTGGATGCATCGACCATCATTTGTATTGCTTGCGCTGCAAGATGGACGCGGCAAAGCATGTCTCGTTTGAGCTTCATTGGAAGGTAGACGTGGGAAGTTCCATTTATGCCACACCCACAATACTGACAATAGAGCCCAGTGAGAATTTAGTATTTTGTTGCGCTACAAATGGACGCGTTGTGCTGGCAAATCTGGGCAATGGACAGATACAATGGTTGGATAAGCTGGCCGGTGAATTGTTTTCAACGCCGTGCTATATTGAGAGCCTTAGGCGCGTTTATGTCGGTTGTCGGGATAACTTTTTGTACTGCATGGGTATTTAGAATAAATAATGAGCTTATTAACAACAAATATGTATTGCTGTCCATTACTTAATGTATTATTTACAGAAAAAACGTTTGTTTTTATTTTGGGTTTAACAAAATGTCGCATCTTTAAAATCTGACAAGTTACGCAACTTGTTACCTTCATTTATTATCTCATCATGGGCTCGGAAGAATCTTTTAAGAACCGAGCCGCAATCCGATTGGCTGCGGCATTTGCTGCAGCAACTAGTCGCATCCTGCGAGTCTAGAATAAGATCTACAATAGCTGCTTCGTTATCTATTTCTTCTATTGATATAACCGAGGTGCTTGCATTAAGCTTCTGTTCGGCTACATATTGCGCAGGTGGCGCAGGTGATTCTTCAGCAAGACGCTCGATCGCTTGGCGCATGCGATGGGTGACACGGGGTGAGGTATAAAGCGCCGTAATGGGTCTCATTTTTCGTTGGTTCTTCGCTTCCTCAATTTTCTTAAGCTTGCGCTCTGCCTTCCTTTGGGCAGCGAGTGCTAGTTTTTCCTGGCGAACCTCTTCCAGATGAAGCATTAATGGCGTTTTTTCTTGCTCCGCAAAGTACTTAGTCCACTTCTCCCGCACTTTTTTACAGTACTCGTCATCTAGAACAATCTTATTTTTATAGCTACTTGCAACAGGTCTACCTTCAGAGTGGCCAATTTCGAAAAATCGACTCAAATTAGCAGAAGTTTGCTGTAACTCCAAACGTCTCCTTTGTCGAGTAGTTTCATCCTTCATATACTCAAACCTGTTTTCAATAAATTTCAATAAACTTTCGTCGGAGTGACCAATATTATGGTCGGACGACATTAATAGTATATTATAAAGCTTCGGATCACGTTCATACTTTTTTATCAGATCTTGACCGGACTGCGTTTCGGGCAATGTATCCGACATAACCAGGTTGATCATTTTTTGAATACTATTATTCTGGCGAGCGTTCATTAGTCTTTTTATATGTAAATTATAGATTAATTTATGGAAAGCTTCGTTCTCTTGTAGCGATTTCTTAGCGATATTATGATGAAGAAATTTGGTTTTTCGGTTATCTATTTTTTTGCGGTTCTCTGCCTCAATAGAACCGTTGATCTGATTTTTAAGCGACAATTGCATTATTTTTATGTAATACGATTCAAGATCATCTTTTATTTGCATGAGATTACGCTTTCCAGGAAAGTACATCATCTGATTATGTTCAACAATCAGAGCGCGCCACACTTTTTTAAACTCGTTGTCGGGACCCCGTGGTTTAGTTTCTTTTTCGTTGATTAGCTCAAATGGCGCAGCTTTGCCAGCAAATAAGTTCTTAACTACAGTACGGGCTGCAGATTGCAATGAATAGACGTCCATGGATCCTCCAAAATAAGAGTGTTTCATCACCCGCTTTCCAACCGACGCGATCGACGGTGCCAAGGAATTTATCGGTATTTCTTCCGATTTTTCCGGGTCATATATTTGCCGACGATTTGTTTTCTTAAATTGAATCGAATCAAATATGCTGTGACTCGAAGTATTCGTACTTTTCGAAGCTAGAAAATTGTTTGATTCTTTTTTTTGAGGCAGAGTGCTTTCTGTGATAACACCACGAGTATTCTCGTTAAACGCAGTGTCGTTCACATTAGTCGCAACTAACTGCTTTGTTTCTGGTTTTGTTTGTTCGTTTGTTTCAACGGGTTGTATTTCATTCATCTTTGATGGTTTTTTGATAGCTATTAACTTTCGATTTTTTTTTTTTGTCTTTAACAAATGTTTTCCTCGTTTATTCTTAAAGTGCGAAAGAATTTCAATACCTAATTTCAAACTTTCAATATTTTCGATCAGAATGTTTTTAAATTTTTTTTTCGTTTTAGTTGTATTTTCTCTAGGAGGTCGACTATGTTGGTAATAATTGTAGCCGTTTATTAACTGGTTCAGACTGCCAATGTATTTTCGCACAATATTTGCGTTAGACGGGCCAAATTCCATTTGTGCCTTATATTCCTTCAGATCTTTTGACTTCTGTAATGCTTTTAAGCACTGAGCCAACCAATTTACACAATGCTGTATAGATCGAATTGCCTCATTACTTATCGCACTCCGTGAGTTGAGTTCTGCATCGTACGAAAGTTCGAAAATGGATTTGAGCAAATTTATCCTTAGCTTTCTATACTCCTCCGGAAATTTTAATGCACCACTTTTATTATTTTTTATGGCAATAGCCCAACGTTGATAAAAGGCATTGTCATCAATCATTTCCCTCAAATAATTTTTTTAACGTACACCGAAATTTGTATTTTAAATACTTGACTTTTATTTCAAATTAAACAAACTAATGAGATAATATTGATATATTTTTTTATTTAGTTTTTATTTAATAATGTATACAGATAGAACCACTTAACTTCTAGAGTTTATATTACTTAAAGGAATCGTTTTTAGTAATATAAGAGCTATAAAAGATGTTTGGTTTATCAAGGTACACTTATAATAAAAATGAACATTTTTATAAGGTGAATGGATTTTTGGATTCATATAGATTTATGCTGACAAGTATAGTTAGCTTACGTAGTTACTTAAATTATAGTAATTTACATACAATAAAATTGTTTTTTAAAGAAAACTCAGAATTCTTCCATTAAAAAACAGATATTAAAAAAAACTAGAGAAGTTTTAGTGAAGAAGAAGGAAGTTTTTAGGTCATATAATTACAACCAAAAACGCAAATCCAAACTCTAGCGAAATAAACGCTACAATTAAATCAATTGAAGAGTCTTCTAAGGCTTTAAGGATTTTACCAAAGAAGTATTAAAAAATTTCGCACACTCTGCGAACTCATGTTTAAAATCAAAAGAATTTCCCAACTTTTATACTATGAATCTTTATTATTCAAAAAGGGCTTAAACAGTCTTTAACATACGCCTTTTTGAATACAGTTGGCAAATGGCAAAACTGCAGTTTTTAAGAAATTAAATGAACAGTGCAGCGGGTACTGTTATAAGATGGTGAACTTTTTTCTGAAATATGCTTCGTCGGTAAGATCAAAGAAGAACAGTTCAATGAACAAGCTTATAAGATGCAGAGCCTAGAAGCGACTATAAAGTCGTTAAGAATCAACTTCACAGAAGAAAAGTGAAAAACGACTTAAAATGGAACTAGAGAACAAAAATTCTGAAATATTCAGTTTCATTTAGAAAAAAAATTGAAAATGCAGCCAAAATTAGGGAACTTCAAAACAGCATGTGAAACTGAAAAATTAAAGAAAAAGGAAACAAGTGCGATAAGTCATGAATATGGAAACCCACATTAACATTATGTATTTCAAAATATTCACATTACAAGTTTGTGTAAATGAAATAAATCTCGAGGAAAAGGAAAGTAATTCAAAAAGAATATTATAACTGAGTAAGAGAAAGATATCTCAGATATATTCTACACTTCTGGTAGTATTATGTTGAGAGCACTTTATGCACCACACTTAACGCATAAGAACAAATTTCAATTAATATCCTAAGCATTGGCATAGGACGCATAAATAAATCCCATAATCAAATGAGACCATAATCGTGATCATGATGAGCTCGGCATAATTGCATTAATGTATTTGAATCCGACAATTTTGTCTCAAAGACAAAAAAGTCATTTCTCCGAATTAAAATTTTAAAAATAGTTAATGAAGATCAACAGGAATATCATTCAATTGAACGAACTGACTATTATCCACTTTACGGTATATTGATGATGATCATCGTCAAAAATAGAAGCAACTCTAATTGAGTTGTCAGTAACAAGAATTTAAGTAGCTAAAAGTTAAATTAAAAAACTTATGTATTTAAAAAATCATGCGCTCAATTCCTGAATTAAATTGTTAGATTTGACATATTCATAAGTGACTACGTAATAAATGCGTATATGTACATGATTATTATTATTTTTTTTTTGTGTTAACATGCTTAATGATATTTACTTAATTTATTTATATGAAATTTCTGATGCTATTGAGGTTTTTACTGGAAGCATAAAAAAAAGAATATATTATTGTATATTAACAATCTGAGTATACGATTTTATGCAAATGTTATTCTCTTATTAATCGATTTGAAAGGAGAAAAACAGTTAAGGTGCAACATTAAAGAATTTCGCTCTAAGCTTTTCTGATCTTTGCTCGGTTCGACATAACTAGATTAATTCAACTGGTCTTTTAATATTGGAGATGCATAAATTATTATAAATTGTAGTGACTACAGGGTGTATGAGCTTAATAATTACTATAAATGTGTTGTTATGGCATGCATATTTACATGAAAAGAATGCGGCACTTTTTATTTGGAAGCCTTGGAGCTTGCCTTCAAAATTGCCGCCGCTTTTGCCTTGTTCTTACGCATCTGCTCCATATCACGTTCTCTTTGCGGTATTACCTCTTTGGTATTTTGTGTATTTACAGATTTCACTGGCTTCACGGATGCATTGAGTGCAGAAGACGTTTCAGCTGCATCTTCCGTTATCGTAGTTCTTGCTTTCCGTCTGACTCGCTTTGGGGGAGTGGGCTGATTATCATCTGCTACATCATCTAGATTCTCTACATGCGGTTCAGATGCTTTTGTTTTCTTCGTACGTGTTCGACGTGTTGGTTTATTCAATTTCTCTGGAGTTTCTGCATCGATCTTACCAGACATTTTATCAATTGCTGTCTGAACACGTTTGCTGACCTTGGGTTGCTGCACTCGAAGCGCGCTTTTCGCCGAAAAGTAATTACGTATGGAGCCTTGTATCTTCTTTTCGTTGATTTTCTTCATGACCGGCATGAGAATATCATCTGTTTTTGACGTAGTCCAACCAAATGATTTACGAGAAAATTCTCGTATAGATTCCACATCAGGGGAACCCCAACTAAAAGCGTCTCGATTTTCATCCACCTTAGGTGTTAAATATGCCTCCACCACAGACGCACTGGGAAATCCTTCATGCAATTCAATATTCTTAAGTTTCTTGCGCAGCGAAAGGCGTGCTGAGCTGCCAATAGGTAAATTGGCGTTCTTATGTGCCTGCCACCATTCTCGGAACTTTTCTAATGTAGACAACACAGACTGCATGGAAACAGATGCTGCAGAATTGTTTGATGCTGTTGTATTCGGAAGAGAAGTTGAAAAGGACGCGAGAATTTCAAGAGCTGTTACAGCACCAATGCCATGAATGCCTGTGAAAACATATTCATTTACTACGTTTTGGGTGTGGCTTCTTCTCACTCACCTGTGGTGTAATCACTGCCCACGAGACAGGCAAGTTGTATGAGCTTTCCCCGATTGCAATTAAATGTCTGCTCTATCTGCTCAGCGCGAAACTCAAGGACATGCTTGTTTTGGGCAAAGAAATTTTTATAAACGGTCCGCCCGCCAAATAACCAGATATCGCTATCGTCCGTTATTGTACCATTTGTAATCCCAACGGAATTGAGGAAGGCACACTGAGCTTCTGCTTCCATTGGCGCCACAATGTATGGGATCCCAAACAGACGCAACAGGTCCTGGCAATCACTGCTCATGCGCTGACTGATTGACATGCCCATTCGGTCCTGACGATTGCGTTCGGCTTCTAGCTCGCGGCGTTCGCCTGCCAAATTGTTAGCCATTGTCTGTAGTTCCTCTGCTGTCTTCTGAGATTTTAAGGCTTCGGCCGCGTCCTTGAGAATTTCCTGTGTAAAATTATATGGAAACGTCAATATATAGCAGATTCATTCAAGGAATGACTACTTTCAACATAAGTGTGTATTTCTTTACCTCTGGATTAACTGCTGGTGCCTTTGGCTGCTCTTCATTTCCTTCATTTCCAAACAGGGACTTAGATGCTTTGCTGGACTTTTTGTTGGGCGAGACATCATCATCGCTGGGCTCCTCTCCTGCACGTTTACGTCCTGATTTTGGCGTACGCTTAACATAGAACGGCTTAGGTACCATTGGCGATGCAGGCGGTGTAACAGTTGTGTCAATTGGCTTGTCGGGCGTACGTTTAATCTTATATGTAGTCTCAAAGAAATCTTTTATAGATGTGGTCTTGGTGGGAGTCTTATTTGGCGATGCGCGACGTATTTCACTTTCATTATCACAAAGGTCAATAACATCTTTAGATATTTGAGAGGTTTTTACTTTGGCGCTCTCATCATCAGAGGATAATTCTATGACCATGCTATTGCTTATCTTTACAGATTCCAATTTTATGTTTTTAACTTCATCCGTTTGCCGTTTGAGCTCATCAAGTATAGAGCTCAGTGCATCTTTGGGCTTTTCTTTTTTCTCTGTGAGATCCAATGTTATATTTTTAACTTCTTCTGATTGTTTTTTTAAATCGGAAAGTATAGAGGTTAGTAAAAGTTTTTTGGAGTCATCTTCTACCCCTGAAACGAGTTTATCTTCATCAATTTGCTTTATAGATTCAATGTCACCTCGTTCTTGTGCTTTCTTTCCTTCAGTTTCAATTTCTTTCGACTGATTTATCTCCGCAATTGCTGTGATGTTATTTTCATTGTCTTTCATTGTATCTTTTGCCTGAATGTCTTCATTAGTATTTTCTAGATCTTTTGCCTTAGTTTCCAGTTGATTGCTATCCTTTAACTTGTACTCTTCCTCAAAAATGTCCGCAAAAAGATCATCGTCTTCATTTAATGCATCTTTAACATCTACACAGATTTCAAGACCATTTTTTGTAGAAGTTGTGCCCTTTACTTCTACAACTTCTTCTAAGTCTGAATCAGTGTCGCTATCAATGATTTGAATTGGGTCAGAATTATCTGCGCTTTTAACTTGTATTTGTTGGCTCTGTTCAATAGCCAAAGCTAGTTGTTTGGCCTCTTCAATTGAATTGTTCGCCATATCTATCTTTGTTATATTATCATTGACATTTGTATCGTGCAAGAAACGCTCTAAGCTTTGAGTATCATTTAATTGTGTTGTTTCCATGATGTTGCCTACTTCATCTTCATTCATGCCACCATATTCTATCATATATGCTCGCGCTGGCCCCTTGGCAGCATGCCGCAAGTTCTTGCTTTGTTCGCGATTCAAACGCAAGTTCTGATCCGAATCGTACTCATAGTCCTTATCGTCATAGACTTTATTAGATTCATCCAGAAATAGGGACAATGCCAATTCCAAATCACCATCACAATTGGGGACCACTTCCTTTTCGTCTAAAACAGTGGCTGCTTTTGATGAGGTGCAAGGCTTTTCGTCAATTTCTTCTTTGATGGTTTCACATTTGTTATCCATTTTGGACTTTTCCTCTGCAGCCATAGCTTTTTTTTTAAGATCACGAACTAACAAAAATCTGGTGTGCTCATCGGAACTTATTTGACGCGTACTTTCAGCAATAGCTGTAGGCGTGACTATGCCCTCCTCGCTGAAAAACTCGGACAACTCCGCATATGTCAGTGTGTGGCCACCCATCTCTTGTTGTGCCTCCTCAAGGCTTTCCTGCACAGCACGACGCTTTAACAATCGCTTCATTTGAAAAGAGCAGAAGTCATCGCTTCGTGCTGGTAGCTCATGGAGCCGACCCCAAGAAGATTGCTTGCGCGTCTCCTTGATGTCTGTGAGTATTTCGTGGCGCACATCAGCGGGCAGGTTTTTGAAATGTTGACTACGTACGTCAATAGCTTGCAAACTGGCATCATATGTGCGACGTGCATTTGACTCATCAAAGGAACTATCCGAAGTAGTGGTTGCTCCTTCATAGTCCTCATTATCCAAGTCTTCGTTGGAATCGTTGAGCTGAGCAGCTGATGAAGCTGGCAGCTCTGGCAATTTGAAGAGATCATCTTCATCATTTTTGTTCGACTTTTCTATGGTTGAACGCTTGACGGGTGATTTTAGCAGCAACTCCGCGTTCTTACCCAATGCCTGTTGTACGACCTTCTCTTTGGCCAGCGATTGTAGCAGAAGTGCTTGAATGCGATCGGCCTCGTTGCTGAGCTTGTTGCGTTGTTGATGGCGACGCGCCTGTAAATAAAACAGTTATAATACAGCTGCAACACAACTAGCAATAGAACACTGACAATTGTATCGCGCTTTAATTGCGGCACGCCGCCATCAAATATGAAAACTGGACGCACGCGGTAATAAAGCAATTTGCATAGCCGATGGAATAGACCCAACAGGTGCGCATTACTCAATGCAGATCCTTTGCTGTCCTGGAAGCCTTTTACAACCTGATGCAACCATATGGAAATATCTACATACAAAACAATGTCATTCCATTAATAAAAAGGTCGACAATCACATTGAATTTCACAAGGTCGCAGTTGCACAATATTATTTTAATATTCTTACCAATGGCCAGCACTTTTCCCTCCAATGTCTCCACGGGCACTGGTTTCCCACAAGGCTCTATTAACTTCCATAAGCCAGTGACACCCATTTTCCATTGGTTACAATAAATGAATGGTGACTTACATAGAGTTACCAGCAATACTAACTCCAGAAGTGAGAAATGCCGAATGCTAGAGATGAGCTCGTGTCTAATTTATATAAAGCACACGTGCACATGATGTGCACGTGGAGTAAGCCATGCACAAATCAGTTTTAAATTGTACCCATAAAAAAACTATAAGCATTCAACTTTCAATGTGGATGCTGTACTAATTTTTTGTCAGAAATCGTTATCACAAATCACATCTTTCCACGTAGCATTTGTTCTTATTGCTAGAAGTGTTGTAAAATGTTTTCAAGTAGTCAAGTTTATGCGTGAGCTAATCGTGATACCGAAATATGCTAAATTCATTTGAGATATTAAATTCCGAATATGAATTATACCATTTTATTCAAAGTAATTTGCAATGAAGTTAGGTTTTACAATGTAGGACAATAGTCTATGGCTTTTCAATCAGTACCATACATAGTATTACTCTTTTAACATTAATATTAAGCTTATATATGAGATACGATTATACTAAGAAATATGCCTTAATATTATTAACACTAACTATTATTAATTCCTATATGTATGCATATATAACGCGCGAATTAGAAGTCATAATCAGTACGCTGCCTGTTAGGTGGCATCTTCATTATCTGCGGCTACTGTTGCTGAGCTGCTACTTGCAGCGGCATCTCCAGCTGAAACATCCTTCTTGTTGTTGGCTTTACTTTCCTTTTTGTCCTTAACCATCTTTCTATAGACCTCCAGATCTTGAGTCAGCGACGGTACAAAGCTCTCAAAGTCCAGTTCATTTAACGTTTGCAAAATATCTTTGGCTGTAATGGTCCTGTGGTTCTGTTTGTGTGCCAACGCCGTCGATGATGATGTTATAAATATTGCAAAAACAGAAGCTGCCTTTGCGATTGCCGCACGCGCCTCTTTGCTTACATTAGAGCCTTCCGGTAGGGCTTCTTTAATCAATCGCGCTATCACAGCGTTGGGCAGATTCAAGTCTTCAATGCGTTCGACCATATTGTATTATGTTTATTTTAAGCAAGGAATAGCAACGCTTTTTCTATCCCGTGCAAATGCGTCTTGTTATTCTTTCCCGCGTTAACCACAGATGATCAATGCAGTGTTGTATAACACAACGCGTGTGGCTAAAGGCTGGATATCGAATAAATAAATTGAAATATCGATATATTGCAATAGTATCAACAATGCTAGCCACAACACAAACATTTTGCGCGTTTATTTATTAAGTTTGGTCATTTAGTACCAATAACAGCATAAATGTGCAAAACAAATCATACAAATATCTTTCAGCTGTTTTATTTTGAGCCCAGGTGATACAAAGCCTTAGGGTGTGCTATCACAACAATAGCGTCCAGACGCACATGGAGAATTTGACGGCGTCGCCGACGAAATCGACGACAACGCCAAAGAAACGAAGGCACAGCGAATATCATGATCCCGATTATAGTTTTGGATATGAAAATCACCCAACCGCCACTGCGGGCAAAGAAAAGAAGCGTATTAAGCTCGAGCAAGAATACCAACAGGATGAAGACAACCAGAATCAGCGGGCTGAGACAAGCAAAACGCCTCAAATTGCTTTTAATGTTGACAGCGTGGCGCAATTGAAGCGTTTTGAGGAAATCGTACGCGCGGAATTCCAAAAGGAGTTGACCACGAAGGAACAACAGTTGAATGAGATTGATGCACGGTTGTATCAAGCACGTCAGTTGCTGGACAAGCTGCGATACCATGTGGTTAGCGAGTACTATAAGAAACAACAGGTGCCATTGACAGCTGCAGATGTGTCTAAGGTGCGATCCAGCGACTCATTGTTTGGTGATGGGCTTGAACGAGCTGGAGCCCAACTGCCACTGCATCCAGCGGTCAAGAAAATAGTTGGCAAGCGGCCAATTCCTCTACAGTTAAATCTGCCAGAGCGCACGGCCGCAACGCTGGCCAAGCAGACGATTCGCCTACGCAATCCCGCAAATCGTCGGGCGGAGCGCAGACGACAGCAGAAAATTCGCGAACAGGGCATTGTTACGGATCATACACAGGAGCACAAGAAGGAAGCGGATGTTGCTAGTCGTGAGGAACATCCGTGCACTAGCAAGCAGGCATACACAAATCAAACTGAGCTTGGCGACCCCTCAGTGGCAGCGCTTAATGCCTCGCGCTTGAACAACAAGAACAAGTTTCATTTTGTGGTGGGCAACACCTCAAAGTATCTAGGCGGCGCTGACTTGGACACTCGAAATGGCCAATCCCTTGCTTACAAATGGCTTGTCTATATTCAGGGAAAAAATCTACCTCAACCACTGGAGACGTACATAAAAAAGGTGAGTCCAAAACGTTTGCCCACAATCTGTCTATTAACTAACAGTTGTTTTCTTAGGTGCGCTTCCAATTGCATCACTCATACCGGCCCAACGATGTTGTGGACGTTCACTCTCCACCCTTTCAGCTGACACGTCGTGGCTGGGGCGAGTTCCCCATGCGCATTCAGCTATATTTCCAAGAGCACCTTCAGCAAAAACCAGTTCAGCTAATGCACAACATTGTGCTGGACAAGACCATGTGCGGCCTTCACACCATGGGAAGCGAGACAACTGTGGAGGTTTGGCTGCGTGCTGATGTACCTGAAATAGTTCCAATTACGCCTACGCCAACGTCAACGCCAAAAGCTGTTAAAATGGAGCTACCAGCAACAGTCGGTGCTGGAAATGAACCTCTTTCACCTGATAATAATTCCAAACCGCGCACCATTTCAATAACGCACAATAAAGAAGATCTGGATGATAATCTCTTTGCATTCATCAATAAGATCGAGTTAAGCGACGATATTGAGCTTATCGAGCCGACAGTGCCTGTCTCGGAGCTTTTAAAATTGAGTAGCCCGAAAAAGAAAGAAACACCTGCAGTCGAAACCCCGAATGAAACGCCACTGAGCCATAATTCCATTGACACAATACCTGCTATGAGTTCCAGTCTGCCCGCAGCTCTTCCTACCATAAATGGAAACAGCAAAAGGCCAACAGTAATGGCTGCACAACTGCGCAAAGGAAATCCAACATCGCAATTTAAAAACGTAGTCTTTCAAAAAGAAGGCAAACTATATATTATCGATCCGCTGCAATCAAAGCTAAAGCAGGCTGCTAAGCAGCAGTCGCTGCTTAAGCCGCAACTTAGCTTGCTCAAACAGCCAACACAACAGCTCTCCAAGCGATGGCACTTCCTGCAGTGCATCCAAAACGATCATGGCTATGCCAATATGAGCAGCAATGAAGTGCCTCCAATGCCCGCACCTTTAAGCCAGCGCCTGACTCTCGAGCATCTCTTCGGCAGCATTCCCTTTCAGAGTATGCGAAGTGCTGTGGAGTTTTTGCTTCGACGGCTACCATTAGCAAACGCTTTGGGCAATGGCAATGGCAACGAGTTTCCCTTTGGCAATCATACACTGTCAGCATTCCAAGCTCAGTCCGCTTTGCGTCAGCGGTTCTTCGAATTTATGCGCGGTCGATCTTTGTTACGCTGCATGCGTCAACATATACGCCTCCAGCATTTGCACAGCAGCGGAAAAGAGTCATTCTGGAGTACGCGGGAGATTGTGGCATTTGCACGTCTACATGGATATACGCCGCCTTTAAAAATGCTTTGTGTTTCTAGACAGAAGCCTGCCTCGGGGGCCATGCCATTAGCGGAGCGCGTGCAACAACAGCTGCAAGATGATCCTCAGCCGCAACTATTAGGATACTGCAGCCTCACCTCGAGGTCCAGCGTAGACAGCTGGCTGTCAAAACGCAGAGCAGGAATGCAATGCCGCGAACAAAGATTAGAAACTGAGGAACTAATCGATGTGGTCAATCTTTTGCCTGCCAGCTCTGAGCTTCAGCGACCTAAGAACTCATTCGACATTAAATTAAACCAACATTTGCTGTATTTACCGCCACCTGAGGAGTTGGATGCTGCCGTACAGCTTGTGAGGGACATGTGCAAAGACGTTGGCATCATCCTGCATGCAGAACAGAGCGTGCCAGGTGTTTCCCAGTCGCTAGCTCTCACGCTCTTGGCACATGTGCTTCGAATGTTTATAGAAAAGTTGGTCCGTCGCACCGTTGCCGCTAAACTGCTGCAGCAACAACAACCTAATGCAATTGAGACGCTGCCAGCTCCGGCTGCCAATCTGGAAATGGCCTTGTTACCTCACGACATCGGACGTATAATCGCAAAGAGTACGGAGCTGGATTTTCTCGGAAATTCTTATCTTGGCATTGATCAGAAGGACTCGCAGTCCGACTCTTAATTTGCCTAGTGTATTACAATTATGTAATTACGATTTGTCTAGTTCAAAATCCTCTGGGATATTATCTATAGATTAATAAGTTATTTTTAAATATACGTTATGTTATGTATTTAATAAATTTACTAGAATTTTTTTAAGAAAACGTTTTGTGTATTCATGGGGCATCAATTAATTCAATTGAAAAATTCTTTTTTTATGAACGAATTGGATGTGTGATATCTGCGAATTTACTTGCTTATTATATACAGTCGCCGGCATAGCTATTTTGACAAACAAAAAAATAGGCCAATAAGCTTATAACTTTTTTTAATGCCAATAAAAAAATAAATAATATTTATGCTGAGAAGATATGAATATCTATTGTATTTTAAACCCAAAGTGGTTTGTTTTAATAAACATTAACAATACTAAAAAAATCATGAAATCAAAATGTACGGTGGCAAAAGTATTTTGACATATGAAAAAGAATGCAACATTTCACAATATTTTATGTTTCCACTTAATGTTTCTCAAAATTAATAAAAAATATATCCTCCCTTAACACTAATAACTTTTTGGAGACGTCTAGGAACCGAATCAACCAATTTATGTATATAGTCCAACGAAATATCCTTCCAGAGGTCTCCAATCTCAGAAATAGTGCCCTCTCGTGTCCTTGTGAGATCTACACACCGCTGTCGCTTGATATAAGCCCATAGGTTTTCAATTATACTTATATCAGGACTCTGAGGTGGCCAATCTAGGACATTAAGTCCTATTTCACTTAAAAAATTTGAAATAAGTTTTGCCTTATGGCATGGCGCGTTGTCTTGCTGGAAAATAAATGCTTCTCCGATCAATTTATTACCAGAGGGAAAAGCATGATCATTAAGGACATCCAAATATTTGTTTTTGGTCATAGTTCCATCGATAGGAACTAAGTCTCCGATGCCATTATAGGAAACACATCCCCAAAACATTACCGACCCGCCACCATGGCTTACTCTTTCATTTGTTGGTATCCTTTTTTGGTGTGTTACCTTAGGCATTCTCACAAAAACTTTTTTTTTAGAGCAGTGGTAGTTAAATGAGCTTTCATCACTCCATAAGACTTGATGCCAAAATGACAGAGGCTTTTCAACATATTTTTTTGCAAACTCAAACCGTTTTAATTTATTCCTCGCACTGATTTGAGGGATAACTCTAGACACATATGTTCCGTAGTTTGCTTCCTGGAGGCGCCTGCGAATTGTCCTTTCGCTAATAATGATATTTGATGTATAAGCTATCTCCTGGGAAACTGTTTTGGGCATATGTAAAGGATTTTTTGTAAAATGTCGAAGAATATAACGATCCATGACTTTATTTGTTTTGCGAGGTCTGCCACTCCGCGGCAGATTTTTGATGGTGTGGTATTTTTTAAATTTATTTATTTGATAATAAACAGTTTGACGAGAAACATTGTATAAGATACTGATATTTTCCACAAAAATACCAGCGTTATACTTCTCCACCATTTGATACTTCACAATGTCACTTAATTCTTTTTTTTTACTCATAACGAAGCAAAATAGAAAAGCAAAAACGATTTTTTACGTCTTAGAATAAATGATAGAACAACAAAAATCACGTGGGTTAGCTGTAAAGTCAGTAGCAGACTAATAATGACTAAATACTTCGAATGTCAAAATACTTTTGTCCATCTCTTATCAGCAAACGAAAGACAATAAAGCAAAAATTATGAAAACGCAAAGTGGAATTGAAAAAAGCCTTTGCATTCTGTTTTATGCTTATGTGCTTTATGCTTTGCTGTTAAAAAAAGAACCGTTATATATTCGAGTTCTTCAAAGTAAAACGCAGAATAGAAGAACAAATTTTGTCAAAATAGTTATGCCGGTGACTGTATACTAATCTGGCTGAATAAAGACCTGGCAGCATCAAGTTGCATTATTAGTGTTGTAAGTTGCATAGTTGTAAAGTGTTTCAAAAGGATATTCACATTAATATAATGATTTATAAGAAATTTATAAAAATGTATAAATAAAATTTATGATGGATAATTATTTGATGAGTTATAAATATATACACCTCATATCTTACAGACAACAAAATGTTTTTTTCATCCATCCTACGTCATGAAGCAATAAAAATCGCAATTGACAATCTGTTTTAAGTAAATATACATTTATTTTTTTAAATGGTTTCTTTTTGATTTGCTTTTCAACAATGTATATATTCCGCTAAAGTTTATTTTTTAACACACAATGTTATTGCAGTTTTAATTGTTGTTATAGTGTTCTCTATCAAAACGATATACATATAATTAAGGTAAATAGTTTAGAACAGCTATGTGATGATTATATTAACTTAAGCTTTTATGTAAATAAAAAATATAGAAAATTCAGTTGCTTCCGCAACAAACTATGAACAAAATTCTTTCCTTTCTTTTTTTTTGTAATACTTGACATAATGAAACTAAAAAATGTAAATTGGTGTCTCTTATGTATAGATATATTTCTCATGAGTGTAGAATCACAGCCTTTTCACGAACATTGAACATTACAGTTCGGTTATGTTTGAATTGTCCAGTATTTAAAGATTTCGTCTATTCATATATATTCATACATATGATATATATAAATATATATATGTATATATAGGTATAGTACACACATATGTGTAATGGATGCCTAATTAATCCAATGGCATTGTATGCATACTTTTAAATCCATAGGGTATTATGTTAATCAGTTGTGTTTAATTAGAGTTCCGTTGCAAGTGTTAGGATTTCGCTATGTTAGGTGGCTAAGTGCACTAAATACGCGTAGGCGAATACATACATAAACATTTTACTTATATACAAATAAATATTAATATATGAAGACATACATAGAACTGTTTGAATTGTAAGGCAAAAATTCGAACTAAAACGTATAATTCTTTACGCTCTAATGGGGATTAGTCGATAACTAAATTACATTCTATTTAAATTGCTACTAAATAAATGTACCTATGATAAACGAAATAGTTAGAGCTAGTCTATTCAATTGCAAAATACAAATTATGCTAATCGGTGTCGAAAGGCCACATATTTAAACTAAAAGTACATTTGTAATTATTAGGTTCTGAACGGTTGGTTTGTTTGCTTAAATGTCGCGGCTGAAAGCTTCGCCGTTTGGCACTGGATCAGGTAATCGTATTTATAATCTGATTCTTAGACCCATAATCGGCGATTCTGCAAGAAATTGAACGTCACAAGTTGTTAAATTAAGATTGAAATAATAGATGGCTTGAAATTCAAAAAAAGAGAGCTACAATATATAAATAAAAGGACACAAAATAATAAAAATTAAAAATGAAACGCATTTACATAATGGTGCATGCATTGCTAAAGTATAATCAAATCATTCAAATGCAACTTGCAGCTTCTATCCTGTGCGATATCATTTGTGCCTTTTACCTATAAATTGATGAGGCTGACGTCGAGCGCGACCATGTTACTAACAAACCCTCACCTCTGCTGCGCTCGCGTTTGCTCTGTAGAATGACCTTGGTGCTGTCATCAGGGCACATTGAGATACGCACGGTGCGAAAGACCAGGCTGAAATACAATCGACAGAGAGTGCATGCATTAGCAACGATACAAAGAATGTAATTATACAGTTAATTTACCGAGGGAGCACAGCAACAACTGTGGACAACATTATAACTAGCCAGTGCACCGGAGATGCGAAGCATTTAAAGATGACCCAGTAAGTGGAGGGAAGTCCGAAGCAATTAACACACATGGAATTGTACACAACGGAGAAGATATAAAATAATGCCAGACTAATCGCTATTGATAGCACATGCAGCACCGTCTATAAATAAGAAAAACAATATGCGTCAATAACTAATGTGATTATGTCTTCAAGCAAGGCTTACCCAGGAACGTATTTCAATGCAACAGTGCACTAAATTCGCAAACAGACAGCTCGCCGTTATAGTTGTACCGAATTCCCAGATGCCCACTTCACTTTCCGCATAGGCGCAAAGGGTGACAAAAAAGATGACAAGAGATTGGTAGAGCGCATCAAGAAGAATCACCCAGAAGTCATGCGGCCTGTATGCGAGACCCAAGCGGCCCTAATAATAACAAATTTGTTATATATTATTCAAATCAAATAATATTTTCGTTTTGTGCTGTGTGGAGCTTACATTTTTGTACAGATACGGATTCTTCAATAGCAATTCCTCCGGCACACGGTTATCATAGACGCCAATTGCTAGAGGAGGTAGGGATGTGAACAATAGGTTGTAGAGCATTAGATACATTTGGTCCATCATCACAGAGCCGGAGAAGCCGCAGTATAATTGATACCAGAATATAAGGAATACGAAAGCCTGCAAAACCAAATACAAATCCACTAGAATTCGAACCAATTCTAAAAGCTGTCTGTTTTGCCTACCGCATTCTTATAAAAAAAGTAGAGAATCATGCGGGCCAGACGATCGTAGCACCAGTAACCATGAGAAAGTAACAGCCGCTCCAAGTAGCGAAAACGTGAGAGAGTGAAATCAGATGCCATGACTGCTTGCATTCCTTCTTGGCCAGAGATACCGACGCCCACATCGGCCATTTGTATCATTGAAACATCGTTGGCTCCATCCCCAATGGCTAGAGTACGCAGATTGAGCTCCTCTTTGACTACTTTGACCAGATAAGCCTTTTGTAATGGCGTTGAACGGCAGCAAAGCACCGAAGCGCATCCCTTAGCCAGTTTTAGAAAAGGCAGAGTCAATTTTGATCTGCAAGAAACAAGTGATTAAACAGGAATTAATTTCAGTGTGCGCAAGGACTCACTTGGGATCCAAAATAAATGTCAATGTCTTCCCATCCACGACCAACGCGCGGGGCTTGCAGCGCGGCGCTAAACTATATCCAGTGGAGTTGGCCGCCTTTGCATTCCTCATTTCAGTCAAATAAAAGTTGATGGCCGTCTCAGCCGCATCGCGAGATCGAGCCGTAAGTCTACATCGATAAACAATAATTAAATTTAGTTATAAAAAAAGTTTTCACACTCACTTGATCAGCTCCATTTGCTGTGTGAAGAGCTTTGCCGAGTAGGCAATGTTGATAGCCGTCTCTGGCTTGTCCCCAGTGAGCACCCACACGGAAATGCCCGCCGAGATCAGTGAAGCTATTGTCTCGGGCACACCATCCTGCAAGCGATCCTCAATGCCCGTGGCACCCAGCAGCGTCAGATTGCTTTCCAGATTGGCGAATGAGTCGCGTAAACGTCTCTCACGATTCTCCAGCGACATTTCTATCTCCTGATGACGAGCCCACCAGTCCGTATAGTCGGTAGCATTTAAGCTACGCTTCGCCATCACTAGAATGCGAAGACCCTCCCGAGCATAGCGATCCAGCTGCTGCTGCGTCTGTTCACGGAGTAAGGCTACAAACAGGATCGTAAAAGTAATATAATATATATAGTAGAGCATAGTTTTTTGTACCTTCGGGGCTATTTGGGGTGCAAGGCGCCAGGACGGGCATGATAGAGCTGTCGGCACCCTTTGTATAAAGGACAATCTCCTGGGTGCCCGTTTGTCTAACAACTATTGACATGCATTTGCGGCTTGAATCGAAGGGCAGTATCTTGAGAATCTCATACTCCAAAGTAGCGCTAGCCGTCGGCATGCTCACAAGGATGTGATTCGGGCTGCGGTTGAGTAAACAACAGTCGTAGCTATATGCAGCATTGACTAGCGCCAACTCATCAGGACTTTCCGCCTCGTACAACGGACGTCCATCGGCAGTTCTGTAAATGGTTTGCGTCTTGGTTTGGCTGAAAATGGAATAAGATAAAAATAAATACGACCTTCACGATATATTCGGCAGCTAGCACTCACTCAATCTTCATGCGCTTGCCGTGCGTCTTGGCATTTAAAAACGTGGCTATGCTGGTTATTTTGGAGTTGATCACGGCCTTGGCGCGACCAGTGGGCGAAATACTGTTGGACAGTGCCTTACTTTTCAGTGGCGGCGATGGAGACTCTGAATTGGGCGTGGACTCTGGCGAACTGCTAATCGGCGAGAGAGTGGGTTGATGAGCCTGTGCGGGCATGGCAAACAATAGATTAGGAGGCGGCGACGGAGTCACGGAACGCGACTCGGCTAGCCGTGAATAACGATCCGTTGGCAGAGCCATTGATCCGGCCTGTGGCACGCCATTTATGATAGTGGTCGACGTTGTTGTCGTAGTCACCAACTTTGCTCGTGGTCTCAGGTGCTTCAAAGTGGACGGCGTGGGGCCTGTGGCTGGACTGTTATTGGCTTGATGCATCTCAATGATGCCGCTGGCATTCATGAGATCTCGATGTGGCGCCGCACTCACGATAACCGTATTACAAATAGCTAGTACGATAAGGAACTCCTGTATACATTGTGCATGGGGCGTTAGATAGGCGCCCCCGCCTACGCCAGCCAATCTCTGCATATCGTCTTGCAGCGTCTCATTGGGTATCAGCGGAGGGGCTGGCGCACCTGGCTTGGCGTACAGTTTCTCCAGCTCAGACGGTGGATGGTTATAGTCGGCGCCGTTCACCACACAGCGACGAAAGATCATCTTGTTCTCGGTCAGTGTGCCCGTCTTATCCGAGAAGATGTGCTGTATCTGGCCCAGTTCCTCAGTTATGTTCATGGCTCGGCATTCCGTCTGCTTGTTGGTGTCTGCGTCGTACAGCTCGAGGTTGTTGTGTATGTGATACACTTGCAGTATTTTGCATAGCTCAATCGTCACGTACAGGGAAAGCGGTATCATCACTTGCAGTATGATAATGTACGTCCAGAAGGTCAGCATGCCCTCATAGGCAGCGTCCACGGCAAACGGCAAATAGGGCACGGGGAAATTCTCAAACGAACGCAGCCACATTGTGCAGCCGATGGCGCCAACAACGCAAAGGATCAACAATATTATCACACACCTGCCAATACAAATCGTATTAAATATTACTTTTTTATTAAAAAAACAATCGAACTGCTACTTCCGACAGAAGTTTTCAAATCAACTTTGCTTTTAGCTGATCTTGATATCTCTAGCCTTTCTTTCTGATTGGGAACATAAATAAGTAATTCCCCTTCTGTCTGGGACATACATTCTCAATATCACATTGCACTCAACTCTTTCTGTTCGAGTTTGTTTTAATTGTGTTATTCACATGATTTATGAACTGTCGATAATATAACGGCATGATTCATATATTATTAGCATGATAATAATTTAAACATATGTACAAGTGCACAGCTTGCTAAGTTCCTTAACCCGTAATTGCTGATAAGAATTGCAAAGTTCTAGATAATTTAGAGTATTTGGTGCGCATTTCAATAAAATTCAGTTTGTAATTTCATAAGTAAGCTAGAGTGCGGTTAATAACCTTCAGTTTTGGTATTTGAAATGTTTGTATTCCGATTGCTATACATGAGCACTCTGTGTGATCAGCTTTAGAAAACTTCTGTGCCAAACAAGATGGATAATCATTGTTATGGCTTAGTCAAATTTGTGCTTTAATATGAAGCCTCAAGCAACTAGCAACACCTCTGAAGATCAGCTTGAATTAGGCAATTCACTTTAGTTTGTACAATGAGAAACATTTAGCTCTCGTCTATTGTGAAGATCGATTATTCTCTCAAAAATTTCAAGATAATATATACACATACAGCGCTGCCATCAACGTTGATCCTAGTTTGAAAGACAAACGATCGGACTTGGGCTTCTTAAGCACAGAATTCAGAATTCTTCATGGGCCACAATGGACTTTACTTTCTGATTAAAGCAATCCATCAGAAAAGCTTCAGACTACAATTTTTAAGTGAACTTCCGAATATAGAATAAAAATAAATAACTCAATAAATCCAGTACAGAAACACTTAATTTATGTTTGGGTCTATCTTTTGTGGTGGCATGTATCTTAATTAAAATTTAGATAAATATTTAAAAAAAAACAATTATTTTGTAATTTATTGGTGAACAATATTTTTTATGTTTTGACTGAGCACTGAGCGAATTTTAAAACAATTTAATCTTTCTTTTGTATAATCTCTTATCTTATCAAATGTCGGGCTTTAACTTAAAGGCAAAATATTTATTAGTGGTCTCTATATTTAGATGCATCTGATTTATTGATTGATTGAGTAATATATATTTTATTTTATACATCACTTTCAGTTAATAAATTTTAAAATTAAATTTATACCCTTAACTCATTGATCAGGGCGGCAAGCAGAGTGATTTCGCCCTCTCCGCCTGTTTGTCCGTATTTGTCAATGTGTTGATCTCAGCATCTATAAGAGCTAGAGACCGTGTATAGCTCTCGCAGGTCAAGTTTATTTTAAATAATCGATAACTGTTTCCGTTTTATTGGTATCGATTAAGCACATGATCGAAATGCAGAGCCTTCACATTTTGTATTTATTTTTATGTATTTGATATATATGTAAATTTCACAAATGCTTTGAATTTAGGTTAATTTGTTTGCATTTTTACTAAGCAGATATGTGGATCATTCGCAGAAAATTCCATTCAAAATGTATTAAACCAAACGTTTGGCTAATTGCCACAAGTACGTGGCAAGCAGCGCAATGCGCACACAAATTTGTATCGTAATTACGATTAAATTGTGTTTGATTTGTCAGCTGCTTCTTTGATTGAGATTTGAAACTTCTTGCACAAGTAACGCAGAAGGAGGCGTCAGGGTTTTTATTTTTGTATGATTTTTTAAATATGATGTGAGGCCAATGCCATATTTTATTTGTCTTTTTTTAATGCTCGATAGAAGCCATAGAAAATATTCTAAAAAAATGCTGATAGGACTGAGTTCAGGGTATCTCTTAGTCGGGCACCTTCAACTAGAGTTTTCCTAGCAGTTTATAAAGCTTTCATTAAAAATCTCACTTTCTTTTAACAAGTTTCTCAGTAGTCAAATTATTTAATTCAAACTTGATTTTCGATTGATTTGGCAAACCTGTTTCATTTTAGTTAATCCCAATAAAAAGTCATTTATAATATATATTTATACATATTAAATATTATAGTGATACATTATTTTAAATTTGTTTTTAGTCTAGCTATTCAGTTCTGTTTGTAAACAATAATAATTCAAGTAATGTTGCTCACCATATCACATCAATATTCATTTGCTGTTCCACCTGGGAGCGCTTGTACCTTGGCCCACTATTGTTTAGCATGGACTTTGTTTCATGTCCGGCATAGACGACAATGCCCTCAATGTAGTCCGTATTCTGAAAAGTAAAAGTTTGATTAGAGTTAGCGAGATGAATGTATGTTCGCATGTGCAACGGACCTTCAGTCTACTCTCTCTTAACAAAAGGCACTCGGTAGATATGGGTACGCGTTCCCCAGTTGGATGTATTAAGGCCCCATGGAATCTATACAGCTTTGTTGTCGGCGCATCCGCCTCTACGCAGCTTATAAACTTGCTGGGCACAAACATGTTCTGCCTTTCCGTAAAGCCACGTACAACCTGCAAATTACAAAAAAAAAAAAAAAACAAAAACAAAACGAAAAATGAGTACAAATTCATACCATTCACGTAACCCCAAACACTGACACAGATATGCGCCCTTTGCTGTACATACCTCACGGCGCTTCAGATTCGTTTCCCCATCCAAGTCGCATGTGTCAATGTAGCAGACGCCTTGCGGATCGCTGGTACGAAGTAGCAAAATATCTGCAGGCACTGTCTCATTGTTGGACAGGTGAACGATATCTCCGACCCGCAAATCTTGCCACTTAGTTTTCTTGTAACGCTCCGTCTCACTGCAATAAAACATATTCAATTAGACATCAAATATTGTTTATAACATATACAGAAGATAAAGCTGAAGCGAATGCTTGGCATTTCCGTTTTAAATAATAATGAAGAAATATATTATGGAAGGTATAAAATGTTTTATAACTTCGTAATGTTTTCTTTATTACAAGTTAGCTAATTGAATTCAGAATTTCCGCATAAGATTAAGGTTCATATTCTAAGAAATTGCGGAAATGTCAAATGAAAGCTTTGGTAATTTGAATTGGATTGACGAGCATTTTGTGTCCATTATCTCGATGAGTTTTCAATTAAGCTGTCAATTGTGAACTGTCAAGACAATTTGCATGCCACAAACTGGGCAACGAGAATGGGTTGGGCCACGGGACAGGTTAATGGAACTGTCCACAGGCCCGCCTTGAGTTTGTGTATGCAATATCAAGGTAAGCCCCATTAAGACTAGGGAGTTGGTATAGGTTAGCAAAACACTCGGGTTATCTAACAAGGAGTGAGGATCGCCGCTGCTACCTGTCGACCTTGAGTCATGCCAAAAGCTTTCGATTTTTGTGCTCATGGATGGCGTCATGCGGTCATTGTATCTACTTAGCTATTTATGAAAGAAGCCACACCGTGTCGGGTCAATTCACTTTCCGTCCAAGTTCACTTTGCAAATTGTGATTGGGACTAAAAAATGTTGTTTTTATAGCGTTTTTTGTTCATGTGGACGCGGTGGGCTTTGCGTGTCAAGGGTTTCCCGGTTCAATTCTGGGCAGACCCTGGCATTGTTCGTGTCTGTCATGTCCTTGCACAGCTTGATTTCAGATTAATGTGCTAACATAGCCTGCCTGAAATTTTGATCAACGTCCACGTCAACGCCACGAACCGGTGAAAGCCTTTGCCATCATTTTAATTGGGTCATTAGCGAGCTTGCGCATTCTAAAGCAATTTACCTGGCACTCTGGCCACATCAACAATAACAATAATAATAATAATAATAACGTTAACCAGCTCCAGCTCTGCCTATACAAATATAATTACCAGACCCTGCAAATTTCTGTTTGTTGTCTTTGTGGGGCTCGTTGGTGCGCTGTAGGTCTGTAGGTCGCGTTGTAGCTGAGTGTTGTTTAGTTGGATGACTTCTAACTTCAATTCTCTAATTGGCAGTAGCTGAAGGCGACGCTCTTCCGTTACACAAACTAGGTTATGTTTGCATTATCTTTTTGCCAGCTGGATTGCTATACATTATCTTGGACCTACCCGATAAGATATTGGATTGCACCGCCTTTATTTAGCGAAACGCGCCCACTTCACAATGTCGCTTGATAAGTTTATTTATTAATTTAGTGCTGATTGATTGACAGTTAAGCGATTGCAAAATAATAATAATATCTTCACTCGTCATGAATTGAAAATTTCTATTTAGTCTAGCTATTGACAAACCTAAAGTAAAATCAGTTTAGGTTCTAAAGAATGCAAGAGCGTGGCAGCGCGAGCTTGCCAGAGTCGATGATAATCCTTATCTATGTCTGCCTGAGAATGCATGTCTGTGGGCCCTAAGAACGTGGCGAATCGCAAGAAATAAGCAACATTTTAAAAGCATATTGAAAGGTTTCTTTGAGTAGTAATAATACTGCTGCTGACAGACTCTTTGAATCACTTACAAAAGTGTGAGCGTAAAATCATTTTGAACAAATTACGGCAGCTTATGGAGAAGACTTTCTAGCACCAATAAGATACTTTAAGTATATCAAGCTATAAACTGGATGTAAATCCAGTCTTTTTTATAATTTTAATATTTAAAAATACTGTCAAAAACATTTAAGCCGAACCCAGAAATATTTGAGCCAAATAAACTTTTATTTAAAAAATTTAAGTATTTATTTGGCAGCAGGCAACGTTGTCTCATATGGAAATTGAAAGAATAACGAATTGTAGATAAGCCTAAAATCAAGAAATTATTAATTATAAATATATGACGAATACAAACGGAAATTAGTTTTTATAAAGTTGTATATAAAATTGATAACCTCTAGCATCTGGCTCTTGAGAGCTGGGTGTGGCAAGTAGCAAGCATTCATTTAGCTAAGAATAACTTTCGCTTCAGCTCAGCTTATATCTATGCCAATGACTCAAACTTCCATTTTCGCAATTCCGCTGAGTGTTTTACTTTCACTTTGCATTTGGGTTATTCGCTTAGGTACCAGCTATGTGAGGCCTTTAAGTAAGACAATTGTCTGAGTCTGAGTGGCGCAATTAAAGAACGTGACAAACGCTTTACAAGTGTCAAAACGATTAAAAAGTTGCGAGAACGTAGTTGAAACATATCCCAGAGCGACAGTCCTCGCCACATGTCTCTATCAAGCAAGGTTTCTGTGCATATTGCATGTCATCTAATTGGCCTGGAGGCGACGCTCGATTATTGCCAACGGCGCCAAAGTGGGTAAATGCTGAATCTTTAATGAGCCCTGAGGGAGAAGTTCGGCTGCCGCCCCCTCCTGAGAGCTGCCTCGATTTATTGGGCGTTTTTAGCGAAATCAAAAATTAATGCGTGTTTACCTCGTCGATGAGCACCGCCAATTGCTGAATTATTTGCTTAAAGCAGATGGCACGCAATGCTTCGTCTGCCAACCCATATTCCAGTCCCATCATAGTATATGGAACTGAATTGACTCTAATATTTGCTACATTGTGTGAGCTTTAGACTGTGTTTAGGTGTTATCAACTGCTCATATGCACAGCTGGATCTAGTATCTGTTGTATGTAATGCCAATAAAGTTATTCACTTTCCTAATTTATTTATATTATGACACTGAGCTACCTTATTGATCTGGATTTGCCTCTTAATATTATTAACATTTACCATCTACTTTGTGGCTAAAGGAGTAAAAATCCAGATTTTAAAATAACAGCTCCAAATATTCGTTGACTATTTTTATATTTAGTTTTATTTATTTTTAGCACAATTTTAAATAAAAGAAATTCAGGGTTAGATCTTTTCGTTTTCTGCTTTTTTGCTACTTTCCACATTTTTTTCTATTCTTTTTTTTTTCACTTTTATGTTATTTTCTTTTTGGTTTGAATTTTCATTTCGACTGCTGTTTTTCTTATCTCTTCTCTAACTCTCTTTTTCTCTTCTCATCTCATCTTTCCTTCCTGTTCTTTGCTCTGCTCTTAGTTTTTCTTCGTAGCTTCCCTCTCTTCCGTCTCTGTCGCTACTTTTCTCTTCCTCTTCTCTTCTTTTTTTCGTTTCATCCGCTTTTTCCCAGTTTCTATTCTTTTGTTTATTTCCTTTTCTCTTCTCCTTTCCTAGTCTCCATTTTCAATTATTTGCGCATCTTTTCTCTGCTTTTCGTCTTTTTTTAGGCAAAATTTCAAAATTTCTTTTAAGAATAAGGACTTAAAATTTTCTATATTTCGTAATGGCATGCTCTCTAATCTGGTTGTATTTGCTTGTTTGCCAAATGTTAAAGTTTAGATTTAAGTTTAAAGTAATGGAAACCGATTTGAACCACTGACCTTTCTATTGTTATTTTATCAATATAATTCGAAATGTCTGCAAAGTACTAATATTTATTTGCATCTGTTTTGCTTTCTTCAGTAAATTGACAAAGCAAACAGCTGCCAATTGAAATAGTTTCAGTTGACCGAAAACCAATTGGAAAATCTCGTAGCATTTTTAGTACTAATTGCTTCGTTGGTTTATTTATTTCATTTGCTGAAACCTGTTTTGTGATTTCCGTTAAATACACAGGGCAGCAGTACTTGAAAAGTAAAAGTAAAAATAAAAAATATAACTTCATTCTAAGATCGCACCAGGAATATCAGAAAGAAACTTATGATAAATTCAATTGGAATTCCAATACAAAAACTTCAGCAACATGTATATTTTTCACGCACATGAATAGAACACAATATATATTTGGGTTTAACATGAATATATATATAAATATATATGTTCTTCGCAGTGTGTGAAGTCTACTAAAGAGTGCATTGGCATTGCATCTCAATGTGTGACTGAGCCAAATCTGAAATTTATAAGTCCCAGAGCGTTGGGGTATTTGCAAAATGAAAAATTATTTGACTGATAATGGAATTGAATTACTTGATGCGTTTTTAATCTCTCGTGAACCGTACTTTCATCATTTATAGATAAGAAACAATAATAATTTCACAAGCACTAACATGATTCAGTACGCGCATCAACACAATTCAGTATAAAATTATTTTCAGCGAGTGAGGTTGATGCAATTACATTGACATTTTGAAATGTTTTTGATCCGAAAGCTATTGCTAGTTTCATTGATCTCGTTGTCAGGTGCAATAGGTGAGAATACTGTAAGTGTATCAATTGAGTAAGTCTGTGTTAGCTATAATAATAATGACTATAGCTGATATTATTCAGGAATGCGCCCTCTCAAAGATCAAGGACACGGAATGCGGAGGACATTGCTATAAAATAGTCAAGCCTCTGCTGGAATATGCTGCCTCGATTCGGTCGAAAGAGAGCCAGTTCAACGAATTAACGGCTCAGATTATGCAACTCGAGACAATTATTGAGTCTTTGGAGCGTCAACTTGCATTAAGCCAGTCAAATCAAAAATATTGCTTGACTAAAGAGCAAATGCTCGCCACTAACCAGACTCTGATGGCAAAGGTCCAAAAAATGGAAGATCGACTTAACACAGAATTGAAAAACATTGTTTCTGAAATGCAGAAAATGAAATCCCAAGAAGTTTCTACTACGCCTAAACCTAAAGAGCTTGAAAACCCAGTGGAAACCAAAATGACCTTCCCTTCAAGCTGCAAAGGAAAACAGACAGAGATATTAGAAATACAAGTTTCTGGCTCGAACCCTTTTCAGGTGTCCTGTGATTCGACTCTGGCTGGCTCCGGCTGGTTAGTTATTCAGCGTCGCCAAGATGGCTCCGAGAACTTCAACAGGAATATGCAAACCTATCGAACGGGCTTTGGAAAATTGAACAAAGAATTTTTCATCGGTCTCGATAAGCTTTACATACTGACGAATTCCAAGCAACACGAGTTGTATATATACCTAAAGAATTTTCGAAACGAAGTTCGATATGCTCTATATAGTAGCTTCAGAATCGGCGGAGTCGAGGAAAACTTTAAGCTGAAAGCACTGGGCGAATACTCTGGAAATGCAGGCAATGCAATGGAATACTATCTCAATATGGAATTCTCAACGCCAGATGAAGATCACGATATTGATCCTGCTAGGAATTGCGCACATTGGTATAGGTCTGGTTGGTGGTACAAAACCTGCCATCAAAGGTAAGCTAAGAAAGTATCCAATAAATCTGTAAACCTACTTCAATTATGACCAATTTATAGTCATCTCAATGGAATATACCGAACCGCGGAACAAGCGCAAAGTGTTGGCATTACCTGGAAGAAATGGCACACAACTTCACTGAAATTTGTACAAATGATGATCAGGCCAATAAATTAACTTGTGCCAGACAAATCCTAATTTTGGTAAGTTGCTTAGACTGAACAAAAAGTTGATTTAAAGAATATTTTCAATACTTATCATGTCAAACAGATATACGACAGCAAACCGGATATACTCTTCGTGCAACTGAATGTGTTCAAACAAAAAAATAAATATATATATATAAATATATATATACATTGACTGACTTGAAGATCCCTTAAACCACGCGCTGAGGATTCCGCCTTATTCTATATATATTCAGCAGATTTTTCAGATTTTAAATGATTTATATACACATATGCTTATCAAAAGAATATATATGCTCTATATGTACAGACTCACTCAATTTCTTGTATTTTTCTCTTACTCATTGCTTTTTTGCTACTCTACCTTATTAATTATCGAAAATTATATTTATTACGATTTTCTAATTTTAAATATAACTCGCTCAACTGAGATTATAGATGAATATTGAACATTTATATACAAAAATGAAAATAAAAAAATAAATTGTTAATTTTAAAAAAAAAATGGTCTTGTAATATTTAACCTTTACTTTTTTTTAATTTAACTTTTCTCATTTATCATAAAAGAAAATCAATTTGGCTTTCCATAGCTTGAAGACCATAAATACACTAATTATGAATATATATATATATATAAGAAATCTCAAATGATTGCCATAGCAGCATTGCGCAGGATAGCAGATGTCTTCGAATGGGATATTCACACTCTTATTGTAATTTATCTCTAGGTAACATTGGCCTATAACCGAGCATAAAGTGCATTTGGACTCGCTTTTATCACTTTATTATAGCACATAAAACATATAATCAAACTTATAGGAATTTAGTCATAAGCTAAGATTTACTTTTGTCAATCCCCGTAAGGAAAGGCAGATTGAATGATGGATAAGCTGCAGACCCAACATAACATAAAAATGGGCATGTACATGGTGAAAATCTATGTACATATATGTTGCCCAAAGTGGGTCATGTGGGCGGGCTGGAGTTGTTATTGTTATTGACGTTGTGACGAGCTGTGTGGACGTCTTGTGTATGCACGCAGGCAGTTTACTTAAAGTTCATTTGACGTGGTCACGACTAAGCACACGCGCATGCCTCATAGCCCACGGGTCAATAAAAATACTCGTACATTAAGAAGCAGCATACCATAAGTATGTTCTGGCTGCAACCCTTGGGGGCGATTGACTTACTTACATTCCACTAGGCTGAACTCTGTGTCTAGACTAGGTCTTGTACATATTTACTCCAAAAGCTGTCCCGAATTGCGACCACGACGCACGTCGGGAAAAATATTAAATCATTTAATAGGACCGACGTAGAGCAAATACCGTATGGAGCCGACCAGGTCTCAGTAGATGTTATAAGCAGTCGAAATGAGGCATGAGGTGGATACTTGCTTAGTTCATAGTTAAATAAAACATTAATAATGCTTATGTCTATGGGCAGTAGTCAGTCAGCTAAGCTCTAATTGGGCTAATCTATTCAACAATCAATTACATATTTACACAGCCGCAATTAAATAGTTCAGCGAAAACAGTTCAAGGTTTCTAGTTATAGATAAAATGTAATCGCCCCCAATAATATTCGGAATTATTTACTGTCTACGTTTCGAAAAACTCCAAGAAATCTAATCTTTGGTTATACATTAATCACATATCCGGCCCATTGAAATTGTGCTCAAACAAAATAAAAATAAATAAGAAATATAATAAATAAAGAAATAATAAATAGCAAGACATACAACAGCAGCTTGCATACAACTCAAAGACTTATGTGCTAAGACTTATTTACCCCATCGACGAATGAATTCGACATATGAGTGCTAAATGATAATATTTGATATGAATTGTATAGCTTTACTTTATTATCTTCTGATAAAGTGCTGAAAGAATCTGACTCATATATATTTATAAATATCTAAACACGTGTGAAAGATTTAGCCTGTATCATATATGAAAGTTGGTATTTGTCTGGGCATATAAATTGTGATTAATCAGTAGACTGTTTAAATTGGATGTTGTTTATTCATAAACTCCTTCATAATATCTGTTTCTCTTATATTTCATTACTCTCGCTCTCCTATCACTTTTCGTCATCCTTTTCCTTTCTTCAACTCCCCTTTTCTCTGTGCTTCTGCCTTTCTCTCGAATAATCAGTTTTCTCTCTCTCTTTCTTTCTTTATATATTTCCTTGTCTTCTGTCGTCATCTTTCTCTATTTTTATCCTCATTTCTCTCTTTATATTGTTTTCTCTGTCATAATCTGTCCTTCTCTTTCTCTCTACCTTCCCTTAAATTTCACTTTATTTATATCTCTCTTCCTCTCTTTTTTGTCTCTGTTTCTTTTATTATGTATCTCTATTTTCTACTCTTCTCTCTTAACTGTCCTTCATCTCTCTTTCTTTTGCTCCATGTTGTTTAATCTCTCTCTCTCTCTCTCCCTCCATATTTCTCTTTTTCTCTCTCTTGTTCTTTTTTCTGCCCATCAACTGTCCTTTATCTCTCTTTCTTTTGCTCCATGTTGTTTAATCTCTCTCTCTCTCTCTCCATATTTATCATTTCTCTCCCCTCTCTCGTTTTCCATTTCTCACTTCCCATATTTGTCTTCTCTCTTTATCTAAGTTACTTCCATTTATTTATATTTTTCTCTCTCACTCTCTTCTTTTTTTTCTCCTTATGTCCTACAATAAGTTTTTCTCACATTTAAACTTGTTGAGAATTGTAAATGTATTAAATTGTAAATGCATTAGTTGAACACGCATCAAAAGCAAGTGACAGAACATTTCACTTGGATAGAGTACAATTAAAAGTAAGATAACCGGCGCACGCAAGGTAATTGTTGTAATCGATTTTAAAAGTTTACTCATATTTAAACTCACGCATTTAATTTTACGCCGTTTCCCCGTCATTAACTTGGCTAAAAGCGACCGTACAGGTATCAATCATGTAAATGCCATTAAAGCACTTGCCCATTGCTCAGCGACAGGCGTTGGGCGGTTCGATTCGATTCGATTCGCTGGAGCACAAACTGCCGTTAGACCCATAACGTAGTCATATCCATATACCGCCCCTTAAGTTGAGCGCGTTCGACAAAGGAAAAGACAACTTTGCCAAGTAATTAGACCGCTGCACGCAATGTGGCAGAGCTAGACACAGGGGCAGAGGCATTCACATATGGAGACAATTGTTGGGCCTCTCGAAACGCCCGATTAATAATTAATAACACGGTCTCTTAACAGTTGATTTCTGTTTGTTGTTTCTTTCGGTCAACCAACGGAATGTCCCGCAGTCGGAAAGCGAAACTTATATGTGATTACCACAACAAAGCCAGGGTCTAGCATAGGAAGGAGCTAGAAAGCAAAGTCTTTGCTTTTCATTATTTATTTGTTTCTCTAGGGGAATAATTTCCAATGCCTTATGGCCTATTATGGGTTATTAGAGCGCCTTGACCCAGACCTAATTCCAGACCCACATATGTCAACTTGAAAGGGCACTTCGACATGTCACTGTGACTGCGATTTGCTATCAAAATCTTTGCTTGGTAATTACTCGCATGAAAGTTTCTGTAGTACTCTAGATGATATCTATAAAAATTGACATCAATTTGCACTTTCTGAACTATTGCTATTTTGCGTTAAGTTTTTAATTTGATGAGGCAAGCAAAAAGGTCACATCTGTGGAACAAATTGAAGTAAGAGTGAAGGGCATTGCTTGGCTAAAAAATACCCTACAGCATTTATAAAACAAGTCATCTCGAAAGTGTTGAAATCAGTTGCAAAATTCTTGGAAATACTCAAATGGTCACGAGCTATGCCCTTTCAAACACGCGAAAGGCAAACACTGAGCACGTCTTATGTAAAGAGAAATAACAGTCACATTCTTTGTTCAAGTAAGTTCAATCAGTGGTCAAAATCAACAATTAGTGCCATTTAAGCTACGAACAAGATGGACTATTCAAATGTGCATAAGTTATTATGTACATACTCGTGCATATATAAAAAAGAGAATGAAATGGGCAATATATATCTATATAGACGGGGTATCTGCGGGTCTTTTCTAATTGTTCACGGCGTGCTATCGAGACTTAGGGCAAATATTAGTGCAGGTGTTTCAAGCACTCCACTGCAAACTGCGCGAAGCGCGTTAATGTTCCGATAATAAAGCAAACATGTTATCAACCTATGGCAACGAGCTTAACAACCTGTCAACACTCTCCGCATGATATCGTATGTAAGTTATTTGGAATTGATTGGAATATAAAAAACTTTTGGTACCACGTGAGCTACAGCCAACAGCTGCACAATGGCAAGAGTGATATGGTTGAAACCATCGTCACTGACTAGAAAATACACTGAAGTCAGCTTGTGTATATAGCTAGGTATATATACACACATGCAAAGGTAAGAAGTTTCCCTAAAACCTTTATTTTAAATGCCTTGCTTAACATTTTCCGTGCTTTTTCTTCAGAAGTTGATTAAATTTTCATTGCATAAAGTTTCTATGTAGCTTCCTACACTTGATGCAGATGTGGGAAGTAATTGAAAATTGTTGAAAATTCTATGCGTGATATGTCAAAATACCTGAAACTTTAAATAGATTTGAATCAGTTTAAGGGAATTCAACTAACTTTCTACAGAGGAACCATTATGTCAAGCGAACAAACTTAAGAATATGGATAAGGAACATATGTAATTTAAACGATAAGCTACAGCTCGTTTTGCCAGTTACATACCTCTGCACAAAAGCCATATATTCTCCTTTTAAATCTGGAAAAGCATCAGGGTATATAAAAATACAGTGCCGTACAATAGGCTTGAGCATGTTAACATTGCGATTAAACAGCCGTCTGCGACTGAGTATATGGGTCTGGCACAGCTGACACCAATTGGGAGCTGTGAATATGAAAATCGCTGACATCACAGCCGATAACAACAACAATGAAGCTGCTGATCTGAAGCTGGCCGCCAGCGATTCTTACTAGACAACATCAGCATCAGCTGCAGCAGCCGCTAAAGTTGATTGTCAACCGGTTTTGGAAAAACTCGTTTTTCAGTTGCTGAAACGTTTTCAATGTCAATCGCTTGGCTTCGGTATAAACCGGTATGAGTCGACCAGAGCAGACAGGCCTTTTGCCAGTCTCTTCTAGCTATGAGCCCAAGTGTGGAGGATATTAACATCGTCTGTTGCCATGGCTAGCGACGGGAACACCGTTCCAGTTGTGCGAAACCTTTTATAAATAGTTCTTTTATAAATAGTTCTATTTGATATGCAACAATATTTTCTATGTAAATACCGAATGCCATTCAAGGCCTCTCGCCCACACAAACTCTAGTGATTTTGCCTTGAACTCGTCATGTGTTATTTGTCAATCGAAGAGTTTAGGTGCTACGAATTGTCACCCTACGGCTCGGCTTTAGAATATTAATGCGATTTCGGTGAAAGTCCACACTTGGCATCGACAACTCTGGGATTGCCGGCAGCTGGCGTAGCCACAACACTAAATTGTCAACTAGACAATGACATGATTATTAGACTTATTAAGTAGTCAGTTACACGAGTACACGAACTACAACTGATTTTACTTACGAATGTACTTTGTGCTAATGTCATTAGCAAGGGTTTAAGCTCGATGGAATTCATTAAAAAATACGTTGAAATTACTTTTATGAGCATCTTATTCTGAGCTTGGGAAGACCTACTAAATAAGGTAGAGCTGACTGCATAGCGTAGACTTTAGATGAAGTAATGAACTTAAATTAGTGACTAGTTCTAGAATTAAAACTTCTATCTACGTTTTAAGAACAATCGATATCACAAAAAAGTTATCGATTATTTGAAAATCTATTCTATTTTTTAGTTGTGCTCAGATATTTTACTTTCGAATTTATCATCATACAGAGGGATGCGGCTAGATGGACTCGGCTATTGATCGTGATCTTGACAATATATATACTTTATGGACCTCAGTGCTTTGATTATAAATAAATAAATAAATTTATGTTAATAAACAGGTGTTTCATGTTCAGCAGAACAAGTATTTTGTATAATTTCTATACAATTGTGATATCAGTTAGTTAATCAACTCGATATCTTATTGCTAATAAACATTATTTATAATTAGGTCAGCATTTGACCTCTTTCATCATATCATATCATCAAAGAGTCATATACAAATCAGTTGCAAGATTTATGTTATTCTTTCCTGCCCTGAATTCCAGCTTATGTAATTGTAAATGGAATGTTTAGTTCACAATTGATTGCGAAGAACTGTGCTGATACGCCAAAGCCATGCTGAATGGAAAAAACCTTCCAGATAAAATGGAATTTCTTATGTGACTTAAATGCAACAATCTTGTCACAAGTTTTTTATTGCACTGTTACGATGCGAATGTTGTGATTTATGGCTTTTTTCACAGCTTTCAGGAACGAATCATGTGCGCCTGGCCTAGCAGTAAAACTCAACATTGAAGTCAAGAACAAGGCAACTTGTTTAAAGTTCATTTGTCGCAAAGACAAAAATGTATTCTTAATTAGATTTAATTAGATATGGCATGTAGTACATATATATTTCAAGGAAATAATTTGTTTGTTTCAATTTCAGCTTCGTTATCAAGATTTAGGCGTATTTTTATGAAGATCTGTTAATTTTGGGTTTGGCTTTTTATGGATCAACAGCTAAAGACTTTGTTAATAGCATAAATTTAGCATTTTAATTAAATTAACATTTCCTTTAAATTAGCAATTGATAAAAACGAACCTTCCTAATTGCTAATTCTTGAGTCATGAACTGGTTCACGTTCAGTTCATGAAGGAAAGTTATTGACAAAAAATTCCATCAAGAATGATTTCGTTTCTTCAATTACCCCCAAGTACAGATACTGAATACATCAATAAAATATCTATATATTACAAATTGTTTAACAAAAGGAATTATTCGCAGATTGAATAAGTAAGCAACAAGTTCAAACGATTTAATAGTTTATTTTAAAGCATTGCTCAATCAAAACTTTATCCACCAATAACACAACTCTCATAAACTTCAGGTAAAAATACTAAGAATGGGCTCAATAAAACTTTTAAATGAATAACAATATCTGAACAGGTTTAATTCTTAATTCTTTCACGTAAGTTCAATGTGCTAAAAAAAGTAATCTAAAAATTGTGCAAATGTTTTCTTCTTCACTTCCCTTTTCGCTAATATACCCTAACGTCTCAGACATTCGTTTGCAGTTTGAGCCAAATATTTCAATTATCACATTTAATGGGGATTTGGCAGACTTGAGAATTGGGTTTTGGAGGTGTGTTTGGAGCACAAGTCTCACGATTGCCAGTGAATAAACAGCTTACAAATTAAACTTTAAAACTTCCATTGCCACAAATCGAATAAGTTGCCAAGTAATGCCAGCAGAGCTCAGATACGACCCCAAGACTCATTCCAGTGACTCATTCATATTTATCAAACATTGCACATGGTCACGAATTCGATGGCAAGCGCGAAATTGGAAGACCATGAGATGATCAGGGTCGCGGCTGGACATTGGCTAAGTGCCATTGGCCACATAGCCCTCGGACAGGTGGGCGATTGCATGGGTTGCATGCCTGCTACCTGTTGCTCACCACGCAGCGTCCACATTTGGTATGCCAAGGCGCATGAGTGTCTTTCTGTTTTGCATGTAACTGTTGATGCGCGGAAGCCATGAGCAAAACCCGTAACCCGGTATACCTATTGGCTTTGAAAGCCATAAATAACAATGTGAGAATGTTGCGTTCGGGCGCAACCGACTGGGCAATACTCGTTTACCGTGCCAAAACAGTTATATTTAGTTAATTTTTAGCGGTATCTGTAGAAAAGCTTCTCGGTGATCCTAGCTTGAAAATATACTTCCTTTCTTGGTATTTGTTAAGCTCACAGTGAGTTGCAAGAGGTTATTGGGACTCTTGCTGTAAAACTGTAAAATATAAAGTTTTTCCCAAATTTCACGCTTCTAATGGGCTCAGCTAAATAAGGTTGTAAACGAGATTTAATAAGCGCGAAATTATTTCCAGTCAAATGGCTGCACGTACGTTTCGCCGACAAATTTACTTTTTTTTATGAATCAGCATATATCTTTATACATCTTTAGGCTTAAATAAGTGTTGCTAAAAGTGCATTTCAAAGTTTTGCTTTTGCTGTTGTGCTAGTTCTTAAATTAAGGCCTCCTCTGTACTTAAGCTCTTTAGCAATACAACTTAAGATGTTCACAATCTTTGTACCACTATGTGTAATTCGTATTAAGCTGTGCTTTGTGATTGACCATTAAATACTCTAACAACACAATTCAATTTATTCAGTTCAGATTTCTAGCTGTGTGCTCATTATTATGTACTAGAGAGAATATAGGCTAAGTTACGTACGAAGTAAAAGTCCATACCCGAAACTTCATACATAAACCTTGATTCTCCTTTTTCAATTTCATTATCAGTCATCGCATATACATATTTATAAATATCCATATTACATATATCCAAAAAAAAAAGCACAGAGAAGTCTCATCAATATAAGCCAGACATGCGTAAAAAATTTACCAGACATTATTCATGACTTAAACAAAATACCTTTGGGTCAGGGCATACAATCACTAAGGCTAATGACAATTTGAGCAAAACAAAACGGGAAAATGCAAATTTAATGGGCAGCAACAATTGCTAAGTTCATTGATCAGCGGAGCAGAAAACAATAGCAACAAGTAAAAGCCATATGTGCCGAGTGCAGCTGACTGCTTTATGCACTGTTAAGAGCGTAGTTAATTGGAAATTGACTGTGCTGACTGTGGCAAAAATGACTAAGGTGCAGAGTGAATACTAAACTGTAATGCTTTTGTTTATATCAACCTCTTTATATCAAACTTCAGCGAATGTTTTTAACTGAAGTATTCAACTAATATTAGCTAATATGTGTAGCAAGCCAATATACCCTTTTTACTATGTAAATAGAGCACAAACACCGTAACTATATAACTATTACAGCTAACACAGCGGTAACAACAGGATTTGATTGGAACCAAACTGGAAGCTAACTGTAATTATCCAGCAGCAAAGGCTGTGCCTAAGGCTGCAGGCAAGGGATGAGGCCAGGCAAAGCAACAGCTGCGTATGCAATGCAACTAAGCAAATTGTCGCTTCGTTGGAAAGTTGACGCGTGCAAGGCAAATAAATAAACGGAACTCTTGCGGCGAATTGCGCTGCGGTGCGGCGAGGCGAGCGCCGGCGACACTCGAATGTGGGACACAGCCGAACCGCAGACATGGCAGAAGAAGCTGAAAGGGGGGCAGCGCACACACACACTCGAAGTTACTTTGAGGGAAAGTTTAACTTTGTTAGCTTGTTGTTGCTGCTGGCGTTGTCGTCGTTATTGCTTACGCTTTATGTCTGTTTATCGATTTCTAGATTGCATTTAAAAATAATCTGTGCGAACATATCGCAGCCTTTGCATGCGCAATCAGTGGCCTAACTTTTGCTTAAGCCAAAGCTGGTCGAGATTCTTCAATTTAACTGCTGCCGAGCACCTGACAAACATTTATTCAAGCTCATTTGAAGCTTTAAAGTTTTGCTTGTTCTCTTTGGCTTAGATTTGTGGCAAGGGAAAGTTACTTAACAAATATACTTGATAATCATTTGAAAACTATTATTATAAAAGCAAACTTAAAAAGGAAAACATATTTAAGGGATACAAAAGGATGCTCCATAAATTATAAAGATCATCATATCAAGAAAAGTGCTCAACTAGGGAAATATCAAGTATTCAGAATATGTCTATACTCTATATTTCTGGATCGTCAGCTTTCTGAGCTGTGCCTTTAAAGCTTTGTCAAAATTTGATAATTATTTGGTTGAGATTTTGCTGCTGCATAAGCCACGACTACTTCTGCCTGTTACGGACATCGTAAACTTAACTGTTTAAAGTTATTACATAATCTAGTCCCACAATTCAAACAACAATGAAATTTCCAACAGGATTTAGTTACCAATAAACAGACGTCCTGAAGTCCGAATCTGATACAATAAATATCTATAATAATTTTAATACTTTTTTAACTTTAATAGAAAAAAGTTTTTAGTCTGATTCTTAGTTAAAATAATTCATCATTATCTTTTAAAAACATTAAAACAATTTACAACGGTGGCTTATACATCATAATTATGGTTATCACGTATTAAAGATTGGACTCACCCGTCATAGACCCGACAAGTTGTATTATTGATGCGCTTATCGGACGCTCGTCGACGCCGATCCTCGAACAAATCCTTGACGGCCGTAACGCCCAGCACGAAGATAACCGGAATCATAGCCACCTCCTTGCCAAAGGCATTGATGGCCGGCACCCAGTTTAGCAGCACGATGAAAATAAAGTACAGATTGGCAACGCGATGGAACTGTTCCAGCAGATTTTTCGGTATGAACGAGAGTAGCGTGTATTTAGTTGTGCGTATTTTGTTGCCCACGAAGTGGCCATTGGGATGCTCCCGCTTGGGTGTCTTCGGCGGCACCGTGTGATTGGGCACCACCATACGATAGCACCGCTCCTCGAATTTGTCGTTGGTATTGTAGTTGCACAGGGTGAAGCGTTTCCACCAGGGCGGCGCTTCGGTGCGGCGCAGCGTGTATATCGATTCGGAGCGGGACGCCTGGCGGGAATGCCCGCGTCCGCCAGTTGCCGAACTCGGCGCCGATGGTCCAAATTCACGCTCCCTGACCGGCTCGTCCTTGTGACCGGGCGGCAGAATGAAATCCGTCTTGGAGCCCACACGGCTATGGCCACGCCCGGCCGGCGCGCCACTGCCTGGCGGCGAGTCCGTTATTTGACCCTGGGAAAAGGCACGTTGGTGGCCCTTCATGGCCGATTTGATGGGTCGACCGCCAGCACCGACAGCGGTAATAGCGCCGCCTCCATGGCTGACAGATCGCGCATGACCCCCTCGCGAGGGTCCGCCCGGGTTAAGCGTGGTGGTTGGATGGCTCGATATGATAGCCACGCCCGGAATGCCCGGCCCACCAGACATCCCAATGGCTGACGTGTTGCCCACCTGATGAGTGCCCGGGAACACATAGGTGCGCTCGGGCTCCCCGCTGGTCGTTGCCATCGCCATCGGCGCAGTCGTCATCATTGTGTGCTGCTGCAACTGTGCCTGGGCCAGGTTCTCGCTGGCCAGATTGGGCGGTGCGGAGCGCTGCTGCTGCACAACTAGAAACTTTCGTCGCAAGTCTTCGGTGTTTGCTGAAGGCATCTTCGAAAGTCAACACCATGAGGTTCAGCTTGCTGTGCGATAATTCAAGAGAGTTTTCTGTTTTGTTCTGTTTTTTTTCTTTTTTGCTTTGCTTTGGGGGTTTTGCACCAATTAGCAGCTCATAGCAGTGCCATGCTCGTCGTCTGCCATCTTCGCCATGACCAAGTGCTGAAATGGACGAAAAGAGCAGGAATCATTAGTTAGACTCAAATAATTAACTGATTCTTATGTCAGCGATAAGATTACAAGTGCTGCTAATTACACCTAAAGGTTTGTCGACCTGACAACATGCTCGCCGGCCGCCCCCCCCCCCTCGTACGCCCACCCACCCCCACGCGAACAGATGTGTGCTGTGCTGCAAAGCGTGCCCTTGATTCCGAGCTTCCGATAAGCTTCCACAAAGCGTAAAATATCACGAAAACGAAAAATAAACTGCGCACACACAAAAAAAAACTCAACGGCCCACAAGGTCAAAGAGTAAAGCGAGGCCATTCAGCGTGGAGAGCCATTATAAATGTTATATATATATATAAAATATGTATATAATTGGGTTTTATACATAACAAAGCGCGCCAGAGTTCATGTTGTGTGTGAACTCTATCTTGGCAAAGTTAGTTGAAGTCTTTTTCAAATTTGAATTGAAATTTACATAATTTTTACGCAAAAAAACATTCTCGATTTCTAAAATAAATTATATTAAATAACAGCGTTTCATAATGAAGTTCAGCGAAGATTTTGAGAGTCCAACAGTTCCTAAGCCCATGAAAAATATCTAAATGAATAATATAATTTTTTAAGCTAAGTCTAAGACTATAAAATTTTGAGTTAGGCTAACACGAGAAAGAAATGTAATTAAATTAATATTAGCAACTTTACTTAAAATAAATATATATTATATAGCTAAAGACATATATATTCTATCTATCTGAAGCGATCTGCCTTTATTCGAATATTTTTTATTGAATAAACTTTATTGAATAAACTCTTTGATTTTTGATAGTACTATAACTTAGACCAATTCTATATAAACTTGTTTAAGACATTTAGACATGAGTATACCTTCATTCTCATATTTATACTTAATTTTTTTTTGCATTTGCTCAAATGCGAATATGGCCATATCGGATATGGTTACTGATCCATTTGCAAAGTGGAAACTGCGAATTATAAATAGCTTTAGGAATCCGACTAGGAAAACCAAATTTTGCCTCGATTCGATTTGAGTTTACGATAATTTATAAAATTTATTATTGTGTATCCGAAATGTTTACATACAATTAAAATTGTTAAATGCTTTTGCTTACCCATTACCAATTGGCATGCAAATTCATGTGAGACGCAGTTGGAGAATTGTCTGACCCTAGACTTTATTTATATGTATATATACATATATATGCAGTATACATATATATTTAGTATGAATATAATATAATATATAATATAATTTATTTCTAAAGTCTAAGGTTTAAGCTAAGTACTGATTACAGGGTATTTTCTTGTTGAACCACTTCAATTCTTCAACTTTTCCTATTTTAATTTATAGAGTGATGAACTAATTCCGTTAGTGTTTAGCAAATAACAAAATCGTGTTCACACACACACACACACACACACATCTATCTTTATTCGAATTTCGAACAATAAAATTGAACCGCTTGTCGACACGAAAATCTAAATTCGAATTGGACTTGTTTTCTTAACATTTTGGGCTTTTTGTGTACACTTGCAAAATGTATTTTGAAATTCAGTCTAGAACTTTGGCATTATAAATATATATATATATATATATATATATATATATATATATATATATATATATATATATATATATATATATATATATATAAAGAAATTACTTTAACTTTCTGTTATGCAATTCGATTTATTATTTACTTGACAAAAGTCTTTGTCTTTGTTTAGACTATTTAAAAATATTCTTGCTCAGGTTCTAACTCATAAATACACATTGATAAATCAATTAATGTGAAGCAATAATATTATTTTATAATATTTATTTTTACCTTTTCGTAAAATTTACAAAGTATGCAATAATAATTAATAAAATAAACATTAACGTAATATTTGGCATCTATGTTTTTGTGTATATCTTAAATTAATATGAATTTTACAATTAAAAATGTAAATAAGTGAATAAATATAAATTTTTGTTTTAACTTGTAAAATAATAAAAAATAAGGCAAGACATTAACGTTTTTCTTAACTAATAAATATTCTTATTTTATTAATGAATTTAATGCTCTTGTCTTTTAATATTGTGAGACACGTAAATTCCTTTAGAATCTTATATGACATAAAAAAGTATAAGCTACATCTGAAAAATGTATTTTGTAACTTATAAAGGTCGACCCGAACCTAGTTGAAGACGCTGTATGGCAATAATTTTCAACTGACCTGGTAGATTCTTCTTTCTAAGCCTCATAAGTGTCTTACTTATTTGAAATTCATTTGTGATTCGTAATTTGACCAGTTCAAAAGGGATATTGATTTTCCTATTGACTATCCTAGGTTTGTTTATAATTTTAATTAAGATATATGTGGTCTAAAAGGTATATTTAGGAAAGTTCTAGAGTAAAAAGAATATATATGATATGTTGTGTATATAATATACATTATTATAATATTACTGCCTAGTCTTCTAGATATCTACTTAAGAGTTGTTGTCTTGTTACATTGAAATAGTTATTGTTATTATTATTATATTTAATTTTCAACAAATACAGTAAAAAGTTTAAGAAAATTCTATATAAATCCTGGGCAGTATTGATTAACTGATTGATCGATCGGTGATCAATGCCAAACTCTCGAGATAAGATTTCAAGATTTATATCTAGAATTTTTGAATACTTTATTAAGTATATTAAATATACACAAAGTGACAACTGTGGAAATTTCTAAAATGTGTGCAAGACTTAATAGTGATTAATTAATTATACAGATCAACAATTAAAGAAAATATAAATATAAAGAAATGTAAAGAATTCGATATTAAATATTCAATATTTGAGATGGGTATTGGAACCATTCTGGTTTCAAATTCGAATCTAGCACGACTCAAAAAACCAGACAGTAAACTTAAGCCGCCAAGCCTGATGATAGATCTTGGATGAGAACATCCGATCGATCTATCCATGCATTAATACAAGAATTTATAATTTACTTTATAATTGGCAGCGATTCAAGGTTAATCGGTTTTCGAATAACATACGCACTGAAGCGTATAACTGGATATATAGATAAACATATATATATATAAATATATGTATATTTCGATACAGCTCGTGCGCTGGCTTCCACATTGAATATATTCTTTATTTGATACGCCCAAGTGCCATTTGAAGGCTACTAAAAGATACATCGAAATACACATAAATAAATTGTTCTCTGGAAATCAATAATTTTGCATATAATAAAAATGCACTGAACTTTACAGTCATTCCCATATACTTTTACGCCCTAGCAATTGCCAATCCATCTGGCCTAGTGATAAACAATAATATTGTTTCAATATTTCGTAGAGCTTGGCATTGTTTATCTTCTGCAGTTTGTTTCGCATGTGTGTTGCGTGCTCTGTATTCAATATGCCAGCTAAAAATAAAGTTTCATTACCCCCAAAAAAGGAAAATCGCAAACAGAATAGGCTACGAGCCGATTCGAACTGAACTTATCTGCTAAAAGAGGGAAAATACTTTGAAGTCAGGCCACAAAGTGATTAAAGCGACTGAAACTAATTAACTAAAGCGCGGGTGCGACCTGATATAAGAGAATTTACGACGAAAAGTTGGATTACATTAAAGCAGGCGAGTATCGCTTCCTTTTATATATATAAGTTATTTTTGCAATTTTTAACTAACAGCTGGGGCTTTAATTAGCTAAAATAAATATTGTGCTTTGTGTTGATTACTAACTAAAAGCTTATAGCTTTTACTATCACTACTATATATACTAGTAGCAATATTGCTACAGCTGCTCCCATTACTTCTACGATAAGTAATAATACTAAATGCAATATTAATACTACCTAGACTTCTTAGCTGCTTAATATTTTAAACTGCTTATACAAATAGTAGTAACCACAATTATTACTAGTATTAATGGTACTACTTTTGCAAATTCTATTCTATTCCACTTGGATCTTGTACTATTGTAAATACTAATTCTGCAACTACTACTATTTACTACAACTACTAATACTACTACTATTACTACTACTATTTATTAAAACTACTATTACTACTACTATTTACTACAACTACTAATACTACTACTATTACTACTACTATTTATTAAAACTACTATTACTACTACTATTTATTAAAACTACTATTACTACTACTATTTACTACAACTACTACTACTACTAATATTTACTACTACTACTACTACTATTTACTACAACTACTACTACTACTACTATTTACTACAATTACTACTACTACTATTTACTACAACTACTACAACTACTATTAATACTACTATTTACTACAACTACTACTACTATTTACTACAATTACTACTACTACTAATATTTACTACTACTACTACTACTATTTACTACAACTACTACTACTACCACTATTTACTACTTCTACTACTACTATTTACTACAATTACTACTACTACTACTATTTACTACAACTACTACTATTATTTACTACAACTACTACTACTACTATTTATTACAACTACTACTATTACTACTACTATTTACTACAACTACTACTACTATTTACTACATCTACTACTACTACTACTATTTACTACATCTACTACTACTACTACTATTTACTACAACTACTACTACTACTACTACTATTTACTACAACAACTACTACTATTTACGACATCTACTACTACTACTACTATTTACTACAACTAATACTACTACTTACTACAACTACTACAACTACTACTATTACTACTACTATTTACTACAACTAGTACTACTACTATTACTACTACTACTACTTCTACTACTTTTACTACGTCTGCTACTGCAAATACCAATTGCATTCCTGCTACTTCTCTAAATGGTTACTACTTACAACTATTACTACTTTTACTATTACTACTACACTTAATATTTCTACTTTATCTATTAAAACTACTACTACTATTTGGTTCTTCTACTACTGTTACTACTCTAGCTACTGAAAATAATAATTGTATTACCATTTGGTATTTCTACTACCATTTCTTCTACTTCTACCACAGCTCATTTTCTTACTTCTTAATACTTAATATTTTTTTCGCCTAATACTTTTTTTAATAGTAACTACCACATCAAAAACTAATATTACTAGTAATAATAATACTTTCAATGTTACTACTATTCTTATTGGTATTACTACTAATAGTGTAAGTAGTATATACCACAACCTCTTACTATTCAAGGCCTCTGAGATCATTTACTACACTACTACCTTTAGAAAAGGGATTAGTAGTACTACTTCCCTTATTAATAATGCGCTTATCGCCAAATACTAATTACCACTTTTACACCTATAAAACCAAGCTCAGTATTTCTTTTATTTACTTGAAGCTTACAAAGATAACCGTCTGGCTTCCATGGAAACTAAATTATAATATGAATATTAGTCGAAACCTATGTTCGTTAATCTTTAATTATATTATATAAATTTAAGCTCGACTTTAGTTCATCTATGAGTAACAGAAGTCGGTCAAAGGTCAAAACATAATATTTCTAACTAACTCTGCTGTAAATCCACGAAACATTATATATGAATTTGTATTATATTACAGCTAACATGCGCTTTAATCCATGGAATTTTCAGTTAACAAGTGCTAGCTCCACTTCAGATCTGTTCCATCCACCTTATGAAACATTCTAAATTGTAATTTTGATATTTCTTTCATTTGATGTTATGCAGGGGCCACATTCGATGCTGAAACATCTGTTGCAGCAGCTGTTCTAATTGCCCCCAGACAGCTGTCTATCAAAATTCGAGTTTGTTACAAATTAGATATACCTGAGGATAGGCCACATATATTTTCTTTAAAATAATTTTAAAGTCTTATTTATGTAGAATTATCAATATTCCACGTTAAAAACAAATTACTTTGTTTTTTTTTATGCCACGTAATTGGCATTAATTGTTTTTAATTTCGACATTTGGGAATGCTTCTTGGCTTCTGATTCTATTATATTTATCAGTTAATGCACTTGAGCTATGCCAGCTGTGCCATTAGCCGGTCAAGCAATTCATTTCACATCGACGAATGTTTATATTTTTTTCAGTTGCCAATTAGAAATGATTCAGATAGGAGCCTAGAGTGCGGGCGTGAACGGGAACGTGTTTGTTGTAAATCGCTTCATAGCTTTTTATTACTCATATTTTAAATAAACAACATTCATGACACAGTATCATTCCCTCCTAGATAGGGAGGGCATAGCAGTAAATATAAACATTACTATTGCTGCGATATAGTTTATAGAAGTCCAAGTTCAAGTAGCAGATATGTGATTAACTCAACTCAAGACTAGTTAAAATATAAAATATTTTATAAGTCATTAACACACATATAAACATGATTATATATAAGCCGGACAATATACTTATAATTAATGGAAAGCTAAAAGTTTGATTAGAGTTTGACTTTCCACAGATTCAGTGTTAGATAACTAACTAATCTATATACTTAATATTCAATTACGAATTTAAAATGAATTAAATATAAATAAAAAATAAACCTATCTGTCAGCTGTGACAAATTAACATTAGGGAAACTATATATATATCTCACTCCATTAATTGTCGATAGCAAAATAATGAATACAGAATTGCCACCCACACACATAGGCACAGGCACAGGCACAATGGAGTAATTCTGCGAGGTGTCGCATGCGACAGAGCATGGGAATAATTGCTCTATGGGCGCGTGAGAACCTCCCAGGCAGGCAAAAGTTGCACGACTAATAAATAACGGCTGATACGAACGGCTTTGTAGGCGGGGGTCAATCAGCCAACAGTCGTTCAGTGGACTGTCGCTGAACACTGCGTGAGATTGTGGGCTAGTTAAGCTGGTCGAGAGCGGGGCCACAATTAATTAATATAGAAATTAATTCAATTATTTCGATTCGATTCTTTGCTAATAAGCCTTAAGGCCAGATTTACTTATTGCCGCAAAACACAGTATTAAATAGGCTTATTCGTGCAATTTAGATTTGGATATTAATTGCTTTTAAGTGTGGTTCGGATACAATGATTAGCTATTAGCCCATCAATGGCAACGATATTCATTTTTGATAATTTCAATACCTATACAAACACTGAAGTAACTGAAGTCATTTGATATCGCATCTCTCACGGAATATTTTCTACACTGCATTAAGGTATTATATAATACAAATATATAATCTGTCTATATCTGTGCAAAAATCTGTTAAGTTCGTTTGTGGTTCTTTCTAAAGGAAAGCTACTGAATACGGCAAACAAGAAATTTTCAATAAAGTTCAGTTTTTCCTTTACATGGCTTTCAGGGTATCTCTTAGTCGGACATTTGCTTATAGAGTACTTTTACTTGCATTTATATAAATTCTTCACCTTTCAAAGAATATGCTAAGTATTCCTCACCGATGATTGATCGAAGCCCAATTTGGTTTTGGCATATTTATTCATCTCATGCTGCGATAAATCTAACGGCTTTTGAGTAAATGTTATTTCGATAAAAGCGAGATTAAGTTAAGTAAAATGCAAAAAGTATGCTGCTATAAACAGATCCGTCAGACGAACGACGTTTGCCGCAAACTTTGAAAAGTAAATCTTGCGATTTAGCTGCGGCAATTAATCTTGTTTGGCAAAAACTAACCGGATACTTGAATGAGATATACAAAAAAAACGGATGTGAGTGGTTCGTATATATCTGCATATGGCCATTAATGAACTCCATATTATATATATATATATATATATATATATATATATATATATATATATATATATATATATATATATATATATATATATATATATATATATAAAGCTAGAGGCAAAAGTTTTCAAAGTTGAGTTTTCGACACTTTTGACTTAACAGCAAAAAGGGGGCGCGGTCATCACGATTCGCTGTTCATTAAGCTGATATATTTATAAGACATATGTACTATATATAATGACAGTATAAACAATATATGCCAGCATCAACAACCATCCTGCAAATGCGGATTTAATGACTATTAATGACTTTTAAATGCAATTACTCTTGACCGATTTCTGTCAATATTAGACACAAGCCAAAAGGGTTTATTAAACAAGTGGACTCAACAATGTTTGTAATAGGACTATTCTGTTTTCATAATCATATTCAGCACATCACAAAATATTGATATAGTCTAATTCTTGGTTACTCAATTTCATCATATTTTTTTGACTAGTGTAATTATTTTTAAAACTGTATGCTAAAGACATCTCCAACTATATGAAGCATACGAAGACAACATTAGCAGCATTGTTTATATAAATAGAGAAACCTCAATTACTGCTGCAGCTACAGGGTATTTGATAGTTGTGCACGCGCAATTTCTGTTTGTTTACTTCTAAAAATATTTAAAAAATGCTTAAAAATCGGCTTTGGGATATTATTTATATTTTCTAATATAATATTATAGATGATTTAAATCCTTTCAAACGATTGGAGTCTCCATAAAGGTTTATTTATCATGGAGATTACAAAAAAATTAATATGTTGCTATCGGAATGACCAAGGACTGCATAAAACTCGACTAAGGTCCTAAAGCATTCAAATTATTTTTAGTAAATTTCAGGAGGGAGCCTGCAGTGACCTAACCATTATATTTTGGAGCGATAACTACAAAGCTTAGGAAGATAGCGTTGCTTCCGATATGCCATATCCGCAAAACCCATATATATATATATATATATATATATATATATATATATATATATATTTTTTTTTTTTTTTTTTTTTATTGAATGAATAAAGAATGTCGAGAGTAACTTAAATATTTTTTCTAGTTCGGAGCACTGAAGCTAAAGAAACTGAAGCCGTAAATATATAATTTTTGATCAACCTTAGAAAGCAATCTACAGTAAAGTATACTTTTGGTCTTGGTTTGTCTACACGAGCACATATTCTAAACTTCAAGTCTTTAGTTACAACAGGCTTTCATTCGTATGGACAGACGGACATTGCCGAAAACCAATATACTCCTTTCACTCAATGAACGTACGTAGCCGTACTCTATCAACTGTTTAGGATCTAGGCTAATATAATTTTATTGATATGTAAATATGGACTAGACAAGTCGGCTGACTATCAGATCATTGAATACACTATCTGCTGAATAATTAATTTGACTCTAATTGCAATGGCATAAAGTGCGGGAGTGTAATATTTCAATAAAAGCGTAAGTTCAGGGTTTACGACGCCGTTTCGGGGTGGAATAAAATACACACATGTGAAATTCAGAAAAACATTTTAGATAAGGGAATTCGCGTGAAATGTCAGACACGTATCATTCGTTCCAGGTGGGTTATCTAGCTTCAATACATTCCAAATTACCTACCAAGTATACCGTAAGCACATATTGGCTTTTAATTAGCTATATGTCTTGGCTAATCATTAATAGTTTAAGAACAGGGAAAACAAATTAGTTTTCTAAAAATATAATATATTTATGATTTCATAAAGTTCTTCCAGTAGCGCTTTTTAACTTTGTGAGATTACTTTTCTGAGAGAACTTTGCTTTTATTTATAGTTGATTAAAGATTAAAAATATTCTATCTATTAAGATTATAATACTCTATCAATTTCAGTATATATGCTTTGGTAGAGCATGTGCCCTGGTGTACTGTCAATCAACGTTATTTCAGTAAGCAGAAAGGTAAATAGATCGTTTGTGATGAGGTGTTAGTAGCGCGCCAAAATGAATGCAAAATACAAATACATTAAATGCCGGGTTCAATTTGTATTTTTTTGTATTTGTTTATTTTGGTATTTATCTGGTAAGCAAAGCGAACTTCAAATTGACGAATAATACAAATAATTACAGTCGTTAAAACTACGCGCGGCACTTGGGAAAGGCACATAACGGAACGAGTGCGAGCTCTGTATCGCTTCTAACACATCTCTATTTATACATACATATAAGTGTGTATGTGTGTGTGTGTGTTTGTATCGGCGGCTGTCGTGTGCTGCTGTTGCTGCAGCGGCAATTGGAGTCAATTGGCAGCGCCACGTTTACAGTTGCCGGGGCCACGCGTACAGTGAACGAGAGAGGGAGAATGCGATAACGTAGAGTAGATTGCACAGCCAAAGAGGGAAAGAGCCGCAAATGCAAAAAAACAGAGAGAGAGACATCTTCTTAATGTGCAGATGGTCAGACTGAAACAAAAAAAGTATTTGGAATGTGAAATGAACTGCAAACGTGCTTCTGCACTGAACAGAGCAAAGAGAGCACTGATTACGTCTGCGTAAACTCAACTAAATTCTATTCGCTTATCTTCCTTCTTAATTCACTCGGATTATTTGTCGTTGCAATAATTTGAATTGGAGTTGTATAACAATGCGAATAATTAAAAGTTAATTTGTATCTTAAAGCAGACTGCATAAGAATTTCATTATTGGCAATAAATTCTATCGTTATACGAGGAAAAAGGCGTCTTGTCTGGAATTTCTAATTTCTAAGCGAGCAGCGTTTTAGCCATATAGTTTGTTATTGCTTTCCAAGAAATTGACATTTGCTCAAAGACAAAAACTCTCGTGCCAAGTTATTTGTGCTTCGTGGCATGCAACTGTAGACAGGACACGCTCATTCTTAGGATCAGAAAGGCGGCTCACACTAGCAATGGTAAATTCCATTTCCTATTTCGAACACATTGCGAACTTAATTGGAAGTTTATTAAATAAATACCAAATTTGGTAGCGTGTTACCCTTATATGACTGACAGATACAGATGGGCATATTGATTCAGTCAAATCTATTTTGCTGAAGTTACTTTCGCCGTAGGGAAATTCTGTCTTATACGGCTATGGCAACAGCGTATAAGAGGAAATGGGGATGGGAATTTGTTGGGCTTTGATCGACTGCTTGCTGAAGAGGTAGGTAACAAAGTAGATGAGACCGTGTTGCGAACAATGTACACAAAGCTGAGTTCGCGTAGGCCACAAATGGCGATTAAGCGAGAGAAGCTGCGAAGGCTGAGACTGAGCGACTGTGGAACTGGTTCTAAGCAACTAACTCGTTTTGTAAGTCGGTTTTTGCGCTGCTGTCTTTACCGTACAGTGCAATAAAATATGTTTAATTTAGCAAATGGAATATAAAAACTTGTTTTGGTTTTCGAAACTTACCCAGTGAAAACAAATGAATCTTCTTGGAGAATGTTGATATGCTGATTGTTTAAGTCACTTTTTAATTGATTTTATTTATAAATATATATTTTTTATTTATTTATTTTTATTTCTTTACAATCACAATTTGTATACACATTGATTATTTATATACATATATTTGCTATTTTTATTATGAAAATGAGACAAAATTTTGAGCATAGCAACAAATCATAGCCGAGGTCAACAACAGCAATAAGAAGAACAAATGCAACAGCTAGAGCCAGAGCAACATAACGAAAAACACGAACAGAAGCGCCGACGTTAATTCCTTGAAATTGGCGTAAAATTTCATTAGAAACAATTTTTTCAATTAATAAATTTAATTATGGTTTTGAGAGGCGCCTCTTAATACTTTCGTCGCAACACAAACAAATAACACGCAACACAGCGCGAACAAACCGCTCACTTTTTTCTTTGCCTGGCTCATATAACACGTATGTACATGTATTTCTTAACTGACTCGATCGCTGTTGTTGGCGTTAAGAATTTAAATACAATTTTGGCCCAAATCTCATTTTCACTTTTTTTCCACAAACAACGCGAAACACGCTTAACAGTCACACACTCACACAAACACATACACACATGCACACACACACGCAATCAGTAGTTTGATATTTTTATTATAACTTTTGATTAAAACTCATAATCATTTACATTGCAACGTGTAATTTATTCGCAGAAAATTATTTATATCTTCGGCAACATAAGAAAACAACAAACGACGACAGAAATGTAAGAACTAAAAAATAACAACAAACGCGTCCATTCCGCTCAATGTTTTTTTTTGACTGACCAAAACTACTGCTATCGATGTACTTTGGTTCAAATAATCGATGCAAAGGTAAAAATATCGATATATTGCAACAAAATTACTCGCTTTTGGGATTGCTGTTAACAAAAAAATTATATAGTTTAAAAATATTAGAATTTATAATATTATTACTTTTCATATCTATACATTTATTGTTTCTTGATTTCTCGTTTTGTATAAAAATATTCAGCTGACAAATATGATTTAAATTAGAGCTTTTTCAAAACAGAGTATGTCACATGAAGAAATATATATTTCCACACACTTACTAAGCATTTACACAGTACATGTCTTGTTCGTATATATTTTTTTTTTGTATTTTATTGTTTTTGTTTTTACAGATAGCTTCAGCTATATAAATGCTTGTTGTTTTAAGTACGCGCCAACCGAAGGATGTACGTCAAGTCCGATAGCTTGTTTAAACGTTTCCTTAGCACATTCAACAGAACGCTCCGTAAATCAGCGAGTCCCATATTCTGTTAAGTTAACATCTGTACTATGCAGTAGGACCAGCTCCAAGAAATACTGAAATCCGCCGAAGGTAAAATAAGTTTTTGGCATTTTCAAACGAGTAGAGAAAATTGTATTAAACGAAAAGTGTAAAAACGTCGACAACGTCGCAAAGTGAAAACCTTAAAATTTTAAGAAGAGTTGCTGCTGCATACTAATAAAAAACGCTAACATGAATGAGGAATACGATGCGATAGTTCTCGGCACTGGCCTTAAGGAGTGCATATTAAGCGGCATGCTTTCTGTTTCGGGAAAGAAAGTTCTGCATATTGATCGCAACAAATACTATGGCGGCGAGTCGGCTTCTATTACGCCGCTGGAGGAGCTCTTCCAACGGTATGGACTGGAGGCGCCAGGCGAGAAATTTGGGCGTGGCCGCGACTGGAACGTGGACTTGATCCCCAAGTTTCTAATGGCCAATGGCCAATTAGTGAAACTTCTGATACACACGGGCGTCACCCGTTATCTGGAGTTCAAGTCGATTGAGGGCAGTTACGTTTACAAGGGTGGAAAAATTGCAAAAGTGCCGGTGGATCAGAAGGAGGCTCTGGCATCCGATCTCATGGGTAAGTGCAAGTTGTATTACAACGAAAGACATAAATCTGAAGGCAGCTACCCAAGTGAACGTTTAACTGTGAAAGCAGAAAGTACATGCGAAAAATTGTATGTATGTATGTACATATACATACTTCGCATTTATCTGCGCGCTCCCCTTTTCCGTTTTCTCTCTCTCCATGTTTCTTTGTCTCAGCTTGCTTTCGGCGATTGGCACTCGCTGGTGTTGCTTTTGACTGCTCTGACTGTGACACGTATTTGTAGAGGGTCTCTCTCTGTGTTCTATGCGTATGTATGTATGTATGAGTGAGTGTGTGCCTGTGTCTCAGCATTTAAAGCCTCCCATTTTTTCCTGTTTGCAGCCCCCTTTTAACAAATAGATTTATGTTTTGTTTCTCTGCCCTTAACAGTATATAGAAAGTACTAGAAAATATAGTTATTTGTCCGTCTCAGAGCACATCTAAACCCATCCATACGCTTAAATATATATGTATATATGTATTCCAATTAGAATTGTGGAGTTGCCAGCTGTTTGCCATGCGCTGTGTGGCAACCCTGTGCATACCTTTCATGCAATTAACCGTTGCGCTGATTCATTTTTCTACACCTGTGTAGTTGTGGTTGTGTGGTTATTGTTGCTGTTGCGACTGTTCAGGTTTTTGTTTTGGCATGAAATTGTTTAAACAATTACTAGTGGCCAACTCAAAACGCAATTAGCCAATCACGCTCCATTTATGACTGTCTCTAATTTTTTCTTTTGTTTTATATTTGTTTATTTCCCCAATAGCAATAGCCAAAGCAACAAATTTCTCCTCCATTTATTTTAGTTGCCAATTTTGTTAGTTGGCCATAAAGAGCAGGCTCGCAAGGTGCATTGAACCCTTCATATAGAGCCTTCATGACAGAATGACGTCATTCGACTTGCTGGTGGTGTTTTAGCCCTTAAATTAGCACTTTCAATTGTACGTCCGAGTTGATGTATGACAACTGAACGCAATACTCATATTCATGTATGTATGTATGTATGTATGTATTATGGGTTTCTGTTCTTAATGTATGTACTTGCAACTCCATTAAAAATTTTAAGTTCTTGGTCGGGATCAACAACCGACTTAAGCTAACCCTTCTATAACTACTGTTAATTCAGTTAATGTCAAATCTACCCTTTTCCAAGTTTTTTTTATAAAAGCAGAATTTAATTACGCTAATTAGAAAGTGCTTCAGACTATCTGCTACTGTAATACTCCTAACGAAAGCTGTTCTGTTCGCGAGATATTTAGAATGTTATAAAGATGTTGAAGCTGCCCCACATTTGCTGTCAATAAAAGTTCAGTTAAGATGAGCTGCTGCTCGCTCATCAAATGAAAAGAGTATATTGGATTAGTTATTTAAATTTGATCATTACTTGAGCATCTTCAATCGGTTTCCGAATAATTGTCGTGATCTCTATTAGGAGTTGAGAGCCTTTAAGTTCCCGATATACCCAAAGTTGTTGTCCTCTTCATTCATTTGGTTTGTTTGTGCCGCAGGTATGTTCGAGAAGCGACGCTTCCGCAATTTCCTGATCTACGTTCAGGACTTCAGAGAGGATGATCCAAAGACCTGGAAGGACTTTGATCCCACTAAGGCCAACATGCAGGGACTGTACGATAAGTTCGGTCTGGACAAGAATACGCAGGACTTTACGGGCCATGCCCTGGCCCTGTTCCGTGATGATGAGTATTTGAACGAGCCGGCTGTCAACACCATACGACGAATCAAACTATATTCGGATTCGCTGGCGAGATATGGCAAGTCGCCCTATCTATATCCGATGTACGGATTGGGCGAACTGCCACAGGGCTTTGCCCGTCTCTCGGCCATCTATGGTGGCACTTACATGCTGGACAAGCCAATTGACGAGATTGTGCTGGGCGAGGGCGGCAAGGTGGTGGGCGTGCGGTCAGGCGAAGAAATCGCCAAATGCAAGCAGGTGTACTGCGATCCCAGCTACGTGCCCGAAAAGGTAAGTTAGTCTTCTAGCGAGAATCTATAAATTCTATGATGCATTTATTTAAACAGGTGCGCAAGCGTGGCAAGGTTATCCGATGCATTTGCATCTTGGACCATCCGGTGGCAAGCACTAAGGATGGCCTCTCCACTCAAATTATCATTCCACAAAAGCAAGTTGGTCGCAAATCAGACATTTATGTATCGCTGGTCAGCTCCACTCACCAGGTGGCCGCCAAGGGCTGGTTTGTGGGCATGGTCTCGACTACAGTGGAGACTGAGAACCCGGAAGTGGAAATCAAGCCTGGCCTCGATCTACTAGAGCCGATTGCACAAAAGTTTGTCACCATTTCCGATTACTTGGAGCCAATCGACAATGGGCTCGACTCACAGATCTTTATCTCGGAATCGTATGATGCCACTACGCATTTCGAGACCACTTGCCTGGATGTTCTAAACATCTTTAAGCGTGGTACTGGCGAGACGTTTGACTTCTCCAAAATTAAGCACGAGCTCGGCGATGAGGATCAGTAAATGGAAACGGTTCGGTTCTTTGGTGGAAGGGTGAAAGCGCGTTTAAAGCAGACATGGGTCACGCTGTCGGACCATCTTTCAGCTCAACTACAACCAGCATCTCTAAATATCTGCGTCGCTCTGAGGCAATGACCCGATATAACAACAACATGAAAAAGAAAACATCAAAACAAAAGCGATACAAATACCCAAAAGAAAAATAAAAAACAAAATTCGAAGAATTCAAAAAACAAACAAAAAAACAATGCGAAAAAGAAATGTTTTTCCATCAGATCATAGGCGCATAATATTTTTCTGTGTATCGAAATTTTAGACATGTAATAAAAAAACCAAAAAAAAAGTTGCTTGCTTATCGCAATATTGGATACATATATATGTATGTATATATATATATATATGCCTAGAAAACTGAATACATCCACAATATAATACGAAATATACAGTAAATGGCGCATTATCGAACAGAGCCTAATACGTCTTATTATGCAAACGAATCTTATAAACTGAGCATATTATGTATTAGCCAAAATTGATTGTTGTGAAAAATATGAAGATACTTAAATGTATAACTCCCTAAATATCTATCTCACTTTTAGCAGCCACTTTCACTTTCCCCCCATTGTGAGCAAACCAACCGATTTATCCAATACAGCGCCTGCTTCTGACACCAGTATATATACAATGTTCCCCCAAAAATGTGCTACGCTCGATGTGCTTGCGAATCAGTTGTAAACGATTAATATGTATAACACCCATATATATGTACATATATATGTGTATATGTATATGTATATTGCTATCAATAGTTGCTTGGTTTTGTTTTGTGATTGAAGATTTGTGCACAAGAAACCACAGACCCAAATATATATATATCAGTATATATAAATATTATAAACCATTCTATGTACACGCAAAATGCAACAAATAAAGTTTTGTAATCCAAAGCCAAGCTGAAAATCGAAAGAAAATGAAATGAAATGAAAAGAAAAAAAAAGAAAAGCAAACAAGCAAATCGAATCGCAAATGTAAACAAGTCAAAAGATTATTTGAGCATTCATATATATATATTTATATATATATATATATATATATATATATATATATATATATATATATATATATATATATATATATATATATATATAGGCAGCGATACGAGAACAGGTCTACAAAACTATGGTATTCCGCATTTTCTGAATTTACATTTTTAATAAAAATAAAAAAAAATTAAAGAAATTCATATAATTTTTTATAGGGTCTTTGAGATGATAAACTATTTTCTAAGCTAATCGAACCACTACTTTCCCAGCTGTACATATATATATATATTTATGTGATTTCTTTATGAGTTCTCACAATCTAAGTAGAGCTTAAAGTTGCGCTCATTTCTGCTTTTATGTTCCTCATTTGAATATCTCATTCAGAATGAGGCATATATCCTTTAATGCATGATACTATCAAATTTTAAGGTGATAATATTTAATAATCTTCTGTATTGTTCACACTTAAATTTGGGATTTAAAAAAAATAAACCCATTAGAAGGCCGCATATTGAATATTTAGGAAATAATTTTATCGTTTTAAAAAGTATAAAAGAAAGGTAAAAGTATAAATCTTTCATTGTGCCCGATTCAATTCAGATGCCATTACAACTTCAGATTTTGTAAGCTTAGTTTTATTAGCAAAGATAGATGTATGAAATTGAAAGCGTAGTAGGAAGGAAGTAAACATTTACTATAACGATTTTTCATTCTTAGCATCGATAGTCGATTTAGTTAAGCCATATCCAAGCCTATTTAGACGACAAGAGGGGTCACAGGACAAGCATACTTAAAGTCATCATGTATTGTTATATGTATATAAGGTGACCAATGATATTCAAGAACATATATATATATATATATATGTAAAGTCTTGTAAGGATATACGGACATGGCTAGAATGACTCAGTTGGTCGTTATGTCCTTCGGACACGCCTTTTGTTTGTTACATGCATTTCAACAAGAACATTTTCTTTCTCTCTCTTTCTTACCAACAACCCCATCTATAAAGATCTGTATCACTTGAACTGGATATTTACTTGAAGCTGATATCGAGCCACTGCTTTAATGCCTTAAGCTTGATGCCCCGAAGGAAAAGTAACGGCACTTACCTATCGAAACGGAATCCGGCTGTCTGTCGATGTTTGTGTGCGTGTGACAGATTCCTTTTAAGAACAGTCCAAGAGAAGGTCGCTTTTTATTTTCGATTTCCGCTCAAGACGAGACGGGTTAACAAGCTCCAGCAGCTCAGATGAAATGGGTTCGTTCAGTGTTGCTATGTGTTTAAATGTATATATAGAAAGAAGTTTGTCTCACTAACTGTTAAATTACTTACGTCTTTATGTGAAAGTCCATTTTTAAATTTCAGTCAATGTTGCAACTAATTGAAAGGAAATCTTTGAAAACTTTTGATCTACTTGAAGAATCGGCTAAGAACTAATGTTGAAATAACAAAAAGTCTATGCCGAGTGCTAAATGTGGCTACAGGATGTCTACACCAAAAGTAAGAGGTTATCAATGTCTAGTCTAGGAGTAAACTCAACGTCTTCTATACCATATCGAGTATCGTGTAAAAATTGTTATTTATGGGAAATAATAGAGAATGCTAAGCTTAATTTGCTAGATAAATGCTTAACAGACGCACTCACATACACTCGCACGCGCTCTGCTTACTGCGCAGCTGACGCAGCTACTGCGCTTGGGCTGCAGACTGCATTGTGCGCTTTACTATGGCAAAGTAAATGTTGAATAACTTTTCTTCTAAGTGGACTATCAAACAAATTGAAATTGAGATAATGAGATCCATATGTGTGCGTTTGCCACAGGACACATCTTGCAAATTTGTGGGCAGCGGGCGAGGTATCCAGCATCAAACTTATGTCTTCAGCATTTAGGGTATTCATGCTGTGCTTATCATGATGCCACATTATAGATTTGTATCGTTAATAAGAAAATGGGATGAGTTATCGAAATATGAAACTCAAATTTCAAGTCTTTTGATTTGTGCTTTCGGACGGATGGCATGGATAAGACGACTCAGCTCGTTCTGCCTTATGAGTTTAGCCAAACCTCCTTCTGCCTGTTACGCTCATTTTCATATCAACAAGGTTTTAAAAAAGGATTTTTTATTAGCTGAAATTTAATTGTTATCGATTGAAATTTTGTAGACGTGTTAGTTTCCCAGTTAATAGCGCTAAAGCTGCTATGATATAAAGTGATTATATATGCTGTTGAAATATGTATGTGAACACCGCTGAATGTCTATCTCTTTCGCTAACATTATTCTTATGTTAGGTTCTGTTAATTGTAACGGACCTTCTTTCGCTTATGCTTTAAGTTCATTTTTCGGCTGCCTGCGTTGCAGCGTATATTCTTATGTATTTTTAGTCTCTAATAAACCTCTGAATCGAATATATGTGTATAGATTATTTCTGGTAAAGAAAAAAGGGAAAGAACAATATCAAAATTTATTTGTAAAAACCAAATATTTATATTATTTTAAAAATGCATCTACTTCTATGCCATGCACAATAGTCGAAACTCAGCTTTTGAAACAGCTATGGATATCATAGAGAATAGAGCTGACTCAAGTTTTCTTCTAATTTACACTATACAGGCACTTGTATATGAATGCCCATATACTCCTTGAAAACGGTTACAACTGCTCAAGGGTAAACGTGTGTAATAGAAGCCGGTGTAGCAGACCCTATAGAGTATCGATATTCTTGATCATAAAGATGAGCTTAGACAAACTGTGTCGTCTGGCCGTCCGTATGACTAGAGGACCATTAAAGAGAAGTTCAGTAAATTCATATTTTGAATTTATGCAATGGTATTTAATGTGGTTAAAAGTTAGAGTATCTATATATTTAAGAATTCAATTTAAGGGCCTACTTAGTACATTTCGAAGTCTAAGTTATTCATCAAAAGACCAGTAGAAATGTTGATTTAGATCAATACTGAGTAAATGAAATGGAATATCTTAAAAAAAGAAATACTTATTTATTTCAAATTTCAATGTTTAAAAAAAATTAATACCTTTTTATTACAAATTTCAAGTCTCTAGGTTTTATGTGTTCCTAGATCCAGGCGAGAATAGAAACGGATATATTGGCTATATATATGAATTCTTCATGTTGTGCTGACCGTGATTGGGCACGCCTCTCTCTCTCCCTTTGCCTGATTCGTAAGCTTCAATTTTCCATGAGCTAATATTAGATCATTTATAAAATATAGTATATATATGTCTAGCAATATGACTAAAACGGATCGATAGCTAGGGAGTCATTCAGACGAGTTATGCATTATACAACAAACTAGTTTCCTGTTTGGTTGCATTCATAACCTTTGTGCAGAGTCCTGGGGCAATTGATTCGGATTAGTGACGTTGCGCTTCATGATTGCAGACACAGCAAAACACGTCCTTCAAGTGGAACCAGTTTTTGACCACACCAGTTTCCATACTCGCTCATTAAAAGAAGAAGGGTGTATTCGGCAAGATATGTCTAGTTGGTATGAGAGATATTAATAGGTCGTGGATATAGATATTATATATACTATAGTTACAATGATGTTAAGAAGTGAATTTTGCCATGCCAACTAAGTGTTTTCATATCGTGAACGAGTATTGCGTAGTCGGTTGCGTTCGACTGCAATGGTTGCTTTTTGGTAACTGGGCAAATGCCAGTCAAAAAGTTTGGCGCCCAACGCAGCATGCAAGTCACATACACGAGGGACTGAAAATTTGACTTGGTCGTCCTTGTCGTCGTCGTCATCGTCATCGGCGCAGGGCTGCTGGGCATGGCTAAGCCTCATTGAAGTTCTCTTTCATGTCCTTGTTGCTTTTGTTCTTGTTTTTGTATTTGTATTTGTATGTGCTGTTGGTCAGCTAACGCTAACGAGCGAACGGCCGACGGACCCGAGTGACGTGTGACGCAGCGGACTCGTAATAACAAGCAGCCGCAGGAGCGCGCCACAAGGATAAAATACTTTGAACATCACATGCATCTATATACATACAAACTTACACACGCGCACATATGTATATAAACATGTAGGAAGTCCGCTATAAACATTTTCAACCTAAACACACGCTTACACGTCTTTAATACCCTTTATACTGCTATCTTAGAAGTGTAAAGAGAGGAGTTTTGTGCATTGCTGTTTGAGCATACTAATATATAGCATGTTTACGTATATTACAGAGAGTATTGAGAGAGAGAGAGAGAGGGAGAGATCGTATTATATTTATGGCAACCCCTTTCCATTGCTCCGCGAGCTCAGCAAACGAATGTGGAAGCTAAGCAAATGCGCAAATGCAACGGAACTTCTTTGCTTGAGATAAGATAAGCAGCTCGAAGCATACTGTAGAATATTTTCTTCTGACAAGAGAACAATGTTCTGTGTGATTACTTTGATTAAATGTCTATAAGTGTCAATGTATTAGCAATTGGTTAACGAATTAAAATAAATATTATCTCTTAAGTCAAGAGTGTGATCAAGTACGTCACGAAAAAGTTATTTTGCCGTCAGTTAGAGTTTGACAAGCATTGCTAATTGTGCATACATATATACATATATACATACATGTGCACAAATTGAGAGAGCAGTGTGAGTAAGGAAAAAAGAAATGACCAGCTATATATATGACCAGCTCGTAGAGTGTGTAAGATGATAAGAGAGCCGGACAAATACGAAGCTGTAACGGGACATGCCATACAGATATGCTGTTGGGAAGCTTATTTAGGTGTTCTCACCTACATATGCATGTATATATGTAAGTGTGGTACGGTTAGTGATTCGGATTTATATGCGAGTGGGCTCAGCCTTGGTTGCGCTGCGAGTTGACAAATGGAATATCTTGGCTCGTCGTCATTCTTAAGGCGTAATGTCATTAATTATAATTATAATTAAAGTATATGAGATATAGCGCATACGACACGTTGCCAGCCTGTTCGAAATCTCTGTAGTTTGAGTGTGGCGCGGCACTTGAAGCGACAGCAGCAGCAGCTACAGCTGCAACAGCAACAGCAACAACCGTCAACTACTTGAGCTCGGTTGATGCCACGTTTTTGTTTACTGCTGTTGCAGCTGCTACAGCTGTTGCTGCCGCTGCTGCTGCTGCTGGTGCCTTTCAATTACTTGCACTTCTGTTGCAAGTTGTTGCTGTTGCAAGTTGTTCTTGTTGTTGTTATTTGCTGTTGTTTGCATTTTCTTTTGCCCAAGAGCTTGTCAACAACTTCATTATCGCATGCGGCACTGTGCAACATCATCAACTCCCACTAGACAAGCAAATTTAAATCAATTAAGTAATCTTATTGCTGCCGCCGCTGCTGCCGCTGCTGCTGCTGCTCCTTTGCCTTTTGCCGTTGCTTGCTTTTAGGCGTCGCCCACGCCCAGCACGCCCACACGCTTTATGTGTCAAGCATTATAACTGTGGCAATTCGTTGCCATGTGTGAGCCCAAGTGTTTGCCCTCTCGGCTGGCAAACTTTTGCTGTGTTGCATATTTCGTGCAGATTAATTAAATTGGTGGCATGCAGCTGCCGGCAATGAGGCTGACTCCTGACAACGCTCACAATGTTTTAAGTATTGTTGCCAGCCGACTTAAGAAGTGAAAAGTATTATAAGGTCTCCTTTCTTTCCGTTATTCCAATAAATATGTTATTAATAATCGAACTGGAAAGTGTTGTCTGTTAATAAGATTCTAATTGGATCATGTTGTAAGTGTGCGTAGTATAAGAATTCCTATTGTAATCAGCAGAGAATTAGATAAAGAGATTCTATTATAAAGTGTAATATGAATTTTAATATAAAAATAGGATTTATTTAAAAAATATTTTAAATTTTTGCAACACTTTGAAATGCCTCCAAAACTAGCTGAATAAGTTATAAATTATAGCAGCATAATTATATTCTCTTAAAGCGACAAATTGGTTGTTCTGAGAATTCATACACAGCAGCTACAGCTTTTAACAGCTAAAGAGAATCACAACAGCGGCCGCATTTCCCCTGCGCACTTTAACATTAAAATTGCAGTTAGTTAACATAGACAGGCATGTAAATCATGGGGAAGAACCTGCAGGCATAACTAACAGTGCTTGCTCTTTGCTGTTAAATTGGCTAAAGAGATTCGCATGCACGCTTAACGGCCTCAACTATGGCCACACACAATGATAACTTAACAGAATTTTGCGCATATGCAGAGGTGTCTTAAATGAACACAGGCAGCAAATGTTAACAGCCTGAAACTGCAAATGTAAACAGTCGCCATGAATCTAATTGGATGTTAACATAGGCGCAGAAATTAACATTTGAAATTGCATGCGATAAATTACTTTGAAGTAGCTGCTGGTATAACGATTCTAATAAGAAATGTAATGAGTTGTTTGAACAGCATGTTAAATGCTGTTCCAATTGGAAAAGTTTAAAGTTTTTAGCTAGAAATGCTTTTATAAATGAAATTAGTAAAGCTAAATCAAGTAATTTTATTTTAAGCACTATCATCAAGCATATCATGTGAAACATGAAAGATCTGAGGCTAAATGCAGAGCATTTTAATTGCTGTCCAAGCGCTAAATAATTATGACCCACAAAACCTTCTCGGATGCCACAATGTGAGAGGCAGTGCAACAGAGGCGCCAATTGTCTAGCCTTTGGCGTTTGTTAGCAATTAAATATGTGCACTTCACGTCACAATTTCACAGCATTCAGCGCTTGCTTTGGATGTGCCACAAAGCCCATTAACGGCACCTAACTTGGCCAACTTTACACGTTTGGGACTGAGCAAACAATGGGTTTTCAGAAAGATTTTCCGTTACCTAACAAGCGGCAGTTTAGGCAGAATCCTGTAGGCTGTCCAATAACCAGGCCTTAGCCCCTTTCCATCGAGTAAGGCGTAAGGCGACAGCTGCCTAGCAAAAAGTCGAGATATGCTAATGTATGTATACCTATAGCACATAAGCCTGTACACCTGTGCAGGTGTTTCGGTACAAGCAACTTGTGAGCTCATCGGAGATCTCCAAGATAAATGCACATCTGAAGAAGAGTCTACTGTTAGAGTCTGCTACGTATACTTAATGCGGGGCATAATATATATGCTTTATCTGTGGTAGGTTAATAATATATATTATATATTATATTGTATTATAATATATATATAATATATATGAACTGAACTGTCTTTGGCATTTGTCCATGACTTAACATTCATGGATTTGCCTGTGATGCAGGTGCAAGCATGTTGGCAAAGTAACCTGAACTGTTATAGATCCAATGGAGTTTAGTTTATTTAGAGCATTATTGATGCATTAAATATTAGTATTAAATATTATATTGTATTTAAATATTATGCACATGTGGACCTACATCACAGCTTAAGACATCTGACATCAGAAGTCAACATCATCATAAGACATCATAAAAGATCGTCTGCTACAATACACAAAAGTCCTCCAGGTAACACGCAAGCTCAAGTAAGTTTTACTCACTGCACAATACCCGCTCACGCTCTAAGCCAGCTGCAAAGCTGTGCAATATTTGTGTTTGCCGAGCTGCGACGTCTGCGAGAGGCCTTCATATAAATGTTGCTAGATTAATGGAGCAGTGCAACAGTAGTTAAGTTGTTAAGGCTCCATAACTGTTGACTATCTCAGTAACTGCCACGCTGTGGCCACTGCTTGGCTGAGCTGTGTAAAACTCAGTTTGCTTTGTATATGCTACAAACTTTTTTAGGTACATCGATAGAGCAGCTTAGCAGCAACTCTAAGCTTTGCAAGAGGCAGAGTTTTGCTGCTGACCACGCTCACCTAGAGGCTCAGCTATATAATGCCATGTCTCTAGACATACATTGAGAAAACCAATATGCTCCTTCACTGCTTGAAAGATCAGCAATTACTTAGCCCAAAACGATGACAGCCCATAGACCTAGAACTAGGCCATGACTGAGCTCAAATTAGCCAGCTGTTAGTTGTCTACTTAAACAAGCGCATATATATCTATGAGTTATATATATCTATATATATCTGCTGCTATTTATGACAATCTGATAGCAGCTGCAGCTGTGTCGGCGCAGCTATTGTTGGCCCGCTTGGCAGGCTGAGTGGCATTTGAGTTTAAGCAGCAAATAAATTTGGCTTTCACCTAGTTGGAGCTGTAGCAATTTGCACTTCCGCTGTCGCGGCACAAAGGCTGCTTTTTTCTAGGGCTGGGTGTCCGGCAACTGTTGCTTGAATTATGTACTTTATGGACTCTGCGGCACTCAGTAAATTACCAGCAAGCGAGTCGTTTAAATGGAATGCTTAATTGCCGTGTCGCAGACAGAGACGTAGACGGAGCTGGAGCTGAAGTCGATGCCAAAGTCTTGATAGTGGAGAGTTGGCTCGAGGAGGCGCTGCTGGCTTTGACTTTTGGTTTGAGTTTTGTTTTCGAAGCTGGCTGCAAATTTGTCACTGAAGCTTGAAATATTGTGACAAAATCGTTTCGCCTCATCCCGTCTCGCCGCGCTTGGCTGGGCGCATAAACAAAGCTGAGATCGTAGCTCGCACTCGCAGCTGTGTTTACCTTCGAATTTTGGTATTCAATAATATTTGGCTTGGGGTTTTCGTTTGTTTATCTGTGTGTGTGTGTGTGGGTGTGCTGCTTGTCTACATGTCGTTTGCAAAAATATCAAATGCAAAACTCTGGTTGCACATGCCACGCCCACTCGACCCACCTGACCCGCCCCGCCCACTTTCATATGCGCTGACAAAAATTCTGCGGCGTTAGCCCTTATCTGTGCTGCGACAGCCATATTTACCTGCCAGCCAAAAAGTATATATAAGTGTGTGTATACGAGTGTGTGTGTGTGTGTGTGTGTGTGTGCTAGCTACTTGAGCTCCACCAACTCAAATATCCTTGCATTCCTTTTTTTTTGCATTCGCAGACGCAGGCAGGAGAAGCTTAGATTTGGCCCTGCCTCAGGCGACTTTTCAGTGCGCTACTATGCAGGACACATGCATATAGACAGACGTATTGATTAGTTGTCGAAGTGAGCACAGGAGGCACAGCAAATTGGATAATGTTGGCATGTGTTGAAACAAGTTCTGCTTTCTGTAGACAAAGCGTTAAAATCTCTCTCTCTCCCTCGGTCTCTCTCCCGCACTCTCTCTTCACTTTTTGTATTTAAATTTTAATACAGCTGCATGAATAAACTACATAACTAAGACTACTGGCTGACTCAAGCAACCACAGGCGACTCAAAAGCTTTCATGTCCTAGACCTGCCCCACAGAAATAGATAAATATGTAAAGTAGCTAAATATATGGATTGTTCTCATTGGAGCCCAAGCCATCTGGTTACGTAATATTATTATTAACAAATTTGTTTATAGTCTAGTATAAGACAGATTGCACATAAAAATATCAATAAAAAAAAAATTTTATAAATTTTCTTAAAGTTTATTTCACATATTTCCTTAAGTCTTACTCTGACAAGCCTGAAGACTAAGGCTTGTATTGAACTTGTTTTCGTTGATTCTTTTACATAAACAAAATAATAAATATAAAATGTGAACTCTCTTTTAAGCTCTATGACTTCTTTGACTTGGCCTTTAGCATAAGGCTTCATATAAGGCATTTGTTCCTTAGCACTTCTTCATTCAGTTCTGCAGCCTTTTACCATTTTTGTAGCAGCAAAAAGATCTTAAATCAGTCTTAACTAATTAAGCACAATCAAACTAGATTTGTTTTAAGACTCTGTGTTTTTTATGCTAAAATAAAATATGTTGACAGTTTCACAAAATATTAATAATTTCAAACACTTTGTTCAGGCATGAAAATACTAGATTTTAGGCACTCCTCAATAGCTAGCAGGCAGTGCAATAGGAATGGATCAAATCTAAAGCTAGAATTACCAACGCTGAGCCTTACACACTCAGCAATAGATAAGCTAGACTTAAGGGATGAAATACGCATGAGTCAGAGTATAAGAGCTCTAGCTCAAAGGAATAAATATCATTGCATAACTGAACGCCAGCACAGTCAAGTGTAGTCACACTTTCTATAGTAATTCTAGGAGATTATTAGTCAAGTTCAAGTAGCGAAAAGCTGAAAGCAGCAAACACAGAAATCAACTTAAACTACAACTTGAATCTATAAGATATATATATATATATATATATATATATATATATATATATAGACATTTAAAACAAAGATATTACGAAGATATATAAATTAGAAGTATATATATATAATAATAATCAACTTAAACTACAACTTGAATCTATAAGAATATATATATATATATATATATATATATATATATATATAGACATTTAAAACAAAGATATTACGAAGATATATAAATTAGAAGTATATATATATAATAATGATATAACAGTGATACATACAGAAATATAAATTCGAGATAAGATAAGAATATATATGCTATCTATAATATAAATATATACAAATATCGTAGCACAGATGTACATATGTATATATGAAGAACATATTCACTTAGAAGATACAAAGATCATTGATTTATAGATCATTTATATATATAGATCATAAATATAAATATACACATATATCAAAAAAATATTGAACATAAATATATGCAACATAGATTCATAGATCCCATAGATTCATAGATTATATATATATGCACATTATAGATACAAAGATCTGTAATACACAGATTAAAGATTGAAAGATCATACATATATCTGCCATAAATATGTGTATCACAGACAGAAATTAGATATACAGATAATAATTATATAGACAATAAATATAATCACATCATGAATATATAAAAGAGTTATAAACACGTATACACAGTAGAATTACCAACGCTGAGCCTTACACACTCAGCAATAGATAAGCTAGACTTAAGGGATGAAATACGCATGAGTCAGAGTATAAGAGCTCTAGCTCAAAGGAATAAATATCATTGCATAACTGAACGCCAGCACAGTCAAGTGTAGTCACACTTTCTATAGTAATTCTAGGAGATTATTAGTCAAGTTCAAGTAGCGAAAAGCTGAAAGCAGCAAACACAGAAATCAACTTAAACTACAACTTGAATCTATAAGATATATATATATATATATATATATATATATATATATATATATATATATATATATATATATATATATATAGACATTTAAAACAAAGATATTACGAAGATATATAAATTAGAAGTATATATATATAATAATGATATAACAGTGATACATACAGAAATATAAATTCGAGATAAGATAAGAATATATATGCTATCTATAATATAAATATATACAAATATCGTAGCACAGATGTACATATGTATATATGAAGAACATATTCACTTAGAAGATACAAAGATCATTGATTTATAGATCATTTATATATATAGATCATAAATATAAATATACACATATATCAAAAAAATATTGAACATAAATATATGCAACATAGATTCATAGATCCCATAGATTCATAGATTATATATATATGCACATTATAGATACAAAGATCTGTAATACACAGATTAAAGATTGAAAGATCATACATATATCTGCCATAAATATGTGTATCACAGACAGAAATTAGATATACAGATAATAATTATATAGACAATAAATATAATCACATCATGAATATATAAAAGAGTTATAAACACGTATACACAGATAGATAAAAGAAACATAGATCTAGACATATATATAAATTATAAATGCAGTTTCATAACAAAACAAAAATCTTAAGAAATATTTATAATATTTCAAGTATATTTTTGGTTAGTTCAAGTGAAAGTCTCTTCGCTGCTGCAATCATTCATAGCCAGTTCAACATCTGCTTCGCATGAGCATTGCTGGCATTGCTATCCCCGCTCGATCTTCAACCTGACAGTTGCCTCTAATTAGCACCTACGAGTGCTCTGTGCTCTGTGCTCTGACAACCGCTGCGACATCCCGCTCCATTTGTAGCCATGCCTGCGGGCTAGCAGCTCCCTCTGCTGCCACCTTTGCCAAACGCCACATTAGCTGCCCTTGTCTGGGCCGGGGAGTCGCCCCTGACCATTGTGTGTGTTTTTATACGATTTGCTATTTTTTCCGGATTTTTGTTTGGCATTGTTGCCGCACGCTGCGTCCCGCCTCGCCTCTGCCATAGCAAATGCTTTTTTTGCGTTCGCTCGTTGCGTATAAAACTGACGCCAAATTTCCTTGGCGTCAGCCAATGCACAACACACACGCACACACACACATAGACAGCACCCACACTCACACAATGATGCATTCTCTCTGCTGGCTGTTGTTGTTCTTTGACTCTTCGCTCTGGCTGTGTGTCATGTCTCTGATTTTTTCCCTACTTCGATTTTTCGGTTTCGTCGAAAAATTAAAAAAAAAGTAACAAATGTGTGTGCTTGTGTGTGTGTGTGTGTGTGCGCGTGTATTCGTGCAGTTTGTCAGTTTCGCACAGCAGCCGCCCATTTGACTCCACCTGAGTTTTATGCAACAAAAGTTTTGCCTTCGTGCATATTGGTAATTTATTGGCATAAAATGCCAGGCAACACGTAAATAATGCACACAAATTTGTTGCTTCCATGCTTGACTATAAAAACACACACACATACATATATATATATATATATATATATATATATATATATATATATATATATATATATATATATATATATTCATAAATATATATGCAATTGCTGATGCAAGTCGTTAAAGTAGCAAAAACACTATTTGACTTGAGTCAGCTATCGTAACTCTTGGCATATCTTATAGATACGTATCTGCTTTTGGATTATTAAACGGTTTGTGCTAAAAATTGTATTATCTATTTGAACGTCTTGCTAGAAAATTGTTGATTGTAATACGTAAACGTAGTTTCAATTGACTATTTAGTCTTTAGAGAACTCAGATTATTTCTCGAAATAGCCATACTTACTTTTTATTTATTTAGTAATTAGTCCGATAGTAGTCTGAGAGAAGTCCGACAGTATTACGATAGCATTTCGATATTATTTCAAGAAATAGTCGCCTGATAGTAGTCCGAAAAAATTCCGATAGATAGTAGTCCGATAGTAGTTCGATAATGGTCCGAAAGTAGTCTGAAAATAATCCGAAAGTACTCCGAAAATAGTCCGAAAGTACTCCGAAAATAGTCCAAAATTATTCCGAAAATAGTCAGAAAAAACGTAGAAAGTAGTCCGACAATACTCCGAAAGTAGTCCGAAAAACTCCGAAAATACTCGGAAAATACTCCGAATGTAGTCCGACAGTACTCCGAAAGTAGTCCGACAGTACTTCGAAAGTACTCCGAAAATACTCCGAAAATAGTCCGAAAGTAGTATTCCGAGAAACGTCCGATAGTAGTTCGATAGTTATCCGACAGTAGTCCGAAAGTAGTCCGATAGTAGGTCGATAGTTATCCGACAGTAGTCCGAAAGTAATCCGATAGTAGTAGCATAGAATTCTCCACTGGTTTTAGCTTACCAACAGTAGCCGTGAATGGCGAAGTCTGTTGATGATAAAAGCGGAAGGTGCTTGAAGCCATTTCATTTACAGAAAGCTTGTTTATTTGTTAACCTTTTTAATACTATAGGGAATACACACGTAGCTATTTGCGTCTCATATATTTCTAGAGTTATAAAATGTATTATGTATTATTCTAGCTGGCACCTCAGCATAAAATTCATTTCCGGCATATTTGTACGTCGTTCAAGTGTCAGAGGCCGTGGAACGAGGCGTGTGGGACGTGAAAGTGCTTTTTACTTGTCGCCACAACGAATCGACATGCCCTATCCGCATGCGTTCAGCCAGCCAGTCAGCCCACCAACCAGCCAGCCATCCTGTTCATCCTGTTCGACCCATCGAACTCCACTGCAGGCAGCCACAGACTTTTCACATCCATTTCCACATGTGGAAGTTCAATATTTCCGTTAAATGCGCGACATGTTGTTCGTCCGGCGATTTCCTCCGTTGTTGACATTCGACCCGATGTTATTTTCATACTCTGCTTACAAAGCGAACAAAGTATATGAGTGGGAGCAATAAGCGACTCATGCTCTGCATCGATCTGTCTCTATGTATAGAAAGAGAGAGAGAGAGAGAGAGAGAGAGGGAGAGAGAGAGAGAGAGAGAGGGAGAGAGAGAGAGATAGAGAGAGAAAGATAGAAAGAGAGAGAGAGATAGAGAGAGAGACATAGAGAGAGAGAGAGAGCGAGAGAGGGGGAAAAAGAGGGAGATAGAGAGAGTTTTACTTGAGTCCAGCTCATCAATTAAAAGATTTATCGACAGCTTTAGTGTGCGGATCGTATATTTGATCTGATACCTGATCTCAATAGTTCCATAGTCCCACAGTCCAGAAAATAAAGTATTGTGCAGTCAATAACATACAACTGCCTTCTTCCCTTCAGTCTTCTGGTTACCTATTAGTCTCTAGTGATGCTCAATAATCCGTTTGTATAAATTGATAAATCATTTCTCATTATTCCAATTAGCTGCCTTCCACTCAATTGCTCAATAGCCATAACTACCAAGAGAGAACAGTATCTGGATTTAGGTTAACTATTTCTGAGTATTCGCGTTTTAAAAAAGGTAAATAATATATATATATATATTACTGACAAATCGGTAATTATGAAATATATATATATTATTATAAATATATTAAAATATATAAAATAAATTTCACATCATTTAAGCCATTAAAGCGCTGACCAAAGAGTCAAGATTTTCCTGTTCAATATGAAACCCATTCAAATTTGAGCGCTAAAGCCTGGAATTTCTTATGTAGATTCTTATAAATCAGCAGAAGTCTATAATTGAGAAAATCCTTATATTGCACAGCTTGACAGCTACAGCTCGAACATTTGACAAGTGAGTCACTATGGACTTTCTCAGCGACTCTATAGAGTGAGCCATTGACCCATTGTCTCTACAAATATTCACAATATGTATGGATTTAGGCTGTAAGTGAGTGCAGTCAGTTACGACAGCAAAGTTCTTACCTATTTTTGCCGTTATCTCAACTATTTCTTTAAGCCAAAAGCATGATTAAGAACCAGGCATTTGGGCCACGAGAAGGCGCTGCTTGAAGATGAAGATGGAAAGAGCGAAAAGCTAATACTGCTAGAACATGTCTGGCAATTGTGGCAAGAGGAGCGCACTTAGGCATATACAAGCATATATATGTATATATGTATATATATATATATATATCAATGATTTAGTGACCCAAAAAACCAGTCAACATTTTAGTAATCGGCCAAATGGCTGAAGGTGCCTAAGAGATTAAATAAGACAAATGAGCGAGTGAATGTGGCCTCGTTTCATACAAATTCAGCTAGCAGATGATTCATATATACTTTATTTAATATGCATATACAAATAATTTAGCTGCATTTATGTATTCTATCAAAAAACAGATTCTTTGAGCTGCTATACAAATTCCCAGAAGTGCAAAAATTATTCAGCTAAAGGAAATGTTAATGGAATATTTACATAAAGCCTTGAAATTGATTTTGAAACGCAGAAAAACGAGAGTTGTCTAATGGAGCTAACCCGACTAAGATATATTTTAACTTTTTAAATACTCTGAAAAAGGAGCAGAAAATGTTGATATAAATGTGGATTTCCATGATTTTGGAAAACTATCAAGCAAACTGAGAGTTTTAAAAAAATATATATACCAAATTTGGTGACAATCTATAATAACTAAAGCTCGATATCGTGCTCAGTTTATTTTTATTTTAAGGTAGCTCAAAGGGCATCTGAGACAAATCCATCTCTTTGCAGAGAGCTCAAAGATATATATCGAGCTGGAAAAATCATTTCAAATTGGTTTTATTTGACTGCATTTAAATATATATTTGTATATATATATATATTTATATTCTTGATTATTTTCTATAGAACCTAAGTTTAGTAGCTCTGGAAATAAGCACTATGATGCAGCGCTCAATAAACAGTGACTCGCTTAGGAAGACTCATTCAATGTTTGCCATTCGCTTGGTCTACACAAACGCATTTCATGTTTATGCGCGTGTGTGTGTGTGTGTTAGTGGTATATCTATGACTAAACCTATAAATAATTAGCCAGCTGCCGGCACAATCAACAGAGCAGGCCATTTGCATGCGCTAAAAAGCAGGACACACACAAGAGCATTGCCTAGTTAATGGCGCTCGAACGGGCAGCGCGTTTAGAGCGGAGGCGAGTGGTGTCCAGGGGCGGGGCTATCAGAATCGAAATTGTTTTAATTGAAATGGAAACGCGTAAATTTAAGTAGTGTGCGTGTGCGTGTGCGTGTGCGTGTGCGTGTGCATATGTCTCTGTGTGTGAGTGTTTTTCTATTTGCATTCAATTTCACTGTGCAACAAAACCCAAATTGCAATGGACACTAAAACGGACAGAGCCAAAAGGGTTTTGCGCCGCTGCGTGTGCAGCAACAACAAGTAGAAGTTACAGAGTAGCATGTGCCTGACTAGGATATACCCTGCACTATGACTGAATGGCTGTTGAACAGACTCTAGCATAGGGCATACTTCTGAATGACCTCACTGTGCGCCCGCTCTATGAAAGTTGCTTTATTTCATAACTTTAATGATTATTAAGCGATATTCTTCATGATTATTCAATGCGTAATACGGATAGCAAAATGTGCATAAAAACCAAAGAACAGATATTTATTTAGTACACTTTAGAGAAGTCAATTGAGGTATGGCAAGAAAAGAAACAGCTAAATATGAAGTTTACTCAACTCACAGCGCTGCCTCCTCAAGTAATTCAAGTTTAATAAAATAATAAAAATGAAAAAAATATAAAATAAATTATGAAATTAAGAACCAACAGAAATTCATAATTGAGAGATTTGGAAGGGACCAACAGCCGAAAAGACGGACAGATTGACTGAAACACAAATTCAAAGACAGGCAAAGCTAAATCGACTTCGCAGTTGCACACATTTAAATGGAAACAAAATACGCTCAGCTCGCACATGCAACGGCTTTAGGGTATCAAAAGAAGAAGAAGATGAAGCAGGGGCACGTCGGCGTAGGGGTGGCAGGGACAACGAGCAAAGTGTTTATTAACTTTGGCTGTTTGATCCACTTTGCATGCCAGGTCCTGGCTATTGTTGTTGCCTCTGTCTGTTAAAGGATGTTTGCCATCTGCTCTGTGGCCAGGCAGCATCAGCAAAAATAGCTGAGGAAGGCAAAGAGCAACAGGGAGAGGGGGAGACGCAGAGAGAGAAGGGCGAGAGTACGTGCGAGTCAGCACAGAAAAGATAATTCAAATGTAATTTACAAAAGCACTCGTTTGATTTGTTACTTGTGCAGACGGGTTTGGCTCCGCAGCTGCATCAATGCATCTGTGCATGTTGGCCGCTGGCCGGGATTAGGGGCTCGGCCCTTAAATTAGTTGAACTGGCAAGTGGCAAGTGGCAAATGGCAACTGAAAAGCCAGCCCCCGAAAGTACATAAACAAAAAACAAAAAAAAAACTTAAATTGAAACTAAGCTCGAAGATAGACAAGACCTCACAATGGCACAAAAAAAGAGAGCTATATTATGAGCCGCTCTGTTGTGGACGCTGTTATTTCTGAGCATAATTATTAGCTAATTAGATTTACGTAGCGAGCTAATTAAGGCTGCACAAAAAAGAAATGCTTATGCCAAATGCAAACTCAATATTTAGCCCAACCACCAGAAGGGGCCTGGCTTTAATCGCTGCCAGATTAAACAAATGCATTGAGCTATAACAAAATTCTGAAACCATCATCAGCCAACTCGTATAAGCCCTTTGCCAGCTTGCGACACGTACAATAAATTAACTTAATTAGTCGCCTTAGACTTGTGAAACAAAATAAAGCCAGATTTGGCGACCATTAGTCGACTTTTATATCAGTTAGAAATCCAAGTTATGGACGCAGAAATCGTGCTTTATTTATCATTGCCTCACACACATTGCCTGCCATACTCGTTAGCGCTGTAAAAAGAGTATATTAGCTTTGTAGCAAAGCACAATTTTGTACCCTTTAAAATTAAATAGGATATCTATGTGCGACTCTAGCGCAGTTTGTCCATATCAACACAATATTTTGAAATTTTAAAATATTTATTTATATCTAAGCGCGTGGCAATATTAAGTGTTTAAACTCAGTTCAAGCTCAAATTGTTTTATACTTCTTTGAAGATTGAATAAAAAATGAGTGAAAAAATCTTTTTACTCATTACGTATTACGTAGTCGAATAAGTCCGGTTTCTTTTAAGTGTTAATCGTATAAGGATCTAGCTTAAAGGTTTTTCGAACAAATGTAGTATATATATATATTTTTATATTTTATAAATTATATTACATATTTATATATATATATATATATATATATATATATATATATCAATTGTTACAGCTAAATAGATCTACGTCTGTTTCTCTGTCCCACTTCATTTATGAATGATTCTGTAGCACTTAGATACCTGATGTATGCCTAGGATTAGGAGGATAACCAATTTATAATTATCTATATAGTACAAAAGTATATTTGACTTCCAATCATAAGGTCTATTAATAATAGTATAGATAATTTTTTCAATTATTATACGCAAAGCACAAATTCATTTTAGTTATTGATAACTTCAATTAAAATTGATATCAAACTTGCATTATTTAGATTTATTCCATATATTTTATGAACTCGACTCATCCAATCGGTTGCTATTGAAGTGAACACATATTAGAGGTAGCATACTTATTGCCAATTGTGTGTGTTTTCTATGGATTATATAAGCAATGCTTATAAGGCCTGCTTGCGTGGGCTCAGGGTATTTCCCAGAGCGACACTTCAGACCTAAGCACTCTTTCTTGCTCTTTTCAGACAATTTGTATGTTGGCAAAGCAGGAACTAACCTTTCAAATAGCACAAGCAAATACATAACCAAACTCTAGCGCCATTTCAAACAGGCATTGAGTGCTCGACTAAGAGATACCCTGACGCCAACTACAAGCTGCAAAATGGTACTTGGCGAGCAAAGTCTGTGTATATTTTTAAATATTTCACACAGGATACAGATTTGGGTGATAAAAATAATTAATTATTTGGGTGATAAAAATAATTATAAAATAATTATATTTATGTTATTGAGCCATGCTCTTAAGGTAGATTCTTATTAAGATTAACAAAATATTATTCAATTTATATATAATTTTTATAATAATTAATTTTAATAATAATAATTTTTTTTAAATAAATAAATGTCGAAATTAGCATTATTTCTTAATGATAATTAACCTATTTAAAATAAAAGTCCTTAACAAAATATTTATAATTAATTTTAATATTATAATTTAATATTATTTTTATATCTGAACATTATATTTATTATTCTTATTAAATACATCATCATCATTATATCATCATTTCATAATTATCAGCATCTAAATGACGTCCTTAACTTAATAATCATTATGCTGATGACTATTTAATTAATGATCATTATCGTAATGATTATTATCCTCAATAATATTAACTTGATGACTGAGAACATTAATGATAATTATATTGCTGTCTTAATTATTCACAAAACAATTTCCTAATGAATTTTAAATAAATTACAGTTGCGCTTCATTTACTAAATAATATTAAAATATTTACCTAACATAGAGGAAGAGGTGCTCTGCTTTGAACCATTAACTAGCAAGACATCAAGCTTACGCCTGAAGAATCGCTTGAGCACGCTTTTCTTTATATAAGGCGTGGAGCTCCATTCAAAATCGAGTTGATATCTTGAGCTGTTCTCTGAGTTAGTTTTTGCACTCGATTATTAAGTGAGCAATGAGAGTACTCTTGGATGCTTCTAGCATTGGAGCTCACTTATCTGCTGCTGCACACTCATAGACAATTCTTATTATGTAGCTGTGCGTTACTAATTAGCTTCGATGTTAGATATAGGATCATAGAGAGGTGTAATCAGGCAGCCTTAATTCCATAGAATCATCACACTAATAATGTTTTTCTTCCATTTTGAATTATTTATAGAGTGAAGAGAATATTCCACAAGGCCAAATACGAAATACCCTAAACAAATTCAACTTCTAATATGAACATAATAAAACGAATATATGCCCTATGAGAGGCACGCCTTTTTCTATATGTTACATCCTCTTGCAGAATGCCAACTCAGATTGTATAACAAAAGTCAGCTTAATGATCGACAATAATACATAAATACAGTTATTACTCATAGGTAAAACCGCCTGAAGCAAATGCTTTACACATAAATGAATGTTTTAAAGCGTAGCCAGGTAAGACAACACCTGGCCACATGAAACAGTAGGGCAACGGGCGTTAGGCTACACGGCGCAGGAACCCGCTTGGGAGAAACAGAGCGGGGATTGGACAGGCAGTTGCCAATCTGAAGTGGTGTAAGCCTGGCAAGAACTTTGCCTTACATTGGCGTGCCGTTTGACTAACTGACTAACTGACTAAGTGACTTGACTGGCTGACTGACTGACGGACTGACATTTGAATTACCAGAAGAGCTTGAAATGCCAAGCGGCAGAGTGCAGGACGAGGACGAGGTTGAGCGGTAAGTCGGCAGCTCAACCAAACGAACTCTCAACACAAACTCAACAAAATGACACGACTTGAATTGGCTGCCAAGCGTGAACGCATACAAGTTGGAGTTGGTCGAGTCAGGACTTGGCCAAGAGAGAGCAAAAAAAAAAAAAAACAGAAAATATAAAAAAATTACCAGCTGAAACAAGAAGGAAATAGCAGGGAGAGAAAAGTTGAAGTTCTTTTGCAGTTGCCTATTTACTTGGTCGAAACTAAGTGAAAAGTCTTGCAGTGAACTTTGAGAAGCCTCCAATCAAATTGCATCAAACAAGGCATAATTTATGTGCCACATTGGCCCCAAAAGAGCGCTTTAAACTGCAACAGATTCAATTCTGAATCAAAGTAACAAAAAAGGCATTAAAAACAATGCTCCAACTCCAGTTTGTGGACTCGCCTCGGCAATTCGGCGACAGCGACTGTCCTGCCCAAGGACTGGGGCAGCGACAGCAACTGCTGCTGGGATCCCATCGCCGTCCTGGCTGGTAATTGCAGATTTATGACCAAAAACATGTGGACATGAAAAATAGCGAGAGACATGCACCAAGTCGAGTGGCTTTTGCTTTACAGGTTCAAATATGCTTTAACAACTTGTGATAAAATAGGAAAAACATCGATTCACATACGAAAATAGCTAAGATATGGAGTCAATATTCCGAACTATGTTATGCGAATATGTGATGAGAGAAGAGCAACACAATTAGATGTTAATCAGAGTTGGTTTTATACAAATAATTTGAAATCAAACTTCTCCTTTATCTGTAAACCATATATCAGCCGAGTCGATCTCGCTTTGAGCATCTAAAGCATTTCAACTCAACTGATAGCAATCTATTTATTACTATAATATAAACAATCTCAACAGCAGGAAACATCATTTTGTTATTTGAATTTCAATCCTTCATAGCACTGATATTGACAGCTATGCATTGATTCCAGACTAAAATACTTCAACTCTGTCAATACTTGATATTAGGTCTTAAACAACGCGAGATAGAGATTTTTGCATTTAACTCATGCTCAGGCTATCTCACTCAAGCAAGTTCACATTGCTTCATTGTTCAAAGATAAAGATGAACAATGTTTAACTGAAATGGAAGTCATGAAAGCAATAGCAGGAAGGTCCCACTGAATAAAAAGATTCATCGATTGGTTTATCATTGAGTATCTATGGATACTCTAGGCAAGACTTTAAAGAGACTACTCTTAAGAGAAGTGCACACATATTTTATGACTATTCTATGTAATTCGTAAGTATTTTTTCTTCTTTTTTTTAATTACTGTTTTTATGTGCAATCTCTCTTATACTAGACAATTAACAAATTTGTTAACACTATTATTACGCAACCGTATGGCTTGGGTTCCAATGAGATCAAACCATATATTTACCTAGTTTACATATATTATAATTAGTCACATACCAGGGTGCACATGTAATCATTCTGAGAGTCTTGTTCTGGTATCGCTGTATAATTTCGATATTTGAATTACTAGCAGTACCCCATAACTGCAATGCGTAGGTCCATACTGGCTTCAGTACGGCCTTATATAGCCTTAATTTGTTTTCAAGACTAAGTTCAGATCGTGGTCCTTGACCTTGAGCTGCTCTCGTTTCGATTTGATGTGCTGCTTCCAAATTAGACGCCGATCAAGATGAACACCTAGATATTTTACCGATTCACTAACAGGTATAGCATGACCGTTTAGTGTGACTGCAGGACAACTTCCAGTTCTCAGGGAAAATGTAACTGGCACTGACTTTTGCGTGTTCACTATTATTCTCCACTTTTGAAGACAGACTTCAATTAGACCGAGTTCTTCTTGGAATAAGTTGGATGCCACTTGTGGGTCACTAATCGTAGCAATGATTGCGGTATCATCAGCAAATGTTGCTATCTCCACAGCGTTTGTTGTAGGTAGTTCAGCTGTGTACATTGTATACAAAACTGGACCCAAAACACTGCCTTGCGGTACAGCAGCTTCAGAAGTGTATATATTGGATGATTGGACATGTTCTTGTAGTATGAAATGCATGAAAAGTTTTTTAAATTAATTGGGAATATCGCAATTTCTATATAACTGAACTGTTTACAAAAGTATTCTAAATAAATGCAATTAAAAGTCTTATATAAAAATTTAAGAATTCAAACAGTTTGATTAGTGTCAATAATTTAAATAAAAGTTTAACTGCGCAAACACAAATTTGAAGTCTAATTGAATTCAACAATATTCAGTGCAGATATTGAAAAACTTAATTTAACTTAGAAAATGTTACGTTAGAGCTTCTATTAAGCTTCTTAGGAAAGTGCATGCACTGACTCGGAGGTAGCCGCTGCTGTCTCAAGTATTTCGGCTCATTTCTATAATATATTTAATTCAGGTCGAAGTAATATACATAGTGAATACCCTACCAGAGATACGCAAAGTTTAAGCCACTCATGCATATAGCATGCATTGTTCCGCTTTTATTATTATATTTATTTATTATTATATTAAATTTTGTTATTATATATTTAGCAAAACGTATCAAATTGCTTACGGAATATTTAAATAAATATTTTAAATTAAAGATTTTTTTTGAATGGCTAAGTACACAAAGTTCATCATTCTGCTTAAGGATAAAGGATATTTATATGTGATATAATAAGATACAATTCTATATGCTCCATATCAATATGTGCCTCGCATGCCCTACTCACGTGACGTATTCGAGCTTTATTATGCTTCAACTATAAAACATATCCATGCCCAGGCCACACTAAAAGAGGATTCCATAGAATAGAAAAATCAAATCAAGGAATTTGAGAATATTTCCAACTGATATTTTTACATAGATTTTAAATTCGTGATTGAGAATTAATCATAATTAATAATCATAACTTGATAACTTCATTCGCCTATTCCACAATCTAACACAACAAAAGTCTCTTTTAAAGACTTTGATATTTGAGACTTTGAGCAAGCCGCCTAAATGCCACAAAGTCGAGTTAAAAGTTGTTTAAAGGAATATCGCCTTATTTCATAACTCTTGCCCGCATGCTGGCCCACTTTAGAGCCAACTTAGCAGCTCGTATCCATTTGTGGACTCGACGCATAATTCTTACCAGCTGAATGAGCCCACAATTTGCCCAGCACAATGCCAGCTTCTATGGAGTGGAGTAGAGCTCAAACGAGGCCGGACTGCAGTTGCAGTTGCAATTACGTGCCGTTTAGTTACCACGGAGCATTATGGTCGCAACATGTTGATCGGGCTGCATTCCTCACCTTGTGCCGGATATAAATTAAGCTCGAGCGCCAGATGAATGGTTGGCTGGGGCCTATGCTGTGTTATCTATAGCTCCGCTGGGATATTGGCCTGTTTTTAATTAAGAATTCCGCTTCAAAGTTACGTCGCCGAGTGCCTTCACGCGTTCGTCTTTTGCGCTTTGTATAGCGACGAATCCAAATCCAAATACAAATACAAATCAATCTGCATATTGAAAATGGCGTAGCTATCAGAAATATGCACATAACTTGCTCCTGGTGGCTAGTGGCATAAGGAGCCTCCGAATCGAGACGTCGAGTCCTTGTCGTTTCTTTGGTCGGCTTCTGCTGCACAAAGCAAAAACTTCGCCCAGGCCCAGCGCCAGGATACTGGGCTATTTTTTGTATTTATTTATTTGCTGCCTGCTTGCATGTGATGGCAAATTGAAAAACTAATTTCCAACAACAAAAGCAATGCAGGCGCTGCTCCAAAAAAAATGCTTTGCATAAAATTTCCATAATACAATTTCGATAATTTCGCAAGTCAGAAAAACTGCAGTTGCCTCGCTGCAGCTGACAGAGCGGCAAACTTGGCGCTGCAAAAAAGTCCCCAGCTCCCAGTCGCAGCCTCTGACAAGCCATCAAATTTGGTTAGCGGAAGGTTGACATTCCCCTTCAGATTTTTTGCCACATTCTCAGTGTGCATGTTGAAACAAGGTGTGAACAGCGACAGGCAGCATCAAGGATGCGGCTTGACTCGCGCTTTGGCAGGCAACACAACACGGCTGACGTCATCAATCAATGAATCCTAGCCAAATGCCTCTCAAGATCAAGATTAGTTAAATGTTATTCGTTGCGCTAATAGAAATAAGCTGGAAGGTCAAACCGAAGCTATCAGAAACGGAATGAAGCCTGCTCCCGGTTATCCTTGTCGCAGCGAAATCATAGTCGAAGATTAAGAGACGCCTCAAGTGGAGCTGGAGCTACGAGCAGAGACGCGAAAACTTGAACTTTAGCACGTTCCGATGCCACTGTCAGCTATTTTTCCCTAAACTTTTTTCCACATGCCAACTTTGCTCTTAGCTTTGTTTTCCTTCCTGACAAATGACAAATGATGTCGGCGCATCCTTTTTTCCAACTCGGCAATTCGACAGGATGTTTGTGTGTGTGTGTGTGATGGCAAGTGGCATTCTGACGGGTCTTCCCTGCGTCATAAAACCCCCTTATTCAAATCCTATATCTTCTGCGATTGCCAGCACAGAGCTTCTATAAAATAAGACGCAGACAACTATTGACGTTGGCCGCTGTAAATGAATGAGTCTCGAATGTGGCAAAAGCTAAGCTGAATACCTTAAGCAGTACAATTTATTTTCCATTTTTTACGTCTGCTTATGTAGCTGATATCAATAAATGTAAATATCGTTATGCTTGATTTTAAAAGTGCCTTACTTAAGATTAAGAGCGCTAAATAGACAAAATGTCGTTTGTGAGTTCCCGAAAGGACACAATGTTTATGTTTATTTTATCAATTTAATAGCCCTTTCTTAAAAGAGAATTTTCCAACTCATTTTTGGTTTAAAAATAGTTAAATTTATTTATCAATATTTTGGTATTTAGAACACATCTTAGAACTTAAAGGTTCGTTTGAGAAGGACATCAACAATGATGAATGACCATTTCTATTTGCTTCTCTTTGCCCACTGACAAGCATAATGACTCTGTCTGAAAGGTCTCAATTGCTGTCTCACTCTCACTCGACAACAGTCAGTCACGACTGACGTCCCAATTTGAAGCGTAGACTCAAGACACAAACTCCTCGGATACAACAACTCACGCCACAGCTCTCAGCCTGACAGCAATACTACTGCAGCAGCAGAAGCCAATCATGAAGTGGCAAACTTAGACAAGAGATTCTAGTGTTAATTTCATAGTATCACATATTATTATATTAGCCATATATATATATATAAATCACAAGAGTCAACAGCAACTCAATTGTCAAAATTAATTTAAGTTTCCAGCAGTGAATTTTAGTATTTCCCTGATATGTTAATATATATATATTGCATTAAATTTGAATGAATGAATCCGTTAAAAAATTAATAAATAAAAAAGATTATTAGAGCATAATATATACACACTATATGTTCTAATAATATATTTTATTTATTAATTTTTTAACGGATTCATTCATTCAAATTTAATGCAATTCACAAACTGCAAACTCTATTAAAATAAATTGCGTGCTCAACAAATAACAAAATATTATAATTAAATCGCTTCCAAGCAAGAGCAAAAGTTGTAAAATAATATTTTTATTTACATATATATTTATATAAAAAAATATGTATTTATAAATATATATTATTTCATGTGAAATGCAAGTCAAGAATTATTTATTAATTCACGAAAAAAAAGCTTTTTCACTTTTACAAATTTGGGTAAATGTCAATTGGGCATTTCGCACAGATAAATATATGTACATATATTTATATACAAACATATATATTTAACAAGTTGAAGAGCTTTTGGCTTATTAGATGAAGATTTGCCATGAGTTGGACTAATCTCAACTAGCATTTCAATGCGATTAGCTTTTGTAGGCAAGTCTCTCGACTAGTTTATATAGCGCAGAATCTTAAATGCAATTTGCAAGCCAAAATGTCGCTCGGACTTTGATTCCATGCGAAAGTCATTTGGTTGCAGACTTCATATCTGTTTGCTTTGGTAAATGCTCTGTGGGCTTATTATTACTTTGTCTGTGTGTGTGTGCGTGGGAGTGTGCTCATGTGTGAGTGTGCGTGTCTTGTTTGAGGCAACTGCAAGCATGCAGAAGTCATACATAAATGTAGCCTGAATTTCACTTTTAAGATATCAATTAAAGCCAGTAATAACGCTTGAGTCGGGCGCAACCGACTGCATAATGCTCTTTCGCGGTCTGAAAATATGTCAACTTTTTAACTAAGATTCTAATATTTTATATATATAATTTATAAGTCTAATTTATACAATTTATAAGTCTACTTGGGGAGGACATCAACAGCGATTCACTTGCAGGCGAGTTCAGCTCTAAAACTGAGGCAGACTTGGGATTTTCTGATTTACCACGGCATGTGGGAATATATATATATATATATATATATATATATATATATATATATATATATATATATATATATATATATATATGTATATTTATATGGCATCTACTGATCCTTCACTTGCTGTAAACCAATGTAGCCAATCTAAATATACTCCTCCATCTACAAGGCAATAGTTGCCCCAATCTTCTTATATAGTATCTCTCTATGGGGCTCCTCGGCGAGGACTTCAAGGAACAAAATTCAGATCCTGCAGAATAAAGCGCTACGCAGATGGACTGGAGCCAGCTGGTTTGTAAGAAACTCAGTTTTACATAGGGATTTAGCAATTCCCACAGTCGCTGAACTCATTGGGATCAAGATACGCGGACTGACTTGCAGCGCGTCCTAACCATCTCGCAAGCAACCTGGCTATAAACAACAATAGGCGAAGACTGAAAAGATTGCATCGTCTAGATAATCTTAGAACCAGTTAAGATAATAGCAATAAGCGCAGAATGATTGGCATATCTGCCCTTCCGTTAGATAAGGTTTAGAGCTAAATGCGCTATAGAGTCTAAGACAATACGCTGCAACTAAATAAATAAAAAAATATATTAATAAATAAATAAATATATTTAAAAAAAAATATATATATATATAGATATATATTGCATATGAACGGAGCAACAGCCTCTATGCATGCGTCTCAAATAGAGAGCTGAAATCACACAGTTCCAGGCAGCAAACAGAGAGCAAAGAGAGGCAATTCAAGTGATAACAAAGCAGATTGGCGAATGTTTTATTTGAGTGATAATACAAAGAAATACAAGATGCCCACTCTGAGAGCCTATTTTGGCCCGACTTTGACCCGTTTGATAAGCAAGTGCTACATTTTGAATTAGGCTGTTTCGCACTCGCATAAAGCTTTAGTTTGAAATTGTTGTTTCAGAATCACAGTCTTCAGATTGGAAATGTGTAGACTGCAAATTCTTTCTCTCATGTCATTGCTATGCCTGTCAGGAGTGGCAGGTGAGAGCTCTGTAAGTTCAGCCCTTGAGTGAGTGTGATCTAGTCTATCTTAAAGTATCATCTGTGTATTGCAGCACAGCTCTCAGTGCGGAGGCTTTTGTTTCAGCATAGTGGAGCCTCTGCTGCGATATGTCGCCTCTGTTCAAGAGAAGGAGAGTCGGTTCAGCGCGTTGACTGCTAAGATTCAGCAGCTCGAGGCAACTATTGAGTCTTTAGAGAGTCAACTAGAACTGAGCAAATCACATCAAAGACATTGTTTGACCAAGGGCGAACTGCTGGCCTCCAACCAAGACTTGGTTAATAAGCTGCAAGAGGCAACGAAAGCGCAAAATGTAAACTGCAAAGAAGATCAGCTGGGCTCTGAGCTGAAGAACAAGAGTTCAGAAATCCTAAGACTCAAAAGTGAGCCTGAAAAGCGGCTCTCTGCAAAGGAGGCAGAGGCAGACTCTGAAGTGGCTTTCCCCTCAAGTTGCATAGGAAAAGAGGATGGAATCTACGAGCTGAAAGTGTCCGATTCGAAGCCCTTTAAGGTGCCCTGCGATTCGAGTCTGGTCGATTCCGGTTGGACAGTTATTCAGCGTCGTCTAGACGGCTCTGTAGACTTCAAGAGGAACATGAGGGACTACCGCTCGGGCTTTGGGCAATTGGATGGAGAATTTTTCATTGGCCTCAACAAACTGCACCAATTGACGAGCTCACAGCCACACGAGCTATATATATACATGAAGGATGTTAAAAACAAAATATTATATGGACGTTATGCTAACTTCAGCATAGGCGGAATAGAGGACAACTTCAGACTCAATTCATTGGGAAGCTATGAAGGCAACGTGCATGATGGCATGTCCCACCATCTCCATTGGGAGTTCTCAACTTTTGATCATGATCACGACATTTTTCCCAATTACAATTGCGCACTCTTGGCTCAATGTGGCTGGTGGTTTGCTCATGCTTCGACAGGTGACTTAACGTGACTGAGTGCAGGTAAATTGAACTGAATTGCTGAACTTTGTTTTCTTTTTTGTAGTCTCAATGCAAAGTATGATACGGCGCAAAGTGGGATTCAGTGGCGCAATTCGAACTATCCACTAAAATTTGTTCAAATGATGATCAGGCCAAAGGAATAAGAAGTTGTTGAGGCTTTGTGGCAGTTGCTGGGAATGCAAATAAATTGAATAAATTTAATTGAAACAGGAATTGAAATAAGAATTGATTTCATTTAATATTTTCATGTTGTTAGCTCTGTGAGTTATAGATATAGATATATGAAAAGAATCTGGAACTATAGCTTCTATTTGAAAAAAATAATTTAACTAGAGCAGCAGCTTTGCATGTTGTCTACGAGTCTTGCACTTGCCACAGAACTTAGGGTATCTGCTTGTCGTGCATTTCAAACGAGTGCTTTTTATACCCTGATCCCATCGAAAATGGGAAAAAATGGGTATCTCCTAGACGGGCACCCCGACTAGAGCTTTCTTACTTGTTTAATTTGCCAGGACGTCAGCTGATCAGGCACTTGCCAGTGGAGGCTATCTTCTGTCCTTCAGCTGCTACCTTCTATCTTCTGTCTATATATATGCATGATCTTACCTAGTTTAGCAACAGACTCATAGTAGCAAAGCAATTATATAGCATTCTGATCAAGAAGAACAGCTCAATTAATATATCCACATGGGCGTCTTGTGTGCGCACAAAGTATTTATATATTTCGAGGTCTTCAAATATTGATTTATAAGCATTAAGTTTTAAAATTGAATGATTCTTTAAGCCGTTGGCAAAAATGTGAGCACGCATAATATTCTCATGCTTTTGGGAGCCATGGAGCGAGCTCAGAGTGCAGTGAAAGTGAATTGGGCAACTGGAGGACGAACCATAGCCTGGCCAGGGCGAGCCACCGTTGAGTTAACATAGAAATGAGTTATTTCTTAGATAAATCATCATAAGAAGTAGCAGCATATCAAGTCACATAAAGGCAGACGCGAACCGAGGCTCTGATGGCGATGCACACATATCGTGGCCATCGACTGGCTTTTGGGCGAAAAGAAGAAGCAGCGCAGAGTGAGTGCTGGGTTATCAGCCATGAATAGCGTGGAAAACTAGTAGTTATGCTCGACTAAGATATACCCTGTGATGGTAAAGCTGCGTTGAGTCTGTGTGATTGATACTTTTTGAGTGCAAATTGGAAATGCAATTTTCTTTAATTTTTGAGCTGTGAACTAGTTCCAGTTCAGGCTCATTAACACTAAATACTTTTGAGTCAGCTGTAGAGTCACTCATAACAGCTCAAAAGAACATATCACTGAACCGATGAACAGCTCAAAAGAACAAATCGTTCATAAACTTTTGAACTATTTCGACTACTGTTTGCTAGATCATTTTGAGACTCATTCAATGAAATTATTTCGAATAACAACTCAAACATATTTTTTTGACCATATTTATTCTAAAAGACAAAGCTTGTTCAATTGCAACAGGGTATCGAAATAAACACAATTCTTCAGTGGCAGGCCACAAAGCTAGAGAAAGTTGCAACAAAACGCAACTCCATTTTGGATATGGGTTCATTGCCAGCAGCTGTCGGTGGGCACAGAGCAGGAGATGGCAGCAGACGTTCCAAGGTGCAGTAGCTTAGCTTAAAGGGCAGCCCAGCGAATTTCATTATCAATTAGAGCCCGGGGCTATAATGGAGCTGCTTCGCCTTGAAATTCAAAGTCGGCAGCAAAGGCTAATGAGTTTGCTGGCAAATCCATTGGCCAGCGGGGCCGTCGGCAAGGGGGCGCAGTCTGCAGTCAGTAGCCAAGTTTTGGATGACGGGTCTGCCACCGAAATGTCAATTGCTGCATGCCTCTGGGCAAGTAATTATGTTTGATGACTCGCCGGTCGGGCACGCTGCACAGCACTAAAAGCAAAAGCGAATAAGCCAGATGAAGCGACGCAGCTCAAACGCAGATAAGTAACAATGCCAAAACCCAATTCCATCTACGACTCGCCTGCCAATGCGGGCGTGCATATATGCAAGGACATATATACGAATTCGAATACCAAATATCCATCATAGATGTGAATAAAATAGACAGTAAATGGCAACATTAGGCCTTCATGAAATGAAATAAGTTTATATTTTTTACAATCAATTTCTACATTTCTATTCAATTTATTTTGGAGTAATATTTTGTGCTACTAAAGCACCATCTAGCGTTACGTAGCCAAACCTGAGGCTAAGCAGTTCTATTTACAATTTTATGGCAAACTGTGCCGAAAACATAGAACAAGCAGAATTACAAGAAATGTAGACATCGAAAACCAAAACATAGAACATGAAACGAACATAGCATATCACAAACATAGAAGTGAAACATTAAAATTCAAAATATAGAAAAATCATCGAAATCGAATTCGAATGGAAAAGTTAAAAAACATGGAATATAATACGCAGCACAAACATTTGGAATTGGAACAACGGCATAGCTTTTTACAACGAGGAGTAAGCAGTTCAGTTGCAGCATTTCAGCTAAATATATGTGTAAGTAATATTTTTACTATTTAATTGCTTTATTGCAGCCCCTAACAGAACTTAAATAAAATGTAGAGAAAAATATGTTTTTAGGGCATCTAAGAAATTACACAAGAAATTTCGCAGCTAAAGCGCCCTCTATCAATGTGAAAAACAATCATAGTAGAACATATCGAACAACGACAATAACGGATAAAAAAAATAGGCAAGCAGTGCACAGTTTTATAAGCCCACATAATTTGAAAATTAGCAAATAATCGCTCCAATGCATTTTAGACACGAACCATTATGAGTTGTGTCTATGCTTTCTTCTGTTTTTTTATTACATATATAAACTACTTTGTCATGGTTATTTAGTGTTTTGTAAATATTTAGTTAAGAAAAGTCACATTTCATATAAATAATAGATTATTCTGTTTTCTTTTTATTCATTTTATTAATTATTTCGTACATACACACTTAAAGATTAACAACCACATAATTCTTATTTAAATTAAAGAAATGTAAATTTGACTTTTTTTGGTCTTATCTCAATCAAAAAATATAAAATGAGAATCGAAAGAATCGAAATGCATAATGGACAATGCAGAAGTTCTTAGTCGCGTTTGCCTAACTATATCTTAAGTACTTTCGTTCTAATACTTCTGAGTCAAACGAGTAGCTAATGTAAAGCACTCAGATCTGAAAAATCAATTATTCTAAATATTTGTATACCTTTAAAAATTATACATATAGCATTTCTGAAGAGTCTGATTCATATAGTCTTTGAGATGCGCCAAAAATCTGTACTGATGTTAAGGCAATTGAGTGAAAGACAAATTATTAGCTTGATCTATCGGAAAAGAATATAAACATATTGTATTTATTAATCCTAGTCGGGCAGATGCTTGCATGTATTCAAGGACGGTCGAGTGTACGAGTTATGCTAACAGCCAGAAGGTGGCGTGGCAGGCCATATAAAGTAGATTTATATGTTTCTGTAACGAATACACAGATTTGTAATTTCTTTGATTTCGGATGTCCCACCCCTTTAAGCATTAAAGACTTATGACACATGAATGTCATTACCACGCTCTACAAATTTGAATAAGAAAGTCCACTTAGCAGAAAAGTTTTTTAACAATTAAGTCCCCATACTTTAGTCAGCAGCCCAAGCGCAGTTGCTGCGTCAACTGCGCAGTAAGCATAGCGCCGAATGTTATAGGAGCGTGCGTATGTGTGTGTGCATGTGTTGTATGTAATGTATATCGTCTACTCCCAATGTTCAGGGTTATTTTCTAGTCGAGCAGTCTCGACTAACGCCCATGCTTCTTCATTCAGAGTTAGTTCTTTTTACTTGTAATAAACATGAGTACAAAGTCAATATACCTTGAGTCTCATTAAAATTGAAAAAACAGGGTATATATATGTATGAAGGCTCACAAACAGAGTATATTGGTTTCCAGCCATTTCTGAGTTTCTCATTTGCTTGCAGGACTCGGCAACTCGGCAACTCTGACAGATTGCCATGGCTACATTTCAAAGGGCCCAAACAAAGTGTTGCCCTATGTCATGCGTTTGCCGCAATTTTTATACAGAATTCATGGAAAATTGAGGAGCATGTTTGACAAGAGCAATCCGAGCAGCTTAAGTGCAGCGGGCAGCATACAGGAGATAGCCGGACGCCTGGCCGAGGAGCAGGAGCGCTTGCGCCAGCTGGAGGCTAGCTCCACGGCGCCCAAGGAGCGCACCTTATTCGTGCTGGGCAGCAAGTGTGTGGTAAGTCGCGGCAAGGCAGCTCCACAGTTCTATAGACTGAATAAGAAACTCTCTTCAGGGCAAGTCAATGGCTATAAATAGGTTTTTCGACCGGGAGGAGCTTACGACACGCCCAACAATGGCTCTGGAGTACAGCTATGGTCGGCGCATGGGCAGCGGCAGGGGTGCACAGGTGTTGAACGTCTGGGAGCTGGGCTCCCTGGACAATGCGGAGCAGTTGCTGGAGGTGCCGATGCGCACGCATGGACTGCAGCAGATGTCCGCCTTCATCATGATCGATCTGTCCCAGCCGCAGCGCGTGTGGTCGGATCTGGAGTGCGCATATCGAGGATTGAGGGACACGGCACAGCGGATGCTGCAGCTGGCAACGCCGCAGCTACGTGAGGACATGGAGCGACGCTCCTTGGAGCGAGTGAAGCATGCGCAGCAGGACCTCAACTCACTGGAGCTGTTGACCTTTCCCGTTGTCATTGTGGGCGGCAAGTACGACGTCTTCATGGACTTCGAGCCGGCGCTGAAGAAGCACATATGTCGCTGCCTGCGCTCCATGGCGCACCTGATCGGTGGCGCCGTCTTGTTCTATTCCCACAAGCTGCCCAAGCTGTCCAAGGTGCTAAGAGATACCATCAACCATCTGGGCTTTGGCAGCCCCACCAATCCATTTCGAGGACATGTTACGGACTACAATGAAGCGCTCTCCATCTGGTTTGGCACGGACAGTTGGGCTCAGATTGGCATTGGGGAGATCGCTGGTCGCTGGAGTGTGGAACGCATCGGTGCCACACTCAGCGTTGAAGTGCCACAGCTGCAGCTAGAGAAACAGAAGCAGCAACTGCCCCAAGACCCAGCCAAGGATGCGGGCTTCAAGGAATCCCTAATCGATGATATGCGTTCCCAGAAAGACGAGGAACTCGCTTCTATTATGCGAGATGTCACCTTGCGTGGCAAATTCGAAAGTGTGATTGACTAAGTGAGGGCATTACTGGATTGTTATCACTCGAACTTAACTATTATATGGACTTGCTTGGGACTTGCTAGTGCTCGCTTGGGAATGGTTTTACATGACTTTGATAGTTGTATTTATATATTACTTTTACTGTATATTTATATTTGTTTGGAGTTACTGTTAGTATGAGGTATACAAAATAAAAGAGAAACAGTTTAGCAACCTGTTATATATATCACGTGATATATGAATTGAAAATACAGAATTTACTGGAATAACCAAATAAATGAAATAGGTAAAGAAATTATACTAAAACTTGGTTTCATTTTAACACTGTCAATTCTATCATATATGAAATGCCACATCATTCAAAGGGACGAATCGCTCTAGTTATATTTTCCACTTGTCAGCTCATTCTAGAGCTGTTAGATAAGTGTCCTAACTAGTTGTTTGGTTTTCCTTTTTTAGAGGGTGTCTAATATTTATAGTACTGACGATTCAAGTTGTCTCTTTTCAAAGCTGGTCATAAAAGGTAAGCGACTAGCTAATGAAAACTAAAGTAAAAATGTTCAACCAGCATCCAGTATTTCCCTCTTCAAATTGAAGTTGTTGCTTGACTTATTACTTATCCGATTCAATCTTATATCATAGAGTTTTATTTCCAAATAAATATATACTCAGTAAATTAATTGTTGAGTAAACAAGTCTTCTTATTGTTCAGTGATTTTGTAATATTTATTTATATAAGTGGAATGGATCCGCCCACCTCACCGGCCAGAGTTGTGAAAGTATTGGGTCGTGTTGGGGCCAGGGGTATTTTCACGGAAGTTCGCGTTGAGTCGTTAAAATTTCCGCGCATGCAAATGCTCAAAGCTGTCAAAGGTGAATTGATGTTCTGTTTAAGTTGTTGCTCCAATTCTAATAATATATTCATTTTTCAAAGGTCCCGTTCGTTTGGGTGATATTATCACTATTAATGACGTATATCAGGATATTGAATTTCCAAAATAGTTATTAATTATGTTAAAAGTAGTTAACTAAATTTCGGAAGTCAACAAAATTCAAAATTTTTCCAAATTCGCGCTTTTACATTTCATAAGCAGTTGGCAGCACCCCGAACTGAGTTGCATTGGCCCAGAGCTTTAAACTTGTTCCGTTACCGTTAAATGCAGAAGACGCTGTTCGCAAAAGCTCTTTCAAATCGGCGCTCAACGGAACTGCGCTGCCCACTCTCTCAGGCCCCCGACAAGCAAACACAAGCCACACTCATTGGCGACACCACGACTTCGGGTACGTTTTATTTTCTGCTTTCTGCCGTCGGCTTTCGGCTTTCGGCTGCTGCTCAGTTGTTGGTGCGCGCTCGCGTATCGCAGTTGTTGCGTTGCGTTGTTGTCGAGTGGCGGCCAACGCCAGCGTTGTGCGTTGTATACTTTTGTCTGTATGCGTGTGTGCGTTTGTATATGTGCTGTGACCGATTCACATACACTCGACAACAGTTAAACTCCGCCAACTGATTTTTAACCAAAAATATGATTTAATTAAAAGTGTGAACGCGGCCACAAAAGCAACTAAGCAAAACAGATAAAAGTAAAATATTTGTGTTTATGAAAGCGTTCGAGTCTTTTTCGGCAGCGCCTTTTCGCTCAACTTCGTTGCGGCTCGTGAAGTTTTTCGTTGCTGTTGTGTAATCGCACGAAGCGTGCTGGAGTCGGAGTTGGAGTTGTGCGTGCATTTGTAGTTGTATTTTACGATTGCACACACACACGCATACATACAACTACAGCGGAGTATTTTTAGAACTTTAAAGCTTATTCGGCTTAATTTTTTTGAGCGTGAACTTCAGCTTCAACATCGACAAAAAAATACAACGAGCAAATAGCTCAAGCTGCCACAAAACCTATTAAAACAGGTGAGTTGCCATTTAAACAGGCAATTATTTATAGCTTTCTATTAACATTCCCTTACAAACAAGAAATTATTGCTCCAGTTTTCATGCTCCCTCGCCGTGACACATTTCGTTGGCGAGCAACAACAGCAGCCAAAAGGCAACAGCCGAAATCGCCGTATTATTGATTTTCCTTTGCAGCTCTGCGTTGGCGCTCTTATTGCTGCCGATTTCGTGTCCCCGCAAACTTACATACACACATATATATGTATCTATATGTATGTATGCATGTACATCTCTTGCGTCAACGACGAAAACTTTCCTGCTGCTCCGTTTCCGCTTACCTTTAACAGGCGTTTTTCTGCATTTGCTTTCTGCTGTCACATTGCCAAATGCCAAATGTCGCTGTGTGTGTATGTGTGTGTACTTGCCTGTGTGTGTGTGTATCAGTTCTTTACCATATGGTCGACATTACTGCTGAGAGCTTCATCCCCAGAATCTCGATGGAGATTCCCAGTTGATACCGACCTTTCCCACTACATCTATGCATTGTCCTATGCTTGTCTTTGCCGCCCACTCAACTGCCTTCACTAACATTTGGATATATCGAAATATATATGTATTTTATTTCTAAATTGACTGAAACTAAATAATATTGATTGCAACACGGTTCAGCTGGGATTACGTTGCTTAGACAGATATGCAAAGTGCATAACTTATTTTGAGTTATGAAATAGTTTTGCACATAGATAGAGTTTATGAATATCTCCATCATGAGTAGCTTCCAAATTCATTAAATGTATGTAATGTATTTTAGGATTGTTAAGAACTTCTTAAGTATAATTTCAACTGAATTTAAAGTATTTAGAATCCATTTCATTCAATTTAAACTTTTGTTTCAAAACATCGCTGCCGATACATTGACCTTAGTGCTGATGAAAGGCAAAAAATACAAATGAAACGATTTGCACTGAAATGCTAATTAGGCAGTCAAGCGGCTTCAGATTAAAACAAAAGGAATATAAAAAGTGATAATTAAAGCAAATTTGAAACTTTAAGAATTATATTATTAGTAGTATTATTCAAACGAATTTTCATACAGTTTCCAAAGCTGTTTTACTTGGCTTCTTAAGCGACATATGAAACGAAAGCTTGAAGCTTTTTTTTTATATTTACTTTTTATAAGCTGTCCAAATTGCAGTTAGCTGATTGTATATCAGCCATTAACATTTTATTATAAATTTTAAACCAAAGCCAATTATCCAGAACTATAAATTGATAGAAACAATTTGAAGAGAGCTAATTCTTGAATTATATAAAATCGACGCATTTTTCCTAAAAAACATTATTAAATAAACAATGAAACGAAATTCAAATATATTTGCAACCTTTTCTGTGTCGAAGGTAGTTTGATAAGCCAAGTGCCTACAATGCCATTTGTCATGTTCGCTCGATAAAAGTTAAATTCTTTGATAGGTAAAGCCGCAACCCAAGAACATCTAATCTGAGAATTATATTGAAAAGCTTTCGCACTTTAGTTTGCCTTTGATTTATGTTCGCAAAATGAAAGTGTTCAAGCTTCTCAGGCAGAAAACAGACAAATTGCTCCACAAGAAGAATCATTCGTAAATTTATCCAATTTATCTTTCTCGAAGAACATCTCTATACATATGAATGCAAATAATTTGGTCGCAGTCATTCATCTTGTGGCTTCAATAAGGCACAGTCATTTGAATCCTTGTATAGAAGGATGCAAAGATATAGTCGACTCTTACCCTTTATATTGAGTAAAGATGTCAAGTCAGGTATGGATATTAGGTGACTGTTGCACATGGCTTAGCGAAACATTGGGAAAATGAAAGGGGAAAGGTTTCCCCAGCTTAATCTTTATAGAAGTTCTGCTCATTTCTTTTACTCTAATTTGTAGGTAAAACTAAGTTACCTTCGGTTGTATTTGTTTTCCTAACTAGCTGCACGTCAAGCATGACTTAATGAACCCCAGCTGTTGCACTCGAAATCACAGTCAAAGTTTTTCCGTTTTTTATGGGAAGTAAAGGTTGAAGAACGGTTCGACAATCACTGAAGCGGCAACAACAACAACGGCAGTGACTTAAAGTTGTTGTCTCGCTGCACTCTGAGCACTCTGCGTGTATCTTCGAGATACATTCACTTACTGCCTCAATGTGCTCTGTGCTCTATGGTCATAAATGAGCAGCCAAGCATGACAGCGCGCACACACAGTGGCATCCGCAAAACCTTCACTTAGCCGTGTTCTGAGCAAGCCAAAGCAAGTTTGTTGTTCTCACAACTTCATCGAGGCCCCGTTCCATATGGGGCCTTTAGTTGCGGATGTCGTGGATGTGGCTGCAACACTCGTAACGTGTGCACAACTTGTACTTAGTATCGCAGTTCCTTAACTGCCTTTCATTCAACATTATAAGGCTGCTGTCGCCTCTGTCATCCATTAGTAGAGGTAATTAGCTGCTCCAGCTAGTTGCACAGTTTCCAAGCAATTGTTGTATACGCTTCTGCAGGTAAGACAATTCAACCTTTACACTCGCTGTGTCCTCTATAACTGGAAACAATTTTAAAGTAGCTGCTTCTTTAGCCTTAACTTATAGTAATATAAGACTGCTCTAGGTAACACTTCGCGACTAGGAAATACACTGAAGCCCATGCCAAGCAGCTGTTTCAAGATTCTTTCATCACAATTTCTAGAGTCTAGCTCCTATATATTACATACTGAAGCACTGATAGTCCTGATAAAGAATGGGTACTACCATGCCTTCTTCTTTGTTTGACTTACATTTGGACCTTAAATTATCATTGTCGATGAGCATCTAAAGAGTCAGTTGTAGGTTTTATGTTGAATAATGACTAGTTTCCCTCATCTCATCTTTTAAAGGCATTGCCTTAAAGCTGCATGTCAAATGAACTGCACCCACCTTTGACTTTTGAAAGCCGCAATATTTTGCAGCAAATGCTGTGCGGCTTCTTCCCACGTAGAATCCAAAACCAATCGAATAATTTCTGTGCAGGCGGATGCGTCCACTGTGTGTCAATTAACCGAAAATGGTTCAAGTAAGTCGTAAATCTAATATAATTCGCAAATAAACAAATTAAACTCTAAATGGGGTTATTAGGGGTAACTTAAACACGTTGCCAACGGGCGGCCCTTGAATGGACTAAATAATGTATAAATAATGTATAACAATGATTCTACATGCAAAATCGATTCGAGCTCTACAACTGTGAAAGATATAGATTTATTACCCTTTCACTATGCCCACATTGCACATTGATTTATGATTTGAAGTCGATCAGTATCGAAGATCTACAGCATAACCCGATTATTAACCTTGGGATTCCAATATGCCATGAACACTCATTTGTATGTGAATTTCTTTGATAATTGATAGATTACTGAACGGTTATAGTATCCCTTTAGGAAAGTCCTTTATTAACGTTGATACAAACTCTTTAATTGGTATCAATCAATCGACAGTTTATTAACTTTCATCGTTTTACTAAAGCAATCAGACCTTGGCCAGGGCTCAACCTAATGAATAATGGCAGGCTCAGGGGTGGTTGACTGTTATTGGTGGTTGTTGCTGTTTACTTTACGAGCTATTAACATGTCAGTTAGCGGCGAACAGAACGGAATTAGTCAGAAGTTCAATTTGGGGCAGCAGGGAACGAAAAACCAGGAACTGTCACAACCAGAAACGAGAGACGGCGGCTCGAAGGATTGTCTCTGTGCTCAGTTCCTTTAGGACTCGTGCACTCGGCACGTTTTTGCATGATTTCCGTCAATGGCACACCCCCTTGAACACCACCCACCACCCAACAAGCGACAACCAACAGCCAACAGCCCAGACGGGGCTAACAACCCCAAGACAAAGGCGCGTCCAGTGTTTGCTCGACGTAGTTTTGACGTGTGTGGCGCATTATCCTTCAGCCGCGCTGTGGCAGGCGTTTGTGTTGCAAGTGCAACTTTTTGCGGCCCAAGACTTGAGCTGGGCAAACACAAAAGTTAGGAAGCGCGTGCCAGTCATATTTCCCGTGGGAATATCTAAGATTTAAAGACTTGGGCGTGCGAAAATATGTTGACTATGTCGACTAGGTCGAACACGGTTTTTGGGGTTGTCAACTCCAACCACAATCTTAATTCTTTGTTATGTAAGCCACAATTTGTAAAATTTAAAGTAATTATATGCTATTTTAATTACAATTAACTTTACAGGTTCAATTACGGCAAAAGGCGAGCCTGCGAAAGGTAATCCTAGATCTGTCCCAGCATTCACCAGTTGCACACTGCAGAGTTTCAACTATGGAAAGATTGCGTAGCCCACTTTCAGTGACATATTAATATATTCTCAAAATTTTAGAACAGAATGTTACAATAGAAGAACAAAAGGTTAATTCATAAAATTTGTAGATATTTTATTCTTACCTTAATAAAAAGTAACCTTTAGCATATAACGCCTCAATGAGATCCCCACTCATCATTTAACGTTGTGATGAATCATTTTTATGGCTAACTTTTTTTTGTACAAATTAGCATCTTCTATTTCTTTCTAACTCACCGTTAAAAAGAAAACTTATTAGAAGTAAGAGTCATCCATGTCGAGCGTATCTGACTTTAAGATATTTAAGATATCTTTTTTAATCTATGTTGAAAAACTTTATTTTTGACTGCAGATGTTAATTTCTTGTCCATGTTGATTCATTCTTAATGAGCTTTAAGTAAATGCTTAAATATATAAGAGGAATCGCATCGCTGACCGCAATTGCCGCCACCCAGTCAGATTTTCAAGGCCCTTGGCAACTATAACGCGATTTCTCAGATTTATGGCAGTAATTATAGTAGCAGCACACCGGTAAATATTGCTATTAATTATTATTATTATTATTGTTATTCGAATTCGAATGATAAGAAGAACCACAAGTGCAATTGAGACTTGGCAGCAGCAACAGCAAAAGCTACTTTCAATACAATCTGCGCGTTGGCAAAGGAAATGACTTTGGCGTGGCCGAAGGTAGATGTACGAAAAGTATGTGCGTGTGTGTGTGCAGGTGTGCAGATGTGTATGTGCTGGTAAACGACGTTGTGGGTGTTGTTTAGGCTAGGGCAATAACTTTAGGCACTTTTATAACCGTCATCAATCTTGAGGCCAGCTCGCCTTAAGACCAATCAATGTTGCCACGCCCCAATACCTGCGAAGGCGCCTCACGTGGGCCATGTGTATTTGTGTATTTGCAAATGGACTGTGTAAATTCACTTTACAGTCGCAAACAGAACTGGCAATAAGCTCATTAATTTTGCAACCAATCAAATGAATTGGAATTAACGCAGGAAGCCACAGGAAGCAATGCGTATAACGAACAAGCAGAGCTCTTGAACATTTCAGCATTTAGCATTACGAAAATATCACCTTGAGCAGTAGGAGCTTGGCCCCTGCATATATAGACAGATGCAAAGATGTGGAGAGCAGAGTTGACATTTGCTTGGCACATTTATGGCACTCCAGTTGGGGGAATTGGTGTGGAAATTGCATTAATGCAATTTTAGCATCAACCCACACAACGCAACAGGCACGTTCCATTTACCGATTGCACTGTGGGGCCATTTCACCTGTTTCCTTAGAAAACAGTAAAGAAAATTAAAGGGAAAAGCGAATTGATTTGTTACAAGCTTTTTTTGGCAATGTTCAATTACAGTTATTTTTTATTTTTGTCACACTTTTTTGTTGAATGACCCCACTGTGCATTGAGCGTGTGCTGCTTCATTCGAATTCCCCTACACATGATGGTGTCTTTACATGTCTCAGCTGCAGACAGAACTGCTGGAAGCAGAGATCCGCATCCACATCCACATCCACATCCACATCGACAGCTGGAAGGAATATGAGCATCAGGCAGGGAGGGAGAGTTGGGCTGAAGAAATACTTTTAATGGAATTGATTTACGCATTCTGTTCGCACATGCGACAGTAAATTGAGTCTTTATATACTTGAAATATTAAACATGCTAAAAATGGCAAATTTAGACATGCAGAGAGATGGTTATTGTCGCTTTTAAGTTAATTGTTAGGCTAAGATCTCTACTTTGTTAGTGAGCATTGCCATTTCCATTTCTAAGAAATAATTTTATAAAGGAAGCATATATTTGTTAATACTTAATAATTACAAATAATTATCAAGGGGAAGCATGTATCTAAATAATTAATACAAATCGCTAAAATTTAGATTATGGAAACTCTATTTATATTGCGTGATAAGAAGTTAACTTGAGATGTATATATTAAGATGTTTAATTATTTTAATATACATAATTTATTTATTTTTATTATAAGATGTCATGATTTATTTTAATATTTACACATAGTAAATTATTATGCGTTACGATAGATAATAATATATTATTATTATATTTATTATAAGTAAATACGGACTTCACACACTTTTTAACCCATAATTTTAGCGAACTTGCCTAAAAGTATGCAATAGATTTTCAATCATGAAATTCATAAAATTTCATTTCTGAAATAATACTAAATACTTGATATTAATATAGTCTTCTGTTTATATATGTTGCTTATATGCTTTTATTTTGTATACTTTATAATTCTATTTATTCTTATTTTTATAAAATTTATATATATAAATAAATTTGTTCTCAGCCAATTGTTGTACCATAGGAAATGAGTTTTTGCAAAGAATGTATTAAAGTAAAGTTATTTGCTAAATTAAAGTAAGCTAATATAAACCTAATTCGAAATTAATTGCTGTTTATTTAGTAATCAAATATGGCGATAATAAATATTGAGTCAGTCAGCTGCTAAATTTTAATATTTACTCATGTAAGTGGGGTGGCTTAGACACTCGAGTACCACTTACAGGACGATAATCCATTTAATGTACACCGCCTGTTGGTTCTCACGCCTCAGTGTGTCGCCCCTAATTAAATGACTGATAATGCCGGTGCTACCCGCGCCTCGGAAGGAACGGTTCTCTATTTTACTATTTTTTAGAGCAATCTAACGGTTGTTTCATCTAAGCTGTTAAATTGTTTTTAATTGCATTTGAGACTAGTGCCAGGCACTTGAAAATTTCACTCGCCCCGAACGATTGCGAATTGTGTCAGGGATGCTGCAACCCTTAGCTAATTGGTTTTTTATTGAGCAATGGGCGTGAAATGTGAAATTTGAAATTGTTTAAGCTACCCTATAAAAGTTGAAATAGCGCTGTGGGCGGGTAGGTTAGCAAAAAATGAAATGTAAAAATATTAACGTATTTAAGTTCATTGAACTTTGCGGCTAAGCCAAGCTTAAGCTGAGAATAAACTTTGTCGCATAGGCTGAGAGAGCTTTCATCTATGCTCAAAGCCACACTTGAGCTTTTAGCGTCTCAAGAAGCACTCAAGCACTCAGACCAGCGGCATGTCTGCCTTGCAAGCATTGATGTCTGTGTGTGTACATACTATACTACATATACATAAATACACATACATACATATATATGCATGTATGTACATATAGTATGGTAAAGAAAACAAATTGTAAACACGAGACCAGCGATGCTTCACGACCCTAATGACTGTGAGAACTTTTTGTAATTGTCGCGCTTTAAGCACCTACAATGCCGCTGGCATTAACCAGCGCAAGCTCTTAAGCTCGCCTCAAGAGCGCATTTCTCTTAAAGCCAGCTTAAAGGGAAAGATTTTAATGAAAATTCGATTACTTATAACTAAAATGCCTTTCTTTCTCTATATATTTACAGTGCTCAACGGTTAAGCTTCTAAATTTAGGTAAGTTTTTAATTCATTAAACATTTCATAATTTCACATAAAGAGAAACAAGTGCCGAATTTATTATTAATAAATATATACAAAATGAAAAATAAGAATGGAAATATAATAAAAATAAATTAATAATAAAATGAGTGTTAGAAAACACAAGTTAAAAAATTAATTTTGTATCCAAATAAGAAAATATATAAGTAATAACATGAAAAATACAAATTAAGATCTAAAAGACAAAAAACTAAAAAATTCATTTTTTTTAAATAATTATACAAAAAATATTTATAAAAAATCAAGTAGTAATAATAGAAATCACTACTATTTAAATATGTATAAAAATGCAATTATAATCAAAAATAAAACAAAATCCCAATGCGGCATTCCAGCAAAATAGTTATCAAGTTATGAATGAAGAAGTAAATTTATAGACACTAAGCAAGGGTGAGGGCTATACACAAGTTATATTTGTCTCGTTTATAATCGAAGTCATTTTTATTGTAATAAACAGTTGTTTTGATCGGTTTTAAACGTTTTATTGTATTGTTTCGATTGTTACTTCTGACGGCTGCATTTGCACATTTTGATTGAATTTCTGATTAGTTCAACATGTGGCTTTTGTCTAGCCATCTCGACATTGATTTCTCAGCTTGTGGCCGTTGCCAATCCCCAATCCCCACGCCCCAATCTCCAATCCTCGTTCGCTTTTTGCTTTTCGCTATTTGCTATTCGCTATTCGTGGCATTGTCAGTGGCTTATCTTTTGTCCATCCATTGGGTGGCTGTGTGGGAGTGTTTTAGTCTAGCATTGGGAGCGCCCAGCTCTGTATGTACTATATAAACTATATCTAAATGATGGAGCAGACAAAGCAATTGTAGTTTGCTCAGCACATTTGCTGTTGACTGGCTTTTGCTGGCTCTTACGCAAATTGCTAAAATTGACTTTTAACGGGGCTTTTGCCCAGTGGAGGTCGTGAAGAAAGTGTGAGTTGTTTTTGCTTTAATCGTGGAACTATTAGAAATGATTATTAGTTCTTGATTCAGCAACTGATGCTGGTTTTATGATTCACTGGAAACATTTTTACCTGGCTCTCAGCTCAGCTACCTAGCCCATATATACATAAAGCAAACACACACATGCAGGCAATAAGCACATTTGTATATGTATATTTATATGCATATGTATGTGTCTATATAATCTAAGCCGCTGCATTGCAATTTTTCGCACGTTCCTATGCTGCTCTTTGTACTCTCCCTCTCTCTCTCAGTTGGCATCGACCTTTCCATCGCATGCACAGAACAACAAAAAGTTTCGTGGAACGGCTTGGGCTCTCTTTGCATTTATCTATGTTTCTCTTTACGCAACGACCTTGTCTTATTGCTTTGTTCGCTGCTAGTTTAATCGATCATTCGTCATTGCAGTCGTGGAAATCAGGTTGGGTACTCAAACATTACGATTTGATAAGTTCAATTGTTAATTCGCCGTTGGCTAAGTTGCTCAACTTCCAGTTACTGTCATTGCATTGTATATATTATAGATTAACAACGATCTCTAAATATATAGCTGATATATGAGCGTGGCTCTCTTTCGATTTTCTCTTTATTCACAAACAAAAAACTCTTCGGTTGGAAATGATTTCCAGGCCGTGTCGCATAGCGTAGACCCAAAGGTATGACTGTATGCGTGTTTAAGTAAAACTGGCAGCTGCAGAACCAACAACTGGTTTCAATGTCCTACACTTCAAATAACGAGCACATTGGCGCGTGATTAGAAGAGTTGTATATAAAATATAACTGTTTTGTTTCCACTTTATTTAAAAATTTTTGCGAATTCATAATTTTTGTCTTAATAAAACATATTTTTTATTTATCAAAAATATTCAGACAATTATGCTTTATAACTGAAAAATGTTTCAATATACCAATGAAATAGTTATTAATTCATTGAAAGTCTAAGTAATGTTTAAAGGATTTTTAAATAGTGTTTATGAACTATTATTTCACATTTGGCCTTTAATAAAACATAATTTTTTCATATGCATCATTCCTCAAGTTCTCATAAGCTCTCGATTAAATTGTACAAATAATCGCAAGATGTGTGTATAAATAATATGTAGCATATGTTTATTGAACCTCAGCGCAGACTCTCTCTTGTTATTGTCTTCATAAATGAATGTAGCGCATTTTGAGAAATTAGCTGGCCGATCTCTTTTGTTGCCGACTCCACGAAATCTACAAGCTGAACAAAACGCGTCGCAATTTTATCGGTGTCGCTCTCGGTCTCGAGGTAACTGCCGTTGTTGGTAGTAAATAATAATACAATGGCACTGAGCAAAGCAACGCACACAGGCGCAACAAGAGCGTAAAACACTCATGCACGCACGTGTGTATGCGTGTGTGTTCGTGTGTACACAGATGTAGATAGTAGCCCTGTGTACAAAGCCAACAGCTGTCACCATACTTCGCTCTTCGAATCTTACTCTCTGCCGCTCTCTTCGTCTGTCCCTCTTACGCTCGTTCGCTCGCTTGCTCAGCGCTCGAGTGCGGTTGGCAAATGAGTTTCGAGCCAGTCCGACACTGAGGCAGTACAGTAGACAAATTTGAGCCGTCGAATCGAACAAACCTCTCTGGAAAGCGCGTCACCCGCTGACCGACAGTTCGCCAGTTCGTCAGTCTGCATAGTCCACACTTGGTGGTGCTCCGTAAAGCCCATGTCCGCGTAATATTTCATACCAAGTCGGGGGGTTAAGTTTTAAGATACTGCTTGATCAAATGGTGTTCTAGTGTTACGAAATCGTGCTGTTTCTCTATCATTTGTGGTGCCGTGAAGTTTGTTAAGTGCTTAAGATAATAACTATGTATATATATATATAAATCAGTATATAAATCGGTATAGATTATATAATGCTCGAAACCGGTTTGGTGACCTAAACAAAAATTAGTTGAACGTGCCAAATGATAATCAAAAAGTTATTGCATTACTGGATTTAATTGCGCTTGGATAGAAATTGAACAGTTCTCCAAATACAAATACAAATACAATACTTTAATGGTATGTCTCTGGTACAAATGTCAACCAAAAGCAAAACAACAGCAGCTACATCTACAATACCTGATATATACATACATATATATTTATATATTTATAGTATATATTGTGGATGGTACGACTCCAATGGACTCTCAATCCGAAAACGAGTTTTTGCATGAAATGTAATCATTTGCATACAATTCTTGGATTCTTAAGTCACAGTCGGTTTTTGTTGTTGTAGCTGTAGCTGTTGTTGTGTACAGGTTTTCGGATCGCATTGAATGTGGAAAGCTTTCGTACACAATATAAAAAATAATTCCTGAACTTTTTATAAAAATATTTAGCTTTGACGTCTCTGAAATGCATTGAAATAACTCTGAACAATCAGCTAGAGTATATGAAGTATGCCAGATATATTTGAGATATTTGTACAAACAGAAAGTAAATACAAAAATCGGTCGATAATTACCTTTACGGAACATACCTAAGTATGCGCATATGTAGGTAGGTAGGTATGGCTTCTTTGCCTATTGACACACAGCTGACAGCTGTCCAAACTGACAAAAGTATAAGGCAAACCGGGTTTATTTTCTTTTTTCATAGATATATGGAGTATTGCGCTGTTTATGACTGTTTTTCAACAATAAGTAAGGATTTTCTACAGGGCAACTCGCTAATTGCAATTATCGAGCATTAGTAACATTTGAACATTTGAAATTAGCGTTATTAACCAGCATTGCAATCAGCAATCACATATATATTTATATATATGTATGTATATAAATATATATATACCAAAATGTTTGTATATGGTATAGATGATTCATTGAATAATGTGACTAAAAGCTGATTTTGTCAAAATAAACATTTGATTAGGCAATGCCAGTTAGCTAATACCCTTACCTTGCAGCCACAACAAATATATATATATATATATTTTTTTTTAAACTATTATACATTTAATTTTAATTTGTTAGTTTGTAAATGGACATTCCAAAATATATACATAAGTTCAAATTAGTGTGTTTGAAAATATGTTAATTAACTAATGAAATTGGTTGCCAGCAGAAAACAAATATGAGAGAGAGGAGAGAGTGCTTATAACAATAGATACTTTCCTTTATAAGAGCCAAGGTAATGCCTGCCGGCTCTACTTAGTTCTCACCCACTCAACATAATTTCTACATTTCCCTATTTGCATATTCATTATTTAGAGAGTATTTCAAAGCTGTGAACTGGCTTTTGTAATATAGAGAAAACCGAATGGGTAATTCTCTTGCAAAGATAAATCTTTTAAATGAATCACTCGTAGAACTGTCAAGGTGGTGTACTTAAAGCCAACTTAACGAGCTTAAGCAACAAATGTTGGGGCTACAAAAACTTACAGCCAAGAGGCAAGCATCAGCCGCAGGTTAAAGTCCCACCAAAAACCGGTAACAGGCCACAGCAAAAAGTAAGAACAAGAAAATACCAGCAACAATAACAAAGCGAAAAAAGAAGCAGAAAAATGAAAAACAACAACTGTTTGGCCCGGTGCAATCGCTTGACGGAAACCAGTTTCCAGTTGGTTTTCTCACTTGCCTTTCGATTATGCCAAACTGCATTCTTGGAGATCGCTGGCATCTCCATCTGTGGCTTGGAACGTGCTGCGCAAGTTCAACAAACGCCAAAAGCAACACGAAGCCAACACGAGGGAGCCACGAATCCAGCTTCGTATTGCTCTTAGATCACATCTTACCCATAAACTTGTACTTGTTTAGGGCTTTGCTGTCTTTAAGCTTACACCTGAGCTTGACTCCAGTCAGTGAAGTTTTCTGAAGAAAGATGATGAAGCAGCAAGTCCAAGTCGCTTGACAGAGCACGCAACATATGTGTCTATACCTCTCTTATTGTCCTCTTCAAGGCTATATTTCTGATGAGTCTCAGACAAAGGCAATCATTAGGTAGCTGCTGAGCCTTGTAAGGGGGACAGTCAAAGGTAAAGCCTTGCCCAAGTCGCTTGGCAGATTTTTCTCTTTAAATCTCTGTTTTAGATTAAACAATGATAATGATGTTACTGATGATAGTGTATTAGCTGATCATACTGATCTACTGATCATACTGAATGAAGCCTAGTTGAAGCTAATCAGAGTGGATCAGTCGTCCTCACTCCTATGTTTCTACTTGAGCTTAAGATTCATTTCAAGTCGTACAGAGCATCTACTAGCCGTTCATTTTGTTCACTCTGTCTATGGCAAATTCTAGACATGGGCAATTGTGCTTGGTCAACTCATTAACTTGGCTGGTATGCTGATGTCTCGTGGACTCTGAGACTGCACTTAAACCATCAGGCTGGCTGGTTGGTTGTCTGGATGCCTCCCCCAGGAATGCGTCTTTCTTTATAGCCGGTTAGAGTTTGCCTCCTGCAGCTTCAAGTTGTTATGGCAGGAAATTAAACTTGGCTAATTGCGAACGTAAACGTTTTGTCATTAAGTTGATTCTTTAATGTCGCTGTGATTAGTAAGCACAGCTTAATGAAGGCTTATAGTGTCTGCATTACAAGTGTACTTCAAGTTTCTTAACCTTAAGTTTTCCTGTCGCTGTCATGGCAGCAGAGTGTTTTATGTAAGGATATTATCATAGATGGTCAATAATATTTAGAAAAGATGCATTTAATCGCTAGCTGAGCATCATTACTTGAGCTTAACTATATTTTGATAGCATGTATAAAACTTATATTAAACATTCCTGTGGCATTCTAAATTGAGACTAGTCGCTGCCCTGACTCAGAATATTCGAGTTGAAACAAACTTTTGTTCGACTCGAGTACATTTTTCCAGTATTCGCTGTGCTTGATTCATTTGCAGTTCTGGTTCGAACTCGTTATGCAAATCAAAGAATTGATGTATCAAATTTAATTTCATTGAACCAATTAAATTCCAGTGATTGATGGGATTAACTGAATAACGGTTATAGCTGTTATGCGGGAAGTATCGTGAGTGGAATTGGAATTAATCAAAGATACCTTTTTTCGGTTCGATTGTCTGAGCTGTCTATTACCTGTCTTTCCCTGTTAACTGGGGAAACACATGAGGGGTTTCTTTGCTTTCCGTAAATAGTTTTTGTTTTGTTTACACGTCGCGCCGCTTTATCGATTACTGGCGCGGCCCCTCACCTGCTTGGCGGCAGGTGCTTAAGTTATCGCTCTTTCAAACTCGCTTTTTAGGTGCTCTAGCCTGTAACTCGTTTACGCCTAATAAACAAATCGTTAGCTGCAAGTGCGACAAAACTTTTGTCACACTCTCGCGCACAATGAAATTGATTTCGTTCTGAAAAGCGCCAACTTTTTTATTCTGCTAACAACAATCAGAGCGAGCAGAAAATGCACCTGACAGAAGCTGTCATGCTCCGTTGCCCATGAATCCGTTAGCCAAAAGCCTGTTAGATAATTTGCCAAAAGCACATACTGTTCGTATCTAAAGCTAATCGCAGTTAAAATTAACATCCCTCAGACGTTGCACGTGGATTATAAAACAGAATTTATTTATTTGGCTCACTGTCAAAAGCAGCTCCACCTTATCTAAACAACGCGAGACAACATTTAAAACCTACAAAGTTCTGTTTGATGTGCCAGATAAGGCAGCTCTGCTCCTCTCTCACTTTTTCGGGACAGTTCGCTGTTTGCCAATGTCAGACGAAATCCCTATTCAAGTAGTACGTGGATATTTATTAGGCACTGTTCACATAATTCATATATTATATAAATTCTTGAGTTCTTAAAAGTGAATGAAATTTCAATAAATCAAGGTAAAATGATTAACCTTAGATAAGCCTATCCACCTTCGGCAATACGAATCATGAATAGAAATTCGAACTTCCTCAAAAATCGATTACATCTTATTTCTTACTTTAGAAAGTTTCTCAAATATTTAAATATTTTATTATTGTGATTGATTCACAATGTTCCGATGTAAAATTCTTTTGCATACGATTATTCATGATTCAATTGAATTTCCCCCAAGCCTGAGAGATTGCTGTGCAGAGGGCTGAACCTCCAAACGACCTGGAATTCCTCTTTGCATATGAGCTATGAATACTTAATCATTTAATGAGTGTGTCGGGCTCTGATGTTAAAGTTTTATTGATTGCTTGTTCGGCTTAAATCAACTGCATATGATTATGATTCTTATACGAGTCTCACTTGCTGTTAATGTTTATATGCAGATTGACAGTTGAAACGAGTTGTGTGCAAACAGGTTTTTCACTCAGTGAGTGTGTATTTCCCACTCTACTCTCTCTGTGAAAAGCTGTGTATGCGTGTGTGTGCTGAGTCACTCCGTCATTTCGGTTAGGAATGCGAAATGGAGGTATTCCACGCATTACTCAAGTGTGGCTGTAATTAAGTCGATCGCTTAAAACATCTGATGCAAAAGCTAATGTGAACTTCAAATACACAGAAGTAGGGACAGAGAAAGAGGGATTGACGTTAGAAACATAGCTAAATATACTAGCGACTAGATACTTAGATACATAGATACACAGCTAAATATACTAGCGACTAGATACTTAGATACATATAGAGATCCACTAATACAGATACACAGCTAAAAATATAGACATTTAGATAAGCAAATAATAAAAGACAAACAGATACATAGATATATTTATAGATACTCAGATACAGGTACAAACAGCTACAAGAAACGGAGATAGAGATTTAGATGAACAGACAAAGCAACACAGATAAGGACCAATAGATACGTAGATATAAATAGTCAGATACACATGCACGAATACAGATACATAGGTATAGATATAGAGATTCAGATACAAAGATAGAAATTAGATACTGTTAAAGAAACACCAATACATACAACGAAATACATAGATATATATATCAGGTATAAGTACAGATAGTTATTTAGATACGCAGATACAGACATGGAGACTTAGATATACAGATAGCAACAAAGGATACAGATAAGAGAAAAGATATAGTCCAAGATACACTAACACAGATACACTAGCACAGATATAAACAAGACTTATACAGATACACTCCTACGCAGCTGCTGTGCATATCCTTAGAGGTACGCTGCAAACTAAGCTAAGCAAACCGTATCGAACTGAAGTGTTTCGTCCTCTACCTGCAAAGGCAGACAAATCAAATAACAAGATCCCGCAAAGGACTTGTGCCTATTAGAACTGGTTATAGCTGGCTCCCAGTTCCAAGGGCCCTTCCACGTGCACCAAACACATGTCAGCGCCATTAACAACGAAGCGTGCCTCCGAGTCTGTACAGCTGTGGCAGATGGCATCAATTGCAATGGCTGTCGCATGTTTTGTTGTGTTTTGTTTTCAGTTCTTTTTTTTGGCATATGCCTCGAGATTCCATATATATATAGAGGTCGGTGTGTGCGTGTGTAGCACGTAGACATACTTTAAACATATTTGAACTTTATGCTTGTATTTGTATTACATGCAGTCCTTTTCTTTGACGACTTCTGTGACTTCCGCTCCTGGTTTCCTGCTTTTGTTTTCAAGTGGATTCTTATGCGAGTTGGTTTTTGTTCCTGCAGTCAGGCAACTTGATTATTAAAACAAATACAGAAGTGTCTTACTAGCCTGAATTATAATTTATATTCAGAGACATCTACAGTCTACATACAGTCTACAATAATGTGAAAGGTCGAAGGACATTTATGCTTTTGGCTTCTGCAATTGCATCAGCTGCCAATGGAAGACAGATCCGATTTGGGCACAGATTCAATCGAGAGAGCAAAATCCATTCTCTCATACCTGGCAGGCAGTTCCCATGGTGTCCAGGTAAATTCCGTGGCCCGATCAACGCCCAATTGACAGCTAATAATTACGCACTTCAACAGCCGAGCACATGGCAATGCAGCTGGATATTAGGGCTGGCTGCATTCGGTCTGGGTGCATAGCAATGTATACCCCTGCCCCCTAGGCTTACCCCTAGGCGCCTACTGCTGCCACCCGGGTAGTTAAGGGTGCGCTTTGGCACCATCGTGTGAATTTGTCTCCATGTGTGAGCCGAGCGTCATTTGGTGGCATCACATCAGGCATCTTGCGCGCAGCCACACAAATCTTAGGGTATTGTTTTGCAACTGATTCTGTGCAAATCTTAAGCAACCCTTTTCGAGCCGAGACGACAGTCGAGAGTAAAGAAAACGCGCATAGAGTGTGGGAATTTTGTGCTTCATTTGCTCTGAGATTTCTTCCTTCCTCTTGGTACGTCTTCATATTGGTTTTGCTGAACTAGAACTCTAAAAGAATCTTTTTAGCATACGAAAGTTGATGAAGACCTACGAGCTGTTGCGCTGCCTGCCTTTTTGTACAGGCAAAGCCTAATTGCCTTGGAACACACTTTTAATTACTTTGCTAAGCATCCGCTCAGCTAGCTTGTATGATGTGCCTGTATTTTTTATGTGCCGCATTAATTTGACATTTATTTTTTTATGAAAATTCCCACGACCACCAACACAAACTGCGAGTTTACAAATTTTAAATTCCGACACTCCGATAAGCAAACCCTCCCCCCTTACAAATGAAAAAATTACGAAAAAACAACAAAATAGTTGACTGTTCTGTTGGAAAGGACTACGCTGGCAGAAAGGACGTCGGAGCTGTGAACATATTTGGCTTCAGCTTTGGTGGTTGATAAACCCTCGATCCCTCTGGCCGACGATGAAGCCAGAAGACAAAACACAGGGCGGCATAATTATAATTGCATATTAAGTACGCGCAGAAAGCTGGCCAAAGGAAAAGAGGAAGCCATAACTGTGTATCCTTTTTTCTTACCACCACAAAGCGTGTGAACTCCTGAATGCATCCTGGCATGCACATCTGTATATATGTGTATATATTGTCTACATGATGATGCGCTGGTACTACCTACTGATGCGAGAGGCTTGAATAGACTTGAATATTTAATTGTTTCTTAGCTCACTGAGAATTAAGACTTAAAGAGGTTTGATTTCATTTAATACTGATCTTCATTTTAGTAGTGATCCCTCGGAAGAATTAGTTCTCGTTGACTACGGATGGTTCAGCATCTGTTCAGTTATTTAGAGAATGACCTTTGGAATAGGCATTTAGCATATTCGACCTAAGGAAGACGTAGTTCTTGCGCAACTTACATAATATCGAATACATTCTACTTATATGATTTTATGGCTTTCAACATCTGCGCATAAAAATAAAGTTAAGGCCTCTTGCTTGTTACCTTTTCAACTGAATTCCTGTACGACCCGGGAAAAAAATTCAGCAACTCCTTTGCAATTGTTTTAAATCCAACCCAAAGGAGGAGGGTATGGTTTTGAATAAGATTTCAGTATCTACTCTGCTATTATTCGAAGACCCAACCAACAGACGGTGAATGTTAGAATAAGGCTTCAGCATCAACTCTGTTATCCTGTCAACTAATCTCTGTGCAGCGACTCACGCTGCGAGCTGATTACCAATGGAATGTGCTAAGCTTAAGCGAATGGATTCAGTCAGCTAGCACTAATCCTGGATTATTGTTAGGCCTTCCAAATCAATGTATTTGAACTTAGCCCAAGTTGCCTTTAGAAACCAAGTCGGATCTCTGACAAGGTAAAATTGCTGAGCATTCAACCGACCAAAGCTGGATAGACGCAGCTGCGATCGGTGTCTGCTGAGTGTGCAACATGTTTTGGTGTCCAATTAAATACAGAGTGATGTACAGACATAAAAAGCTTCACTAGGCAGCAGCTAGTGGGCGCCAATGTTAATTACTGTATTACTATACAGTATAGTAATATTGTATATGTGGATAGGCGTCTGGTTTAGTAGTGTCAATGACTGCGCTGCAAATTGGTCGTGGGGGTTAATTGCTTAATGGCGTCTAAAGGCACAATTTTGCCATTTGCCACTTGCCATTGGCTGTGGCACGCTAATTTACGGGTTTTCATTATTTCATTATGTCATAGAATGTCATGTGTTACAGATCAGCGACTTATGATTTGTGGATGCAAACGTATCATTGATAACATGTGCTCCCAGTGAGCAGCAGATCGATATCAGATGACTTCGATGTGGCACGCCTGACTTCAATAGTTTCAATTATCAGAGTTTACTTGATTCATTTGCGTTTCATATTCGATTTGTTTAAAATTCTCTGTGATTGATTTGATTTAATTCGAGGCCTGCCCAGCTTCTCTGCATGGCTAAATCTGCAGCGTTATCTAGTTGAATGTGAATGTTTGGAAATTACACTGACGCAGATGGTATCAGGTTTATGGCCTTTGTTAATTAGCCAGCGGGGTAAATATACAAATTTTATATATGAAGCAAACATTGATATTACCTTTATGTAGCTATATGTGTATATGTATATATACAGATCTGTTCGTAATCGGTGTATGTATCTCAACTACTTTCCGATCTGTTTGATTTTCCTCATGGTCGAGTGGAACCTGTTTGCGGATGGCTTAGTGGTTGAATGAACCCCATTCGGATGATGTTCATTTTGTGGTCCATTGTTGTCACTGCTGAAATCATGTTCAGTTTTAGAGCGTGACTTAATAGGCTTTTTTATCGTCAAATCTGCAGTTTCATTAATATTTTGTTTATAAGCGAAACGTGTCGTTCACTCAGTTTTCGCGCAAATGAATCATAATGAAAACAAATAACAAAATGTGCTGAGTCTCCTAGACTATAAATTTATAATATAATTCCTATGACTGAGATACTCTTGTGTGTCTATCAGAGTCGAGATATATTTCGATCAACTATTGCTTTAAATATTATCGATTTTGCTTTATTGAAGTCTACAAAAGAGTCAGCTATGAAATAACTCATATCAGATATACTCATATATATATTATAGTATGGTTAAAAACTGAAAGTGACCTCAAACAGCTTATCATATCTTAATGCACTGTCAAATAGAATGCTTATATAGACTGTAGTCTACGTAGATTGCCAATAAGACAGGCATATAGGCACTTCACTTGGCTCTCTGAGTGCGCTTGAAAGCAGTTCTTGAAAGCGAAACACAATACATTTGTGCTGAGTGACCCACATTATTGAAAGGCAGCAGCTGGCTGGGGCCAAGACAAATCTAAATCTCACGGCTTAGACCCATAATTTGATTAGCTAGGTTAGCTGACCCTTTCGGAAAGTCGCAGCCACGCCCAGACTCCAATACTTGCAATGCTTGCCTCTGGCCAGAAATGCAGTCAAACCAGCATCCAGTCACAATAGCTACAAGTCAACGCCCCACACACAGACAGAGCTGGGCAGAGCAGAGCAGAGCAAAGCCGTGTCGATTGCCCTTGCAGAGAGGCGACATCCCCCAGCTAAGTAGAACTGGGCATTGGTAGAAACCGGTTTTCTTAGATTTACAGTTAAGTGCGGTTGCCTAGCTGCACCAAAGATGAGAGCCGCTGCCCACTCTTACCCAGCCAGCTCTGCAAACTGGCATCAGTCATTGTTTTCCTATAAGATAACATGCATGTAATGTGTCTGATAAGAAGTTACCATGTTGCTCTTTTACAGTTAATTGGAAACACGTTCGAGATCACATAACAGACAAAGGTTTCTCTAAGAACCCTTCTTAAGTGTCCATTTGAGTTGTATAATTAATAGAACTCGTTTGTCCATCTCAAGCATTTGGCTGCATTTTGGCTTAGATCCGATTTAAGCTAATGCAGTTCCTTCTCTTGTTGACTTTGTCAGCGTTTCGGGTGGCTCGTGTGCTGGGGACAGGCTAATTATATATTAAAGCACACATAGCTCACAGTCCGGCAAAGTTTACCGCAATATGAGACATGTGATAAAGTCACAAAAACGTCAGCGTATGTCGCCGCAGCGCAAAGAAAACAAAAGCCCCACAAAGTATAAATAAATAAGAAGAAAAATAGAAAATAAAATAAATTAAAAATATAAAGCGAAATAAAAAATAATACTAAATATGTGTAAACAATTACGTGAGACAGCCAAGTCCGCGCGCACGATAAGGCGCGCCTGGGCTTGTGGCTTGTAGTCGAAGTTCTGATAGTTTGGAGGTTGTTGGGGCTGCTTTCCCGCAGGTTATCTAGCCTTGAATGGGCATTTGGCTAGGCAGTAGCACTAGAGATTCGGCCAGGCAGGTTGCTATAAAACGCAACTGTTATGGAGCAGTTCCCATTGATATGTAAGATCAATTGAATTTTAGGGGCGTTGTCAGTGACACCCTTCGATAAGCGCTAATGAATTGTGACTCACAGAATCGAATCAATGCATAGCAGAGACGTCAAAGTGCCGTTAGATAGTGCCACCTAAACAATGCCAACACTCGTTCTAAATACTTTTGCAGCAACAACAGCTACAGCAACAGCAACAGCAACTCATCAATTAATTTAATCAAAGCCCATAACTCAAATTAAACGAACAAATAAAATTGCGAAGGCAACAGCCCAATAAATAGATCAATAAAATAAAATACAATCAAATAATATAAAACACACAATATTTTAACATATAGAAACTATCAACACGAGACTGTTATTTGAAAGATAGGAGAGAAAGAGAGACAACGAGACAGCGAGACAACGAGAAGCAGCTGTCGTGTGACATCTGGCAACGCTGTCAACGTTGTTCAAAGCTGTAACGGTTATTGGCAGCATTTTACTCACGCAAAAGCCAACCCGAATAACGGCAGCGAGAGAGAGGAAGAGAGAGGAAGAGCAGGAGCAGCTGCCAGACTTACGAGAGTGAAGGGGAGAGCGCGAGCAGACCACAGCCATGGGAAACTCGTCGTCACACACGCACGAACCACTGGAGCGCGGCTTCACACGCGGAAAATTCGGCGATGTTAAGAATGGGGTAGGTAACAAGAACTACAACAACAGCAATAATAACAACAACAACAGGGGTTGATCGGCACTTGTTTCTCTTTACTGTCTGTCATAATGCACCACATGCACACATACATATATGAATCGTTATGCTAAACTTTTGTCTATCTGATATCCACACAGAAATCCGCTTCGTTCCGGTTTAGCAAGAAATCGCCCAAAAAAATGGATCGTCTACGGCGCTCGTTCCGCGACTCGTTTAGACGTCGCAAGGATCGGGTGCCCGAATCCTCGAAGCCGCATCAGTGGCAGGCCGACGAGGAGGCCGTACGCTCAGCCACCTGCTCCTTCTCAGTGAAGTACTTGGGCTGCGTCGAGGTGTTCGAGTCGCGCGGCATGCAGGTCTGCGAGGAGGCACTCAAAGTATTAAGGGTGAGTCAAATGGACTAAGATTGATTATGGAATCCAAATTTGGCTGTGCAAAAACTCGAAGGTTAATGCCAAATGGCAGTAGCTAATCAGGAATATAAATACTTTCGGGGCACATAGATATAGATGGTCTGAAAACAAGCAAATCTATCATTTGACAAGCTTTTAATCTGTATACAGGGTATCATAACTTTCAGTTGACCAGCTGCACACAGGGTATGTGAGTTTGTTTGATAACTAAGAAGCAGGAAGCAATAAAAGCGAGGGTCGTTTGATATAATCTTCATGTTAACTGATCAAATTAGCGGAATTTATAGTTGATATTTATATTTGATATTTGATATTGTGATTTAAATAAAAAACTTTAGATTTTTATTTCTTTTGATCTAGTTTTTTAGATATTTACTTAATGTTCGAATAGTTTTTAGACCACCCTCGCATATTGACATTTGATATTGTGATTTAAGTAAAAAACTTTAGATTCTTCTCCTTTCATCTAGTTTTCTTTTGATCCATTTATTGTTTGAATAGTTATTAGACCACCCTCGCATATGTCTCTATAATATTATTCGTATTTGTTGCAGTTGATAAGCATATCAATAGTTGCTAATCTATGCGCAAATCAATTAATTGATTTGAAAAGTTTGCCTGGAATGTTAATCGGAGCTAGGGATGAGATTAGATATCAAGAGCAGGTCAAATATCTTATGAGTGCACGCCAATTGGGTTCCATTTATGATTAAAGGGATTACTTATCAAATTTGTCATTCGCTTTGCAGCAATCGAGGCGCCGGCCGGTGCGTGGCTTGCTCCATGTGAGTGGAGATGGGCTGCGTGTGGTGGACGATGAGACGAAGGGGCTCATTGTGGACCAGACCATTGAGAAGGTGAGCTTCTGTGCGCCAGATCGGAATCACGAGCGCGGCTTCAGCTACATTTGCCGGGATGGAACCACTCGGCGCTGGATGTGCCACGGCTTTCTCGCCTGCAAGGACTCCGGCGAGAGGCTGTCGCACGCTGTTGGCTGTGCCTTCGCCGTCTGCCTGGAGCGCAAGCAGCGCCGCGATAAGGAGTGCGGCGTGACAATGACTTTCGACACAAAGAACTCGACCTTCACGCGCACGGGCTCCTTCCGACAGCAGTCGCTGACCGAGCGCCTGGCCATGGCCACGGTGGGCAGCAACGAGCGCAGTGTGGATGGTCCAGCGCTTCCAGGGCCGCCAGCCGCCACTGTGAAGCCGTTCAATCCGTTCGCCATCGAGCGACCACATGCCACACCGAACATGCTGGAGCGGCAGAGCTCCTTCCGGCTAAGCACCATCGGCAGCCAGTCGCCATTCAAGCGCCAGATGTCGCTGCGTCTCAACGATCTTCCGTCCAATGCGGATAGGCAGAAGGCCTTCCTGGCCGCTGCCGCCGGCAATCCAAATCCACACGCGCTGCACACTCCGCTGCGCAGTGTTTCGCCCATTGCTGAGGTCTCGCCGGCCAAGACGGGTGGCGATCCGGCCATCATGGCCGCCGACACGGTTAGCCAGCTGTGCCAGGAGCTCAGCCAGGGACTGTCCTTGCTCACGCAGACAGACACACTGCTGGCAGCTGGGGATGATCTGAATTTCAACAACAACCGCAGCATCAATCAGAACATCATTGCCGCCGAGAAGCAGCAGCAGGTAATCTCGTACAGCACCAGTGGCAGCGGCAGCAACAGCGCCAGTGGCACGCCCACAGCTCAAGTGCCACCTCGCGTGGCCAGCATGCCGCCGCCAGTGCACTCGCCCAAGCGTACCAGCTTTGAGCCGGTCGCCGATGCCGTCGAGCTGCCTAATGCCGAACAGTGGCTGGGCCAGGTGGTGCGCACCACTTCGCCCGCTATACCACCTAAAAGGCCCAGCTACTTGGCGAACGTGGGACGTGCTCAGACCGTGGCGGCGAGTGCCTCGAATGGCGGTGGTGCAGGAGCCGATCCCGATCCCTTTGATGCAGAGTGGGCAGCCAATGTGGCAGCGGCTAAGAAAATGTCGCCGGATCTGCCGGGAACGGCAACCGGATCGGGCATGGGCATCAACAGCAGCAGCAACAGGCACAGCACGAATCCGTTTATCTCGCCGCCGAAGGCGCCAGCGCAAACGTTCCAGGTGCAGCTGTAGGATGGTGCTTCACTGACAGAGAGAGAGAGAGAGAGAGAGAGAGAGAGATAGGGATGGAGAGAGCGAGGGAGGGAGGTAGAGAAGCAGTGTTGGGACATGGGCGATCCAAAGTGTGGTTCACTTGAAAAACGTAACTTAGTGTAATGGGGCAGAGGACAGCACGGGAAGTTAGATAGAATTAAAGATAAAGGTAAAAATATCGCTATTCGATTCCAGGTACTTAACGCAAACAAAACAATTGTTGAATTATTAAATATTACGAAAGTACAGAGACGGGAATAAACCGTTAAATCTACGCTACGCATAAAGTAAAGTTAACTACGCATAAGCAAAGCAAGGCTAAGCACTTATACACCTGCGTACAGGTGCTGTATGTGATGCTTAGCAATAACCAAGGAATGGTACTCGTACTGCTTACACTTCCTACATTCCCACATCTATACACACGCATATATAGGCACATATATACCCATATGCAGCACGCCGATTTAGACCAAGCTCCAAGACCACCTTCGACAACAACAACAACAACAACAACAACGAGTGCACCTCTACTTTATAGTACTAATAGTACATAGTTTCACATGCCTGCACATTCATATATATATATATATATATATATATATATATATATATCGGTTATATATGTGGTTAATGTTTATATAGTATTTTATTTGGATGTAGCCTTCCACAACTTGTTGATGATCAGTCCCATTCTAGATACCTTCATATACATATACTGACTACCATACATATCGTACATACATAATGAGGATAATACGTCATATATATATATATATATATATATATATATAAATATATATATCTTATATACATTCATATAAATAAAATAATGCTTGTGTATATGTATATCGAGAGTTCTATATATACGAATATGTATGCCGAGGGCCAATGTTTTGTCTGTCACTTTTGATTTATGCGTCTATATAAATGTCAATTTTTTATTTTAAATTAAATTAATTTTAAATTGTACAAAATGTATTATACTTAAATTATAATAATAATTTAACAAAAATAAACTTCAAGTTAATTAAACAAAATTGCGTCTTTTATTAAATGTTAAATTGGGAACTCCTCTGGCTGATGATACAAAAAGGAAGAATCGAAAAAAAATTTATTATCAGTCCGGTATTCAGTATGTCTATCTTTTGAGGGGCAACTCTAATGGGATCAGTGATGCTTCTAACAAGACTTCGAAAATTTCATTCAAAATATTGTAATATGAGCTATTTATTGACCGGAAATTTGGTTTATTTTTATAAGTTAGTCAGCAATGTCGGATTCAGCTGTAACGTAATCCACAATTCGTTTGATAAATAAATAAAAAATACAATGTTTTATTTATATTAATTCATTAATATACTGTTTATACATCTGCTTGAACATTTCGACTGCTTGGGAACATATGAAGCAGTGAACTGCGTGCTTAGCCAGTGCACACACCATTATTAAATGAATGCTTTAGATTTTTGGCAACATACTTTTAGGCTGATTACAACAAATCGACTGCTTGGGAATATATGAAGCAGTGCACTGCGTGCTTAGCCAGTGCACACACCATTATTAAATGAATGCTTTAGATTTTTGGCAACATACTTTTAGGCTGATTTTAAGTAACCATATCATATGTCGATATGCAGGAGCTTACACAAAAACGACTGCTTGTGAACATATGAAGCAGTGCACTGCGTGCTTAGCAGTGCACACACCATTAATAAATGAATGCTTTAGCTTTTTGGCAACATACTTTTAGGCTGATTTTAAGTAAGCATATCATATGTCGATATGCAGCTTACATAAAATGGGGCTTACTTTTGCTTTGTATACCATATTAAATTTATTTCTTTCTAATATTGGTTTACTGACATCGGACCGCGTTTTATAACTTTTATAATAAATAAATAGAGTCTAAGTACAGAAAACTGGGTTTGGATGAATAGGAGCTTTCCATAAAAATTGAAAGCTTTTTAAATGCCAGCATCCCAGTGCCTGTGACCTAGCCATTTGATGGCTTCCAGCCTGCCTTGATCCACTTTCCAGATGACGCCATTTCTGTTCGCCTCGATTGCGACGACTAAACTCTTCCCAGCTTGATTCGCCGTCTGTACAGGATGTATTAGAAGCAATTTCCCCACGCACGGCTCAACATTTAGCCACGAGTTACATTTAGTCTTCGACTCATTGCGTGTAATGCCCGGATTGAATGAGAAGGCTGTTACGCCGGTAATAGAAGCCAGTTTCTGTGAAGAATAAAGCTATGAGCATAAACTGTATAGATACACAAGTTCTTCAGTCAGTTACCGCAAGTGAGATAGTGAAGCTGAGGACTGCGGCCTTCGAGGCGCTGTAGACAGGCAATTGGTAAATTGGATTGAACGCACTAGCGGAGCAGATGTTGGCTACAACGCCACCAGGGCCGCCGTGCCGCTTGTCCCAAAACTTCATAATGGCAGTTGTGGTATTTACTGTACCCGTAAAGTTAACTTCGACCGTTTTCGCAATCTGTTTCTCGTCCAGCAGTCCAGCTCCATTTATAAGCAAATCAATTGTTTTATAGTAGTCAAAGACTTTTTGCAGCAGGGCTATGTGTATATGCAAAGGAGCAGTTACATCATAATGAAAGAACATTACTTTTGTCTTGTTATTAATGCGTTTCAGCTCTTCCATTGCCTTTTGCTTGTGCACTCTACCAAAAATCAGCAGATTCTAAATGAAAAGACTTGTAAGCCCTTACGTTTAATTGCGCTGACATGTCGACGTCGACTATTTACCTTTGGTCCCTTCTTAACAATCTCCCGACTAGCCATCATACCTATACTACCCAGACCAGCCACAAAAATTATATTTCTTCCAGCGATTCTCTGTTCGTTCACTTCTTTTTGGCCCTTTCCTTTTGCTTTTCGCTTTCCCTTATCATCTTGCATTCTATTATAGTTATTTATTCGCTCTCTACTTTTTTCGATATTTAGTAATTCCTTTCTCTCCTCATCGTCCTTGAGCACCTGTTTGAAGAAGCGTTAGTTGTTAATGCATTTGATCAGCAGTCGGGAGTACACGACTAGCAAATACCCTCATTCTCAGAGTTGCTCGGAAAATACTTGGGCTAAACATTCAAAGTCGTTGATTATTTTAGAAGAAACTTGTTGGTCTCCTCAATCTAGGCGTGTCTCTGGCTCTTATAGGTGAAGAGAAAGGGTTACAAGTTCCTTCTTTTCATAGTAAAAACTAATCTACATTTGAAGTTTAAGGCACGTAAGTTATTTGAGTTTCTGAAAGACAGGCATGCCACCGGACAGGTAAATGGATAGTCGTGGATTACCTGAGCTATTCTCATTCTCTGTAAGCATTAACGTATGACTGCTCTCTCGTATACATATGTAACTTATTAACATTTGTGCATGTTCAAACGTGATCCCTTGACAAAACTAAGATGCGATAACCTTCGAGTTATCTCACAAAGATAATTCCAAACAATGAGAGCCATCCCACAGCTGCAGGCAGCGAAATCCTACAAGCGATAAGAATGTAATAGAAGTTTCTGAGGTACATGTCTAAACATGTTTGCACGTGCAGGACCACGCCTTCCAGTGACTGTATGTATCTATAAGATTCTTGTGTTGGGTACTATGGTAGAATAGGAGTTTAATTAACTGTGTTTGCTCGAACTCTTAATTGTATAATTAATAATATTAGTATAGTAGGATATATGGTATAGTCTTTCAATTGTTTGAATATTTTTCAATTGATGGATAATTCTTGAACCTTTCTTATATGAAGATCACTTTCTGATGTCACAGTAGGGTGATATCCATTATAGCACAGACGAAGTGACCAAGCAATGGAACAGCTATTTATCAGTTTAGTCCAATAGAATGGAGCATATAGAATAAATATAACTGAGAAAACCTTCTGAGATAAACACACGCAGAGAATAATGATCTTGTGATAACCATTGATGAGATATCCAAAGCTGCTAAATGACTTGGACAAGATTTGCTTCAATAACAATTACTTTACATTATAAAGTTAAACAACAGTATCGCAAGGGTATCTATAAGTCGGATACTGTCGAGTTCCATTTGATTTGATGGTTTAAGCTTAAAGCTTAGGAAGCAATTAAACAATGAATGCATTTTTGATACAGACCAAATATCTTATACAAATTTGAGCATTCTTAAACGTGGTCACTTGACAAAACAAAGATCCGATAGCCTTCGAGTTATCACTGCCAATTATGTAGGTTCATTTCCAAATATTTGATTTAGTTGCGATTATGGATATGGGAATGCATATCCATTCTCATCATGTAGGCAGACAGACAGCCTGGAGAAAGAGAGAGAGAGAGAGGAGAGAAAGGGAAGGACACTCACCTTAATGAGGTGCTTATACTTTGCTCTAATATGATTAGTGGCCCTGTAATCACAGTTGTCCGGATCTTTGGGATTGCTTGAACTGGAGTGTAAACGAACGGACGAATTCTGCTCTGTCGGGCTGCGTTTGACATGCGGAAAAGGATTGTGCTCTCGTGGTATTTTGCAAATGTTTTTGGCTGTGTATGATATCCCGTTTTGCAGCAATACAGGGAGTATGTTCATCTTATAAGAAAAAAAAAATTTAAAATGACAAATTGTTTCAAATTTTGAAAAAGTCTATGAATCACTAGGTGACCTAAGCATAGTCTTCAAAAAAAATTCAATTTGATGTATATAGTTGCCACTATAGCAATGTTCGCCTAATGGAACGAGCTAGCGATAATGAAAGGATATTTGGTGAAATACCTATTTCATCGCATCATCGCATATACCTTCTTTTGCTTTGACAGTCCTTATCTCCATGTCCTTATCGCCTTCGTTGCGTATGCGCAATGTTGAGTCTGCAGCTTGCCAAAAAAGTATCTATGAATTTACATAGTATAAGAACAGCGAAAAATCTGATTTAAAATAGATAAGAGACTAGTTTGTGATTAGTTTTCGGTATAGTTAATATAGCCGCAGGGCGATTATAAAAATCTATTCAAAATATCAAAAATGCTTGTGGCATTCACGGAACTAATATTATTCTACATATCTGCCTTTGTAGCTATCGCGGTAATATTTAGCTCACTTATCATAATCAATCGATGAAGTGGCTAAGTTCAATTTCAATTATAATTTCCTTTTTAAATAATAAATAAAACCTAAATTGTAAAGTAAACGGAAATAATTCAAGCAATTGGGTATCTGCAAGTCGATCATTCGCGAGTTCCATTTGTATTGCCAGCTAATTTTGTTCTGGCTGCTAAAGAAAATGAAAAACAGCACGAGGCAGGACAAGATTGGGCTACGAAGCACCTACTGAGCTCTCATTAGCCCATTTGTGACTATTGACAGTAAACAAAGCAAAGCTTAGCCTCAGACTTGTGCAGCACGAACTCTGGTTTTCCCTGGGGCCTTCGCTCTGTGCCTGCCCTGTTAAGCAAGCGAAGAGAAATGCTTGAGGCATCCAACGGCAACGGGCCACAAATTTATGACTTCAAGGTTCTCGCGCGAAAACGAGCTCGGAAATGCGAACGAAATTGGGAATGGAACTGGGAATGGGAACGGGAAAGATAACGGGAAAGGGAAAGGGAAAGGGAAAGGAAACGGCAGAACGGGCCACTGGCTGCTAACTACCTAAAATTTACGATCGCTGCATTTAGGTGGCCCATTGTCCGCAATGTTTATGCAATGTTTTCTGATTTTATATCAGCAGCCGGAATTTGTGGAGCAGCGGCAGTCGGCTTTCTTTGTGGGCGTTGGGGAACGACACTTTCGGCCTCAGATTACGATCGTGTCGCTCTATTTGGCAATTATCTGGTCTAAAAATATCTGAGTAGATTGCACGATGCAAGCAAATTGTTATATCCTTGCAAACAAGTCGATTTGCTAGCCCAAAACGGGCAATGTTAAATGGTCAGAGCTTAAGTTGAATTCTGGCAAATTTAACAGAGGCTTCAACATCTGAGGCATCTGAAAATCAGTTTAGATTCATTTGGGCTGCCAAAAAGAGAAGTGGGCCTGGAGCCGCAAGTGACCTGGCTCATTCTATGCTCAGCTAACGAAAATGACTCTCGGTTTCCAGACCTTACAATTTCACATGTGGGTTGAACATGACGAAACAATTGCGCTTGCAGCGAATGTATGTTACCGGGTCTGTATGTTAAGCACTTCTGGCCGAATCCCATTCCAAATCCCAATAGTCTGAATGTGGCACAAACAGTATCAATTACCAATTGTTTATTTTACAACGTGTTCTTGATGTTGTGGCTGCTGCTGCTATTGCGACAATGTCTTGTGGTCGGGTCGGTCTTTGTTTGTGGGCTGGTTTGTTGAGGCTCGCCAGCTTTGTGAATCCATCAATTGGTCGTTATCTTGATCGGAAACAATCGCAATCTGTCTTCAATTTGCGCAATGTTTTGGTGAAATTTTTCCTTTTTTTAAAGGTTAATAAATTACGTTTATGGTGTTAGTAAAAGTTGTCTTTAATTTTGTTAGTTCAAGCTAAAAATAATCATCAAATACGCAGGCATATAAGATTCATTTCATTCGCTTTTCGCGTACGACGTGCAATAATAAAATACAAAAAGCTTTCAAAAAGCTGTAATATGAAAAGCTTAAATTTTGAAAGTTGCGTTTGTTACAGGTTAATTTTAGTCGAACATTGAATCATCGGCTCGTTGGTCTAGGGGTATGATTTCCGCTTAGGGTGCGGGAGGTCCCGGGTTCAAATCCCGGACGAGCCCAGGCAATATCTTTTTTTTAAATCATTTTATAAATAAATATATTTTTATAAAATAATTTTATAATTTATACATCTATGCATACATTATATATATATATATATATATATATATATATATATATTTATTAAACAAATACTTAAAAAAATATTTTTGAAATAAATATAGATTTTGAAAATTAATACGATTTTAGTCAAAAATCTATATCACATTGGTCTTCAGGCTTCCGCTGCGAATGCCATTTCACGTTCTCTTTTTACACCCTAGACTGATCGAAAGAAACAAACTATATAATAATTTTGTTAAAGAGTTTCCATTGTTTTGAGATACTCCACAAGTTCAATGGAACCCAAAAGTTATTTATGCATAGAGTGCTTTGCATTTCCTGTTTCAAATCTCACGCACTTAGTGAAATTCCTTTATAGAATATATCAGTCCAGTTTGCGCAGCCAAATCTACAACATTTTAGCCTTTTCTAAATTTTTGGAACATTTTTTTTTTCTAAATTTGACGGACAATTTTTATTTTTTACCAAAAATGAAAAATATTCCTGTAGTGTTCAAACATGGAGTGTCTTATACAACAAGATTCGTTTCCAAACTGCCCAGGAAAACAGATATTCCTCGTATTGACCTCAAAGGAAAGGATGCACTTACTTGGAATATGTCCATCAGCAGGCGATCAAAAATGAACAAATCGGATGATGGCGATAAGGAAGGGGTAAGTAATTTCATTTATTTATTGTCTTTAACAATTAGCAATAGGCTGTTTGCGACAAACTTCGGGTTTTTTTGTTTTGTAAGGTAGACGGACAAAATAAGCCATGTCATGGTCGTCCGGTCGGGTTTTATCTGTTTCTGATATAAAATTTCATCAGATTGTTTAAAAAGAGAACGTGTTGGGCTCGTCCGGGATTTGAACCCGGGACCTCCCGCACCCTAAGCGGAAATCATACCCCTAGACCAACGAGCCGGTTACATTTCGTTGTTCATCAAAAAATTATTAATACGGTATAAATATGGTATTATTTGAAGGTAGTAATTTTTACAAAAATTATAATAAATCGAGGTAACGCAATGAAAGACCACATTCGCCTTGGTTAAACCCATTAAGTAAAATACTGGTTTTTGTTTCCTCTTGCTTAAGTAGCTATATTGGCAAAACCAAAACAACTGGCTCGTTGGTCTAGGGGTATGATTTCCGCTTAGGGTGCGGGAGGTCCCGGGTTCAAATCCCGGACGAGCCCAAGTAAAAAAATTAATTTTTTTTTCAAACTATAAACAATTATACTTTATTAAATTTTTTGCACAAATAACGACTTAATTGTAAATAATATAAAATATTTTGCGTTTGCCACTAATGTGGTATGAATAAAATTATCAGTGAAATATTTGATTAATACCAATGGTTAACAGAACAAATAGATTTTTAATTTATTAATATTTATAATGCACTTATATCTGTAATGTGTAATATGCATGTATGTATGCAGCAAAACAATTTTGTTCAGGTCTAAAGATAAAATCTAACAAATTACTGACAATGCCATCTACGTATAAATAGTTGAGCATATTTATGATTTAACTTTTGCTTGCTTTTTCAAATTGGCCTAAATACTACACAAGTAAATGACACATTTAATGGACATAGAAAGTTTGGGAAGATGTTATAGATACAATACGAAGATAAAATAGCTGATAAATACATAAAATGTTTTCGTCAACAAAGAAAATCCATTTGTAGCCAATAATTAAAACGCCAGCTAGTTGCTAGCTTACGATCTTGTTGTTGTGGGTGTTATTGGTGCCGTGGATATTGTGATTAGTTTTCCATTGCTCAACGTCCCTTCCAGCTTATGGCGGAGGGGGGCGAACAGTCGTTGTTAGTGTAACTCAATCTCTTTCTCCTAATCGCTCCTGGTTAAGAGAAGCTGCAGCAACATCACCAACATCATCTTTGTTAGCCATATTCATATTTATGTATTTCCATTTTGCATTTGGTTTAAGTTTGTTTTTACATGTTAAATATTTAAAATAATTTATTTATTATTAGCACTAATTATTCTTTGGTTGTTCCACTGGTTTTGTTGTTGCTGATTTTCGCTCTTGGTTATGCGTTTCCATTAGCTTTTCGCTATTTCATTGTTCATTGTGCTTTTTCCTGTTGTATTTCATTGTCAGGGTTGTGCTGTTGCTGTATGTTAATGACCGCAGCTGTTTTATATATTCGTTTGTGACTGGATCCCTTCGAATTGGGCAAGTTAAGATTAGCAATTGCTAGTGCAGATGCTGATGCTGTTGCTGATGCTGATGCTGTCTCTGATGCTGTTGCTGATGATGCTGGTGATGTTGTTTTAGCAGTGGACTTTCGTAAATTCTTTCCAAACGTAGAGTTGCCTTTCAGACCTTAGATAAAAAGAGCAAAACGCAATTATTTAGCTAGATAAATTTTGGATGATTTTTACATGTAAAACCATGTGTACGTGTGCTGAATGTGTGTGTGCGTGTGTTAGTAGAAAACATTTATTATCTCAAGCACATAGAAATGCTTACACTCCACACCAGATAAGAGAAAAGACAACATACATATATCGCTGCTGTGGGCTAACTAATAGTGGATAGGAATAGAGATAGAGGACCACAGTGAAATACGTTTTAGACAGTGTTCGGCGGTGCGCAGATCAGCGTGATAGGAAAGTGAAATGCAATTCGTTTACCTTGGAAACATAAACGATTCTGATATATGGCAAATATATCGTAGGGCTTGTAGCACGGCTCGTATGCTAACTCATTGTCAGCGATATCGATATCTTTGCCGGAATCAGAAATGCTTGTGGCAGACGCTTGGCAACGACTGAGCTCATGGGAGGGTATCACAAACGGGTTTTGCTCCATTTTATCTGGCTCTCTCGATGCCGTTACGGGGTCTGTGTCTGGGTCTATAGATGCAGTTGTTGTAGTTGTGATTCGTGTGTTTATATCAACCGTTTGTGGTGAGCTCTGAACAGGCTTTGGTTGTGATGTTTTTGTGTTGTGGAAGATGGTAACAAAGTGGATTAGTTTTTGGCCATTTCTTTGGTTTAGGGTTAGTCACGGATATTTAATACATAGTGTTGCTCGTCTTAGATCTACATATTAAAGTAGCAGGAATACCCACCTCACTGTCTTGGCAGGTAGCATCCTCCTTAGAGCCTGTCGTCAAGCCCTGCACGAAGTGCATATCGCTTCCTGGATCCTCAGAGGCCAAGTGCGCCCGAAATTGTCGATTTCTGCAGTATGAAACGATTGTTTATCAAAAATTGAGAATTTCTAGCTTATAGTTTACCTCAACTCCAGTTGCTGCATTTGCTGGAAGTGCCGCAGCTTGCCATTGGCCAGATGCAGTTTCTCCTCCAGTGCAGCATTTTCCACGCATTTTATGGAATACTTCTCGGAGAAGGACAGAATTTCTAGACGCAGTTCGTCGAGCTCCTCTCTATAAAAAGAATGCATGAATAGTTAAAATATTAAAATGGGTTCATTGACTGAGCACTTACTCCTTCAGCTTAACGCCCTCTCCTCGCATATGTTCCCCACGCTGCACCTGATGCAGGAACTCTGCTTTAAAGCGTGACACCTCGCGCTGCACCTCGCTCTGGTGTGCTTTACGCATAGCATCCAGAGCAGCCAAAGTTGCCTAGAATTTAAGGGGGGTTCAGATAGCATACGAAGCTAATGCAGTCGGCAATACAAACCTGCGTTTCCTCAGCTAAGGCGGTTTCCTTCTCTGCCAGCAGACGCTCAATCTCTAGCTTGTGCTTCTCCTCCATGTCGCAGATTAGTCGACGATGCGATGACTCCATGGCACTGAGTCCCTTCTCGCATAGTGTCTTTGAAAGGAATGCACAATAGATATATATTTATGGTTGTTTAAGTAGTTATAGGCGTACCCTTAGCTGTTCAATTTCCGTCTGATAGCGCTTGCGGAAACTTGGTTCGTCTGGCACATTGGCGTGCTCGTGGCTATAGACCTCCCTGAGGCATTCCAGCTGCTTGCCGTGCTCTTTTTCTAGCAGATCGAGACGTTTCTCCATTCGCTTGCAGCGCTCCTGCTGTTGGCCCAGTTCGTCACTTAGTTCGTTGCGCTGCTTCAGCAACAGTTGCTGCTCCTGCTCCTGGCTGACGCACTTCTCAAGGGCGATGGCCAGTTCATTCTCGCGCTGCTCCAGCAGCTGTTCGCTTCGCTGGAGATCCGTTTCGGTCTGCTGTTGAAGTGCTGTCATCTTTTCGATGCGCTGCCGCAGCTCACAGCATTTATGGCAGGAATCCTGCAAGCACGACAATTCCATCTGCTCGCTGACCAGGACGCAGGTCTCTGTAAGAGCGCGCTCCAGTTGCCTGAGTCCGTCCTTTCGCTCATTCAGTGGCGACACGGATCGACGACTACGATGACCCGCACGCAAATGCTGCAGCTGGGTCACGCTCTGCTCGAGCCGCTCCTTGCTGCTAAGCAGAATATGCTCCAGGCTATGCAGGCGCTGCAGCAGATGGGAGTTCAGGGGCGATGACTGGCTGCTAGATTCACTGCTAGACTCGGTGCTTGGGTTGGAGCTTGGGGTGGACTTGCGCTCCACATTTTCCCTTTGCATCTCGCTGAGCTTGAGCTCCAGCTGCTCCTTGCCTTTCAATGAAAGCGAACGTCGTCGTTCGGATTTGGCCAGCTTCTGCTTAAGCGCGCGCACTTGCCGTTCCGAGGTGCTGTACTTAATCGTCAAATCCTGAATGCGAGCGGCCATCAGTTGCAACTGTGCACCATCTTCCATCTGGCTGCGCTCCAATTTCTGCTGCAGAGCTGTTTGGATTAGCTCGAGGGCATCGTATTGGTTTTGGGACTGTTTGAGCTCTCGCTTCATGGCGCGAATTTCGTTGACGGCTTTCTCAAACCGGCTGCGCAGCTCATTGTATTCCTCGGCCAGCGAATCCCGCTGCAGGCAATAGGGATCTATATCGCTGATCGTAGTCAAATCGCTAAGCGAGTCCATGCGCTTCATTTTGTGACGCTGCAGATTGCTCAAGCTGGGCACCTGACCCTGACTATTGCCCGCTTGGAATTCACGCAGTCGCTTATATAGACTCTCGTTCTCTTCAATGCCCTGCGCCAGTCGATCTTCGAGCTGTTTGATCTTGCACTGACTCTCCGTCAGCTGCAGGCTGAGGCCATGTACAAGTTCCGCTGCACTTTGCTTGGCATTGGTCAACTCGCCATTGAGCTGCTGTTGCTGCTCTTGCAGCCGCGCCGTCAGCTCCTGTTCCGTGCGCTGCAGCGTGGACAGCAGCTCGGACATGCGTGCCTCTCGCAGCTTGGCCTCTGTGCGCAGCGTTTCGCATTGCTGCTTAAGCTCACGGTCCGGCCGCATCTCCTCGGGCACTGCCATCAAAGGCAGCTCATCGCTGGCCACGCTATCAACTGTGCTGCGACGTGAGCTGGGCGGCGAGCTACGGCTACGCTTGTGTAGACTAGCCAAACTGCGATTGCGCAAGCAGCTGCGCAGAACTGGCGGCGACGGGGACAGCGGCGAGCCCCAATCGAGGCTGTCTCGACGACCACCCTCCGAGGCAGTGCGGTACTCCTCGTCAGAGGAGAAATGCGGCGCATTTGCCGGTGTTCCCGGCGTGGCCGGACTAGAGCTGTGTGGGTTCGTCTGAAGTTGCGCCTTAATAAAGTCCTGTTCAATGTCGCTCTGCTTTATTGCCGTGGGCGACACCGTTGCTGCTGCTGTGGTCTCCAGTAGTTGTGGCAGACCTGCAGCACTTCGCAATGCCGCCAGCCAACTGTTGCGTGAACTGGGCGAGAGGCCGGCCAGGAATAGCCGCTGTTTGTCCCACGTAATTAGCTGAAAGGCATGCTGCTTGCTCACGCTGGGCTCTTCTACTGCGTTCGACAGGCTGTTAACGTCTAGAACACCATCGAGCACTCCTCTCTCCTCGCACAGCGGATCTCTGTAGTAGAAGAGCGCCGCACCACTTAGGGTGAACCAGTGCTTGCTCCACTCGCCCGTGCGGTTGTCCAGCTTCATGAGCCAGCCTTTTTTGGCATTTAGGGTTTCTTTTAGGGACTTGGCCGACGACTTGCTGGAGGCAGTGCACTTGCTGGACTTGATCACGGGTCTTAGCTCATCCGACTTGGCCAAGTAGTTGGCACACAGCTCATCCAGGTTGCATCCGCCATCGGGATCTCCACGTTCATGCTGATAGTGCTTAGCGGGTTTCAGCTGCAGCTGCAATCGACTGCCAGCTTTTCCGCTCTTTGCGCTCTCCGCTTGTTGCTTCGACTGTTGCTGTTGCTGTTGAGACACCAACACTGTGGGTATCTTTTTGACTATTGCGGACACAATGGCTGGCGTTGAGTTGGCCGCCAGTGGTAATGACTTTGGTCTCAGATTGGCAGTCGTTTGCTCGGTTTTAGCAGAGGGCGTCACTTGGAAGTCGGTCTCATCGCGCGAATTCTGATACTGGTAATGATTGTTCAGTGCATTGTTGACAGCCGTCGACCAGCGCTTGTTCTGCTGTTGACTAAGGTTAGTTATCGTATTGGCAATATCCTTGATAGATTTCTCGTCCCGTCGAATGTCCTCGATCAGCAAACAGCCAGTGGGTTGGGAAACTGCGAAGAGATAAATTAGTGAATTAAATTATAGCACAATATAGCCATGCTAGGCTGTCAAATTAAGCAGGCGCTTGCATTAAGTGCATCGTAATATGAAAGACTCTTAGCCTTAGGCTAACACCGTATCACTGTCAATGGTTGCTCAGAAATGTTATCAGCCGAAAAGCCATAAACCACTGAGCGTTATTTGTTGGCAAGCATAATAAAATTATTAAAACGAGTCGGGCTGGTAAGAGGATCCCTTTCCTGGCCAGAGATTCACGATAAGGCGAACACGTTTTCGCAGAGCAAGCAGAAAAACCTAAAATAACCTGTGAGTGACGAGTCGTGGTGTAGTAGTAGTGCCATAATTTTATTAACACCCAACGATCCATCGGGGAACTATCGGAGGCATTGCTGCTGAAGTTGTCCCATAAATATATATGATTACAAAATATATATTTAGAAGTGCCCTTGGGCCTGGCTGGACCTGTTTTTTAATTTTTATGATAATAACACAAATTTGCGACCAGGCTGGGCAGTTTTTCCTTTTTAATGGATTTAGCCAACGAGCTGAGCGCTTGAATGTGCATAAATTCGGTCAGTCGGACAGGTTGAACTCTTAGCTAACTTTTGGCCAATCGAACTGCTTGCGTTATCTTGATTATTAAGTTGTGGGCAACGTATAAGAAATGAGAAGAAATCGAAAAACAGACTTCTTTCACTGTGAACTTGTTGGCTAAAGCAGCCAAGTTAGTCAGCCTCCGTTGGATCAAGTTGCCAACTTCGCGACTGACTCAGCAAGCAGGTTCAAGGTTACTGTGCTAAATGCTGGGGCATGCCTTTAATTGGCCGACTTGTCGGCCGCAGTTGCTAAGGAAAGACGATGACGACGGCTGCGGCATTGCCGTTGACTAGGCTTAGCTCGACATGCTTTGGGACTAAGCATGGCAGCAATTGAATTTATAGTGCTTAGTATTATGTGCACTGGCAGACACTGATTAACTTAGCTGACTTTACAATATATAAATGGTATTTAGTCCATATATATAGATATATAGATATATATATATATATAATAGATTTTTGCATGCCGATTAAAGTTAATAAAGGAAGAATAAAATTTAATTAAACGCATTTGATTAATTAGCTCAGCAATTTAGTCCACTCAGTCATGAACAAGTAAACCAGCTTTATCTCCGCCTTAGCATAATTAATAATCAAGTTCATTTGCCTGTTCGGTTGCTGCTTTTGGGACAAGAATAAGCTGAGCCAACTAGGCTGACAGCCTAAGGCACTCTTCTTATGCCATGACTTTGAATAATTTCTAACTGGCTGCTCGAGCTCCTCGACTACTTGCACTAAATGTACTCGCACGTGTCCTCTCATGAATATTGATTGGTTTTTGCTGCACTTGGTCTGTCTCAGCCCTAGCCTTTTGCATCTTTGACTTCCTATTTGAATGCCTGAAATAGGACCTTGCTTCAGCTACCAGAATTTGCATTCAGTTCTATATTTCAAATCTATTTACTCCAAGGCCAGTGCGTTCAGCATATCCAGCTACATGGCAAAGTTGAGCCATACACGTCTAGCAATCGTGTTCGTCACCTTTGGATGCATAATTTGCCATACATGATTTTGCAATGTTCGCTCATGCGACGACTAGCCCATTTAATCTTTGGTCCATTCTTCGACTGCAAGATTTATTTGCACTGTAATTATTCACTTTGCGGCAACTGCCGTGAAACTCGCCCATTAAAAGCCCCACCACGTACACAACACACGGCCGACATGAAGATTTGTTTCTTCGGGTCTTGGTGCAGGGCGGTCTATCCATGGCGTAGGAAAACAAGTTACAGTGTTCTCTATTTGAGAGGTCTCGACTGGAAGATACCCCAAGGTACTTATCGAAACACGGAATATGGATGCCTAAAATATTAAGCTAGGGCTTAGCATTTGGCATATGCAACGTGAGTTCTTAGACGCATCAGGGATCAAATAACGGCAGAAACCTACGCAGAGAAGTCTTTTGTTGCGCGAACAGAGTAACAAGAACAACGATGTAAATACACTATAATTTTAGCAAGAATATCATTTTTCCATGAACAAGTATCCTGCAGCAATGTATGTGGGAACGTTCACAGTAACTGCAATTACTTGGGACTCGGGTCCAGCGAGTTGGCTCCGAGCTGAGCGCTAAGACCTCCAGACCTGAGATCTGCGCAAGGGCAGGGACCATTTGAGCATTGTGTGCGCCTGCTGGATCTAAAGCAAAATTTATGAAGCCTACCATTAAGTAGGCAGCTGGGGAGAAGGTGGCCAGTTGCTGGACGTTGCTGTGACTCGCGTTGTTACTGTGTGAATTCAAGGTTAATTTCGTAGTCGGCTCTTTAACTAGCTGCACGCACCGCCCCCAAAAAACCCCCTCCGCCATAACATGGCCTACGCAACCGCTGCAACAAGGCGACGCATCGCCTCCCCTGTGCCACCCAGCTCAGCGTCCGTCTGGCCTGTGCCTGATAATTTTGATTGCTGCAGGCCATAAATGATCATAAAAATTATAGCAGCCGATACAAAGAGGGCAGCGAAAAATGAAGAAAAGCAAAGTTAAAAACAAACCACAACAACAAAATGCCTCGATCGGACGGGGGAATAAAATTGTGCAAATAAATGCTGTGAGGCGAAAAGTAAAAGTCACTTAATCTTAATATATGCGCGTGCATGCATATAAAAATGACGAATACGTAGCTTATATAGAAATCTTATCAATTCACTTACCACGATTAGTGATCTCATTCCCAGCATTTCGATTATTCTCATCCTGTCCACCATGGCAACTCGGTGACGTGGCTTTTGTTTTCCTAGACAATTGTCGCTGATTCTCATCTTCATCCTCCTCATCCTCGCCCGTCTCGACGCCATCGTCCGCATCATCATTGGCCATCGCACTGACGGTTAGGCTAACATTTTTCGTAGAGCTACTGTCATCTAGACTACATAGCAGATTGCCAGCCGATTGCGAAGACGTTAGGGTATCCTTGTGATAGGAGCTATGGCGGTTGCCCAACTTGATAGCCATGTCCACGTTGGAGGACTGCCGTAGGCAGCTGATCTGACCTCCGGGCAGAGTGGTGCTACGCTTGTGGCGACCCTTCGATTTGGGGAAGGCTGTCAATATATTAAGCCACCATTGCGACTCGTCCGGGCTTATGCCCTTCACAAAGGTGACGCGCTCCTGCGCTGTTATGGCAATGGAGTTTGTATGGCCGGTGACCTCCTCGGCGCTGCTTACTTCGAGTACTTTGGTCATATCGATGCAGGCCTGTGGTATCGTCTCGGGCTACAAGATGAAAGCGTATTTTAGATGGATCTAATAGTCCTTAATAGCGTGTCTTCGATGGATAGCTGTCCACAAATATTACATTTATAATTAATATATTTAAAATACTTACATAATCATCCACTGAATAAGTCAGCTCCCCATCATCGTAGAGGACGAACCATCGTCGTTGCCAACGCTGTGAAGGACAAACGTATATTAATTTGATATTGAAATTAAAATTAAATATGTAAAATAGCTAGAGCTAGCTGACGACCCACTGAGATCCGCTCTAGAAAGTAACATTGTCTTTATCTCGATGTTCATAAGCAGATATTTACATTTCAGAAATGTGCCATGGCCCGTACTTTGTCAAATCATTAGCATTTTAGCGATTTTGAATTTTCGTTTGCATAAGAGAGGTGATGAAGGTAAATTATTGCCCATTGGAAAAGGCTGCAACGCCCCCTATCAAGAGAAGGAATCGTAATTCTTACATATGTCGCCTCGCCAGCCCCGCTAAAAAATTACTAACCCATGCGATTGCACCTATACAGGTTCTGATTGTTATTGTTGGCGCAGATGAACGCAGAAATCATAACAAATGCGCAGCCTCAGCAACCTGGCACTGGATACTGGGTAGTAGATTCATCTACCCGCAGACCCAGTGCACGAGGACTGGCCCTGGTGATATTTATTGTGGGGCTGATATTTATGTAAATTGCTAAAAGTCAAAGCAAATTAAGCCCAGGCCTCAGCCGCGATGACGTTGAAATGTTGCATCGTATAAGCAGAACCCAACAATTTATTACACTTTAATAAAAGTTCCCGCTTCCCCATTAACTGCACAGATAGCTGTTGTGCTAAATTGTGCATAAGGTGTGGTACACACACTTCAATTTTGGTATCTTACATTTAAATACTTCATACTTGCGAAAAAGAACACAGCATACAATATTCAATACACTAGAAATTAAAGGGTATAATTAATACCACGCTTCAAATCAATTCAATGTTTCATATCGCTTAAAAATTCTAGAATTTACATTTTCCCCCATATGAATCTCAGGTTATACATTTTCCTGACATTAGAATGACTGTTCAATTTGAGATGATACTGTTGACAGACTGATTGGTAGAGTGACTTAAACATTGACAGACACGTAAATTACGGTAATTGTTTCTGTATTTGTTCAGCTTTACATCTAATTAGTATATATTGGCCCTTTCAGTTCAAATATATAATGAAACCTAGCTGAGTGCCAAGTAACATAAAAATAGAGCACCTCTAATAATGCAGCTGATAGTCCGAACTGATAAGACGCCCTATCAACAGACGTTCGAGGTGCCTAAGGGTTCGCACTATGACAGGCACATTTTACTAATTATTTCAAGGGTCAAAAACAAATTAATTATGGGATTTGTTCAGTTACTATTGCTTACTTTAAAGGTCATATTAGTACGAATTATATAATGCTCTTGATCTAGCTAGAAACCTTATCATAGACCACTGGCTTCAGCTCACAAAGCGGTGGAAAAATTCAAGTTGGATAAGAAAACATAAAATGCCGACGCGTGTGTTTGGCAACCTGCCAGTCATAGATATACTTTCTCATACCCAGTAACCAGAGCACATGAATGATCAATAGGGTATACTCGTTCTCTGAAATTTATATTAGATAATAAAATGTATTTAGGTAGCAACTAGAATGCTCATCTAGTGGACAATCCCTTAAAATGATTATAATATTTGTTGGTCACAAATACTCCTACGCAAACAGCTAAGAAACCCTTTTCGGGTAAATAAGCATTCAGAATGTATATGTATAAAATAGACGTGAATGTGCATACAGAATTGCTCAAGTGTACCATATATATGCTTGCAGTAAATAGACTTAATTAACATATATAGTCAGAACATGAAATTCTCTCGTACGAGCAAATTGTTGACATACCACTTTAAAAATGGTTCGTAAATTATGTGGGATTGGCTATTTGCGGCATGAGATACGTGTTAGGTACTTGGTGCGCCCAACTTGATAATTTTTAGTGGCCACGCCCCTTTTTCTAGTGACGCGCTGCTCGGTAGATGCAAATCAGCCGATGCTCAATTTGCGACCACAACAAACAAGATTCTTGACTGCGTCTATTGCTTTGACATTCACTGAAGGTTAAATCTCCATGCGAGCTGCCTCCCGTCATCTATCTCAGTGCTCGATGTTTCCATATATGTACAATATGTGTGCGAGTGTGCCTCGCTATAGTGCTGCATATCACGTATTTGTTCCTATATTTGCAGCTGAGCATTTCATTACTTAGACATCGACCTCGAGGTTGACCGCCTCCATGACTTACACAGAGGCCTGGATATGTAACTATTTAAAGCTCTGCCCAAACTGGCGTCAAAATCGACGTCAACGTAGACTTCGCTGCTAGCGTTTTTATTTGCCGGCAATATGACCGGCAGCGAGACAGTAGGGTTATCAATACTGTTCAATTAGGAAGAGTGTAATATTTTAAATTTATAAACAACTTTTCCTGTTGAACAGGACAAATGCGCTAAAGATGCAATTGCTGACAGGAATATCATCTTTGTCGCTGGACTCGGTGGCATTGGACTGGACACCAGTCGCGAGATTGTCAAGAGTGGCCCAAAGGTAAGCGAGTGTCTGTATGTAATAGATCGTTTAATATAACCTCGAAATAATCCTTAGAATCTGGTAATTCTGGATCGATTAAAGAAGCCAGATATTATTGAAGAATTAAAGGCTATAAACTCAGATGTTAACGTCATATATTATCCATATGATGTAACCGCTCCGTTAAAGGAATCCTCAAAGCTTATGAAGAAGATCTTCGGCAAACTGAAGAAAGTGCATCTCCTCATCAATGGCGCTGGCATTCTCGACGACCACCAAATTGAGCGCACCATTGCGGTAAACTTTACTGGCACAGTGAATACCACCACTGCCATCATGCCATTTTGGGACAAACGCAAGGGCGGCCCAGGAGGCGTGGTTGCCAATATCTGCTCGGTGACTGGTTTCAACGCAATTTACCAGGTGCCCGTATACTCCGCCTCAAAGGCGGCAGCTCTTAGCTACACAATGTCTTTAGCAGTAAGTGATAACCTGATTGCTTAAAACAGACCAACGATATTTACTTAGATTCCTCTATATAGAAACTGGCGCACATTACTGGCGTAAAAGCCTACTCCATCAACCCAGGTATCACGAAGACAACGTTGGTCAACAAATTCAATTCGTGGCTGGATGTGGAACCTTGTGTTGCCCAGCTGCTTCTAGCGTATCCCAACCAGACAACTAAACAGTGTGCTAAGAACTTTGTCAAGGCCATTAAGAAGAACAAGAATGGCGCCATCTGGAAACTAGACCTGGGTCGCCTGGATGCCATTAAATGGACCAAGCATTGGGATTCGCATATCTAATACTTAAATTTCGACCAATTAAAATTGAGCAATAACTAAATTTGCTTTTTACTAGAAAGACTACACTTTAAAATCGTGCATTAAAATTTATTAAAAATATGCATTTGGTGTTACTTGCTCAGATAAGGTCCGGTTGCATTAATCATTATTCCTCATTGGCTACGAATTATCGGTTTAAGGGTTGGCTGCATGACAGTTGGTCCATAAATCGTATCTACTTTCTCTGAATTGCCCTGCACTGTTCACCATGAGATTGGTGTCAGTAGTTCGTCGATCACGTCCTACTGTGATTGGGGGTATTTCATCCAGAACAGCTCGTAAAAATTTGTAGCTGTCTGCCTTTGCCTTTATAGCTTATACTGAATGCATTTAATTAGTTCACATAGCTTATACCTTTCATTCTTAGTTGTGGCAAATAATTACGATGCAGACAGAATACAAAAAAATAAATAACTTAATACCTAAGCAATTGATAATATTAAACAATTATATATCGAGTGCATTAAAGGGTATTGCAAGGTTCAGAACATCTCAATTCAAATTCCAATGTTTTGTCCCCTAGTTTTATTATAAATAAATAAGTTCAGGGAAGCGGCGCATGTACTCTGCGTGGCTGCGTAGAATTTAATTTAAGAACTATACACAAGCGTCAGCACGCAAAAACACGACGGAATAGGTGAAGACAAAATGAAAAGAAAAATAATTATCTTGAGTCTAAAAAAAGCACATGGAATACGTAAAACCGGCATGATTTGCTTTGAATTTAGAAAAAAAAAAACAAACAAACAAACGTATCAAAACAAAACACCAACGCGCCGCCCGAACTGGCGTCGAAGTCGACGTCGACGTCTACGTCTACGTCTACGTCTACGTCTACGTCGCTGCCCGCGTTATTGATAAGCCAACTGAGAGATTTGCTGGCAATACGACCGGCAGCGTGCCACTGCGGTTATAAATACTGGGCACAAAGCAAGTAAGACGTATAAGCAATTCACTTTTCGTCGGAACAGGTGAACAAGCTAGAGAGCAGCTCCATAGAAATGGCAATCGCTAACAAGAATATAATCTTTGTCGCTGGACTCGGTGGCATTGGATTGGACACCAGTCGCGAGATTGTCAAGAGTGGCCCAAAGGTAAGCGAGTGTCTGTGTGTAATAGATCCTTAAATATAAACTCGAATTGTTCCTTAGAACCTCGTTATCCTTGATCGAATTGAAAACCCAGCTGCTATTGCTGAGCTGAAGGCCATCAACCCAAAGGTGAGCGTCACGTTCTACCCCTATGATGTAACTGTTTCGGTAGCAGAGACCACAAAGCTGCTCAAGGTAATCTTCGACAAGCTGAAGACAGTGGATCTGCTTATCAATGGCGCTGGCATCCTGGACGACTACCAGATCGAACGTACCATTGCAGTGAACTTTGCCGGCACAGTGAACACCACCACAGCCATCATGGCATTCTGGGACAAGCGCAAGGGCGGCCCAGGAGGTGTCATTGCCAATATCTGCTCGGTGACTGGTTTCAACGCAATCTACCAGGTGCCCGTCTATTCCGCTTCCAAGGCGGCTGCTCTCAGCTTCACCAATTCCCTTGCTGTAAGTGATAAGTCGTTGATTAGAACAGTGCAAAAATATTCAATTTCATTCCCCTATATAGAGACTGGCGCCCATTACTGGCGTAATTGCCTATTCCATCAACCCCGGCATCACGAAGACAACGCTGGTCCACAAGTTCAATTCGTGGCTGGATGTTGAGCCTCGTGTGGCCGAGCTGCTTCTGGAGCACCCAACTCAGACAACTTTGCAGTGCGCTCAGAACTTTGTCAAGGCTATCGAAGCCAACAAGAATGGCGCCATCTGGAAACTGGACTTGGGTCGCCTGGATGCCATTGAATGGACCAAGCACTGGGATTCCGGCATCTAAACTATTCCAGTCTCGAGGACCAGGGCCAGGAGTCTATGGCAGGCAGAGATCCGAGTCACCTAACTGATCTAAATTTTTAAATAATTCTTACATAAGGCTGAAATCAAATTATTCAGATCATTCTAATCTAATAAATATACGATTATAATTTATAAAGTTGTGCAAAACAATTATTTCAAATGGTTAATAGAAATCTGCGGTTAAAAATGTGTCGAAACTTAAAAGTTCCTCCCATAAATATGATAGAGCAGCTTAAAATACCAATGAGCTTTTAGAATTTTTGTATAATATATATATATAAATCTACATGCATACAGTCATTTACCGTTAGGTAATATATAAAAACTACATCTACGTAGCGAAAAGAATTTACTACGTGTTGAATTTAAAGCCTTTAGAGTCTATGTGTTCAATTTACGCTAAATGATAATTCATTTTCTTAAATGAATTTGAAATGTTCAGAAAACAAGCAAATATAAATAGTTGCTGTAGTATAATGTGGCTATTGCTATTAGCATATATGTATATATATTTATATTAATTTTTAACCTATTCAAAACTAGTTGAAAACTGGTTTCAAGAAGGAACCTGCGATTAATCGATTATATATACGATATATATATAGCTATATATATAGTAGTTATATATATATAGTAGCTAATGACACAGTGCTTTGACTTAACGGTTTACTCTCGTTGACAACCCAAGATCACAAAGACATAGTGAATGCATCTTCGACCTATGAGGCCGGGGCAAATCATGGAAAACCATATTTCCACAGCTTTTGATCTGAGACGGCTACAGATTGATGAAAACAGTAAACGTCTGATTTGGAACTGACTATATATATATAATATAGACACCCAATAGTACACAAATACTGTTAAATATTGAATACTATTGTTGCGTTAAAACATGAATCTTAAAAATTCGAAACTTAAATGAGTTACAATTGACCTTCTTGATAGATGCACCAAAAAAATCTCTGTAGTTTCCCAATTTTGGAGCCTTAGAGCAAATATGTTACGAAATTTAACGATTAACTGACTATTGACCTCCTCTATATATGAATCTTGAGGGCGTGGCAAATTCTTAAAATCGTATGTTCCAAAGATTTGGAGCGGGCAGCGCTTCGACCGTGAATGCGTATTACGCAGTCTGTAGCGCCCGACTGTATATTCTTAGTTGTTATTTATAGCTAATGCTGACTGTATTCAGTCTTTAATTTGTATAGAATTCGTAATAGAATTTATATCTCTGACTCTTAGTTGTATGAAATAATACGATGAAGCAGATAAAAATGATAAAAAATTAATAATTCGTCAGTCGTTAACCGAACTCAAAATTATGTAACGTTGATTGAGTTGCTTTTATATTTTCCTCTTCCTTTTATTGGGGAATTGCATAAAAGTGAATAGGACTGGACATAACAGGGTATCGCAACGTCAGAACATCTCAATTCTCAACTTGTCGCTTAGTTTTATTATAAATAAATTGGTTCAGCGCAGCACATGCTCTGCTCGGCATGGTTGCGTAGCATTAAATTTAAGAATTCTAGACATAAACGCAGACACGTAAAGATATGAGCGAATAGACGAGGCAAAATAAAACGAACAAATAGTCATCCTGAGTCTAAATAAAATATGTAGAATACGAAAAGCCGGCATGAGTTGCTTCGAATTTTGGAAAAAAACCAAACAGAAACGAATCAAAACAAAACACAAGCAACGCTGCCTGAATTCGCCGCGAGCGGTATTGATAAGCAACAAAGAGATTCGCCGTCAATGGCAACGTGGGCAGCGTGGCCCTGCGGCTATAAATACTGGCCTCAAGGCTTGTGAAGCCTATACACAAATCACTTTTCGTGTGAACGGGTCACCAAAAAAAAAAAAGTACTCTAAAGAGATGGCAATCGCTAACAAGAATATCATCTTTGTCGCTGGACTCGGTGGCATTGGATTGGACACCAGTCGCGAGATTGTCAAGAGTGGCCCAAAGGTAAGCGAGTGTCTGTGTGTAATAGATCCTTAAATATAAACTCGAATTGTTCCTTAGAACCTCGTTATCCTTGATCGAATTGAAAACCCAGCTGCTATTGCTGAGCTGAAGGCCATCAACCCAAAGGTGAGCGTCACGTTCTACCCCTACGATGTAACTGTTTCGGTGGCAGAGTCCACAAAGCTACTGCAGACGATCTTCGATAAGCTTAAGACAGTGGATCTGCTCATCAATGGCGCTGGCATCCTGGATGAATCTCAGGTTGAACGTACCATTGCAGTGAACTTTGCCGGCACAGTGAACACCACCACAGCCATCATGGCATTCTGGGACAAGCGCAAGGGCGGCCCAGGAGGTGTCATAGCCAATATCTGCTCGGTGACTGGTTTCAACGCAATCTACCAGGTGCCCGTCTATTCCGCTTCCAAGGCGGCTGCTCTCAGCTTCACCAATTCCCTTGCTGTAAGTGATAAGCGGATTGCTTAAAACAGACCAACGATATTTACTTTGATTCCTCTATATAGAAACTGGCGCCGATTACTGGCGTAACTGCCTATTCCATCAACCCAGGCATCACAAAGACATCTCTGGTTCACAAATTAAACTCGTATCTGGATGTTGAGTCTCGTGTGGCCGAGCTTCTTTTGGAGCATCCCACTCAGACTAGCTTGCAGTGCGCCCAGAACTTTGTCAAGGCAATTGAAGCTAACCAGAACGGCGCCATCTGGAAACTGGACTTGGGTCGCCTGGAAGCCATTGAATGGACCAAGCACTGGGATTCCGGTATCTGAGCTTTTCAGATCTCAAACCTATGGATTCACCTAATGCAGCTAAATTTGACAATAGATCTCAGATAACGCTGAAAACGACTTATTATATCATTCTAATGTAATCAATACAGGAATTTTTGTGTTCTAATGAAATGCGAATACAATAAATGCAGCCTTATTTATGAAAAAGGCAAAACAAATACATATCTTTATTAGTCTCTAGTAATGACAGGTGCTATTACGTATTAAAAATGCGGAAGAACTTCTAATATTTTGATAAAGCATTAACTGAATGTTTACTAATAAAAATGTTGACTAGAGTAATTTGCTTTAACTTGATCTATAATATATATTTTAAAAGCTGTACAAATAGATCTTGCTTGGAGTTACCTTATATAATACACATGGCTATCATATGTGATATAATAATACGTAAAAATACCTATGAAAACTTTTTATTTTTCAATATCGCATTTTTTTAAATAATAGATATATATAATAACTTGGTTAAACAATTATATCAACTGTATAAATATTTTAAATATTTAGAAAACAGGAAAATAATTGCTCTAGTATAGACTGACTAGATTCCTGCTATTGCTATAAAACTAATTGAAAACTGGTTTATAATGGATTACATAGACGTGCGAGCTGATTTAAGAGGTGAGATGTTAGCTAGACAAGAAAAAGCCTGAATGCACTGTTATTAAAGTACTTAAATAATTTAAGACATTTAAAAAAAAATTATAATTCCTAAAATAAATAAATTTAATCAAGCTGTCAGCTTAAAGATATCCACTACATCTATCGATGTCAGCTAGGTGAAAGTGAATGAAAAATGCAATCAGAATAATTGAGTTGTTTCACAATATACAGAATATTCTGATATGAATGAGTAATGTGTCAATCGACTGCCCATTAGTAATTAATTTCCACGCAGGAAAGTATGCAATAATTTTCATCTCGATTCTGCCTCCTCTCCTCAGTTCCCCCTGACATTTTCATAGTGACATTATCTTCTGAAAACAAATGACCTCGTCTAGCTGTGATTATCAAATCTTTGGCGATCTAATCTAAGTCTCCAGACTCTGTCATTGTAGCTCATAGTGTTTATATTAAATTTTAAATTTGAATATAATTTAGTATTGGGTTTAAATATATATTACTTTGATCTATGGAATACATGGACATATATAAATATACAGATAATTAATATGAATTTCTTTATTTACTTATTCAAATATATTTAATTAAAGCAGAGTTTGTGCAGTTGCATAAGAAAGTGTACTGCTTTCATCCATATTTATACATTTATATATAAATATTTTATTTATTTTCCTATTTTGTATTTTTAATGACCAAATAAGAATTAAAATTCTAACATTAATATTTATGAGATGCCTAAAAGTATGCACTCTATAGACTGTATAATTCTATTTCTGACAGAAGATAACATTATATGTGTATATACATTATATGTGCATAAAATATATATTTTGAACAATAGTTATAATGTACTTTAATTCATATAAACTATTTAGCATAAGCTAAAATTTATTTGTTGTTCTTTAAATCACAATTTGAGAATTCAATTTATGGCAAGACCCATTATTTCACTCTAAAAGTCAGCGTTTGTCATTTCAAGTTTTGATTTTCTTTTTGTTTTCGTGCGAGTTGTTCTTAATGCAGTTCAATAAACTTTGGCATTTTTCCAACATTTCGCTGGGTGGAAACGGTAATGTAATAAAATGTGCCGCCGTAGAGAGTTTTTAGTGCTGCCCCAGAAGTGTTTAGTCAGTCCAGCTGTATTCATTGTTCGCTTTGACACAGTTCAGTAATGTACTAAAATAATCAATAGTCAAATCTCTTCCCACATTGCTTTGCTTTGGCAACAGTTGAATTGAAAAATCGATCAATTAGTGTGGAAGAGCCGTGAAGCAATTAGCATTTAAATCTTGACTGTATCAAAAGTTTAGATGGAAGTCATAGCAAATAATGAACAAATCACATGAAATTACTTGACAAACGGAATCATTTAGAACAGCTTAGTTAATTAGATATTTATTTCGCATAATAATTATGTTTTATAAACGTCTTAAGTTGCAAATTCTTGTGAAGAAATTGAAAGCTGGAAGTAAATTCCATTCAACCATTCAAGTATTGACTGCATCGGAAGTGCCTAAGTTGAGCGTTATCTAAATGACATAACATCGACTTACTGACGCTGGACCATATTCAATGCATAATACCTGTAATCTGTAGCTTTTAGCTTTCAGCTTTTGCGCACTGTGTGTGCATGCGTCAGGTTAATAAGTGGAAAACTTGCTGGCCAAGCACGTATTGCAATTAAAAAACATTTTCATAAATCTCCATCTAAAGCGCATGGGCATGCATAGAGATGTGCAAATTAATGTAACTGCAACGCAAAGTATGGCAAATGTAGTGCGAATGCATATTAAAGAAATATTATTTTTATAAGATCTGAAACAGCATTAACTCTGTTGAACTCTTCTATACAATTTAATGTCGATAGCAGGTTTCTTTTTATTGGTAATCAAGTCTGAGGCAAGATAAGCGAGCACACAAATTTTTTAAAAACAATTAACGCTATCTTTGCCATTTGTGTACATATAAAAAGAGCTCTCAAATATTTGCTCTGTTTGCTGGACACTGGTTTTAGGGTATGTGTTAGTCTGGAACTTCCGCTTGCAGCGCCTTTCATTGCTTTTATCTATTCTTATCTCATTGATAATTTGATAATTTGTTTTTCTTTTGTTGCGTCTGCATTGGCGCCTATGAAATTTATGGAATTTCAATTGATAACTAACAGTAAGAGTTTGAATATATTCAACGATGAGCACAAGCAGAACTGAAAGAGGAATTTAATTTATTTAAAATTCCACACATAGTGTTATTAATCTTTTAAGATGGGCACGTGTTCAGAAGTTTGCTTCCTGTAGATTGAAGCTTTGATGAGCCGCCTGTTAAACACAAAGCTTAGGCTCAGTGCTGGCCACCTAGCTAGAGCGCTATTCGGATGCCAGCAAGCGGCTTTGTGTGTGCTCAGTGATCTTCAACCGGTTCACAACAGTCAGGAAGTAACGTGCCGTCCGTGTACTTTGAACATGTGTCGTTCATCTGCAAGAAGAGAGTTGGGCAATCGATCTGGCCAGCAAGTCTAAGGCTGGCTGACTCATTAATTCTGAACTGCTTGGACTCTGCTCAGTATTCTATGAAGCATGCGTGCAGCTAAGGGAATTGTCTAGTTGCAGTTGCTTTCCAAACTCACGTGGAGTGCGCTTTCCATACTAATATTAGCGTGCTTAGATCGAAGCTAGAGTAACTGAAGTAATCACATATTGTGTGGAAAACCAACTGACTTCGATATCTTAAGAAATGACTACTTACGAGCTTCTTATGCGAATAAGGAAAAGGGTATGCCTTAGTGCGGCACCTCAGTTGATTAGCCAAGCTTGCAGTGGAAACCATTGAAGCTCAACAGTAATCAAAAGTTGCGTGTGCCGTTGGCAGTATTACATATATTCCATAAATGGATTGCAGCGATCGGCATGCTTAAGTGCCAAAGTGCTAGAAGGTAGCTATTCTATGTGAAAAATGTACACAAAGCTATCCATGTCATAGATAGATTGTAAACACATATGCGGCCATAAAAGGGGACCACAGAATGCGGCCCAAAAATAAAGTTATCGATGCGCTAGATACGTACGCGTAACGCTCTGTGCCTCATGCGTCATGGCTCATGGTTCGTGTCTCGTGCCTCGTGAGTAATGCTAGAAAATGGCGTATACCGCAAAATGCATCTACCGTTTGCTGGCTTCTGCTCAAGAAAAACTCATTCAGTCATTAAGTGCCGTTATTTGCTGATTACACAATAAAAGCAACCATAACAACAATAGCAACAACAGCCAACTGCAACTGCAACAGCTACTGAGCGCCCAAAGCCAAGAGAGACCCAATTCAAGCGCATCTGTAGAAGCAGAAGAAGCAGAACGACAGCCACACACAATAGCAAACAACAACAGCAACATAACTTAACATTTAGAACATCTTTGTTGCAAGCAACACAAACACCAACACAGAGAGTTGCAACAGCAACAAAATTAGCAACAACAATTTTCTCGCTAGCATCTCTGTCGGAACAGTCAGAACAGTCGAGCTGTCGAGCTGTCTGAGAAGGAGGCGCTCAAAATGTTGAAGCTGAATGATGGAGCTGATGGGCGAGGCAGGTGGCTGGCGTATAGATCTCTCTTACGACTGCCGTCCGCCGTCTGCCAGCCATGAGTTGTCATGTCTGCCTATCGCCCAGGCAAAGGATGTGTCAGAATAACTTCCTGAAGCTGCAACACGATGTCGCTCGAGCCTTTCACCAGGCATCACACACACGCACATTTCCTAACTACGAGCATACTGATACTACTTCCTATATTCTCTATCTAATGTTAAATATATTCCAACTACAAATATTTGTTAGCTTAGAGGCAACCAGCAACAAAATAAATGCTGCTTAGGCAATTGTTAATAGTTAAAAAAAACGAAATTAATGTAATTTGTAGAGTAGCAGTTATCGATCATCAGAGTTATCGATATATACAACATTTTAAGATCTAAAATATTTAGAAACGGTTATTTTTTTAGCTATTATGAAAGAGCAAGACAACGTAGCTGGGCAATAGAAAAGGAGGCGGTTAAGGTCGTTCGTTCATCGTGCAGCAGTTTCTTCTCCTCAATTCGCGTTTCCAGCTGGAATCTAGTCAGACATTGCGCCACAGAGCAGCTCGTTGCTTGAAGCTACCATTTGTAAGACCTAGTCACACCTGTGTGTGAGTGTGTGTTTGTGTGTGTTTGAATGCATGTTGTGCTGTTGTGGAATTTCAACAAGTTTTGAACAGCGGAAAATGTTAAAATATGATTTTACCCAAAGCAGGTTGTCTATGAATTCAAAGAGCCCAAATTATGGCTGCTCAAATGTTGCGGTATTCGATAGGTTAACAAACCCGCAGTTGAAGACATTCTATGGCTTGTCTTTACGTTTCTTAACTCAATTTCCTATAGTAGTCGATTGTTTATGCGTTCGCTTAATATATTGTGAAAGTTAGTTAGAAGTTGATAACTGAAGTCTCTTAACTATCGAACTACTTGATACTTATGATCTTTAATTCAGCCTGACATTGGCTATGGCTAATGCAACTCAAAACAGATAATCGCAGAGACACAGAAAATTGAGCTGAGTAATTCTAGATAATAAAAATTATTCCAAATTTTCTTGAACATCTTTCTTATAAAACTATATGTGAATTAAAATTATATCGAATTCAACTGCATTAAGCATTCCTGAGTATCTTGAAGGAACTGCCATAGACTGAAACTTGTATAGTTTATAAGTTATTTGAATAACCTTTTTAAAAACAGATATCTGTAATAAAGTACGGATGGAAGTCAATTAAATTATTTGAAGAAACTTTTAGGTATGAAGCAATTTTTTTTAGCATTTTCTAGCTGCACAATCTCGGCACGTTTTACTAGAACAAACTTCTTGACTTAAGCTATACAAGGATTCAATTAAATTCAATTATTTTAGCTAATAAAGGTCTTTCTAGAACGTAACGAAGGTCACACCTTATGTTGCTGTCGTTGCTTTAGAGTCGTACTACTAGGCAGCTAGTCGCTTGAGCCGTGTAGCTTGCTGATGTTTAGGCTAATTATAAGTTCCCCTTCGCCACCTGTTCGCTGCACAACAAACTGATTGAATCGAGTGGAAATATTGAAAAAACACAAAGACACCAAATAACATTTGAGAGCACACTAATTGCCTCAATTAGTGCCAGGTGTGCAAAGCCTCGAACTCGAACCGAGTTGTGCAATGTGTCAGTCAAATCAGAAGTCGATTTCTATTGGATCGGCTGACTATTGTTCTGAAAGTTCACGATATTTGCGGTCACACCTCCGTTGGGCTGTCAATTAGACTATGGACCGATGCGACCTTGGATCTTAGCTCAGCATATTTACTTACTTAATTGTGGGCATTGGACATGGGATACGCGAGTGCAGCTGCATCTCGAGGCGCCTCTCTCGAGTTACTCACCTGAAAAGGTAAAATGAAAAGAGCCATTAATAACTTACATAGCTGCAAGATGTGGGCCCAAAAGCCAAGCAGAACAGAACACTTCCTCATTGCCAAGAGCCGCCTAATCTTACAAGCCATTAAAAACAAGCACAGAATCCAGGCCCGAGACCTCGCGCCGCCTTTCCAATGCCCTGGCATGCTGCAGCTCGCTGGCATAATGAATTGTCAATCATTATGTAATCTTCGAGTAAAAAATGATGCAGCAGGTTTTTCTTATTCTTTCTGTTTTTGTTTTTATTTTACTTTTGTTTTTGTTTTTGTTTTCGTTTTGGGCCCGTTCTCTTTGGCAGCTGTAATGCGTGGGCAGCACAAAATTTAGACAGAAACACAGATATACATCCGAGCCGTGGAGCCTACGGTTTTAGATCTTTTGCCGTGGCATGCGGCGCTATGCCAGCTCTCGAGGAAATGTTAGACCATCATTTATAAGACAGACAGCCAGAGCAACTTCAGCATCAGCATCAGCATCAGCTTCAGCCAGTTTACAGACAACTTTGGCAACTGCGGAGGGCCTTCATTCTCTCTGCGGCATATCGATAAAACATAGCGCCAGCGCCTGCTTACCAGCCCCAAAATGATGAATGCCACAATTAGGTATCATAAATTGAGCTCGTTTGAACTAAAACATACTCTGATGTGGATATAAAGTATTGGAAATGATTGGCAAATATATTCAGACGACAATAATGCCTCTTAGAGAGATTGTCAAACAAATCGAATTACTTGAATAATATTTAAATATTTAAATAATATAATATTTGAATATACAATTCCAAGCACACTCTTTAGAGGTCTGAAAGGTAAAAGACGAATGGCGAAAGGCGAAGACGCAAGGTGCGCTTGCCGTCTTCGTAAAAGTCTAAGTCTGTGTCAAAGTCATAGTATGAGTTTAACTTTAACACTACTATAAAGAGTATTGTGCAGTCGTTTTCACCACTCGTATTGTGCTCTCAAGCACCATGCGATTGTGTCATGTTGGTCTAGCCATAAATAGTACTCTGATGCTGATAAGATTTGGCTGATATGCAGAGATACTATACGTATAGTCCGCAGTTGCTCGGGTTTATTTAGGTTGCTTGAACAAAAGACGATTTTGTTAGAAAAACATCTGAATAATAAAAGAGATTAGCTAATATAGTTCAGTTAGATTTGCAACTAAGAATTAAAAACTTTTCCGAAGATTGTTGATGTGCTAGATCCTTTAGATTTCAAATCAGAATAGGTCTATCATCAGATGTTAAACTTAGGATGTCGAAGATATAATGTGAGCTGTGAGTGTAGAGCAGCTGTTCAGCAAATTCAACAGGTGAAAACTGGGGAACAAAAAGATGTTTCATAAAGAGACCCATAAAAAAGATATTAATTTGAAAATTACATTTATAATATTTAAAAGTGCTTTCACATTGGAATTCAGCTTGCCAAAAATCTACTGAAAAGCATAATTTGACTATTGATCTATGACTCTACAGCTATGTCCAAATATTAGTAGATTTTTTCAGCTTTGCAATTGTGACTCTATTTACATCTTGATTATTTAGATATAAAGATACAAAGAGTAACTAATCGTAGCCAATATGCTCTTTTAGCTTAGTGATGGAAAACCATGCTATTAGCTTGGTCAAACGCTAAGTGTTCAAAGTCTTGTTATAGTAATTATATGTACGCGTTTATACAACAATTGCGCTGTCAATCAGCAGAAGTATGAATTATGTCATCGGCAGAGCGCTGTAGATTTGTAAAGCGATTTCGCAAATTGATACTTCCCTCGGCCCCTGGTTGGCAGTTGAAGTGCATTTGTCAAAACAGCTTCCGCTCGACTATTAACTTGTCAGTGGGCATTTTGGCATTTGTGCAGCTATTGCAACAGCCCAACAACAAGCGGGCCAAGTGACCAATGGCTCAATAGAGTACGCCTCTACGATTGTGCCATGTGCTAAATACCACATCCAAATACGTACACAAAGTAGCCGGATGTCATTAGCATTTGGCAACAATTTGTGCCCAAAGGTTGCAAAAGCAAACAAGCAGGCAGAACACATGTTATAAAAACATGACAACCACAAAGCTATAACAAATTGTATGTAAAGTAATAATAAAAGCATTCAAGAATTATTTATGTTATGTCAAGTTGTTCTATTTTCATATGGCGTCAAGTCTGGCAAGCATTTTGCTAGGCTTCTTCCGAGTATCTTTAACCACATGTTATCAGGCCAATTGTAATGAAAAAATTATAAGAATCTAATAAACATTATTTCTCTTTTATTTGCAAATCACATTGAAAGTCTTTTATAATAATATTGAAAATATATCGAAAATTAAAATATAAATATACACTAAATTTAGTCTAAATATAATATTTCATAAATAATTTATTAAATAATTATTTAAATAATTATAAATAATATTATTATTTATTTGTTATGAAAATTTATAAATATAATATTTATATTTATAAATTCATATAGATATTTTTAAAATTTTAAAAAATTTGAAATTGGAATTCAAAGCATTACAGGGTATCTGCTGACTTGACTCGAGATGAATATATGCTTAGAATATATATATATGATTTGAAATAATTACAGCATCAATATGCAGTAGCAAAAGCAAACCCAGCTACATTCAATTCTTACATTTATTAAAAACAATTAGTTTTAAGATACCCTGTATTGTGTTCACATGCAAGTAGTCACATGTTCTTTTCAATGCGCACAATACAGTTGGTCACGTCTCTTAGGTCTTCGTTTTTGTGCAACGTTAATCGCTAGCTCGCTCTCTCGTTCTCTCATTCTTTGTGTGACAGTTCGTCAAAGTGACAACAGTTACCTTCCCAGTTAATCTACCCGCTTCCCCACGCACCTGACCACAGCCGCCTTGCCCCGTTGACCAGCAACAATGACGGCGTGGAAACCGAATACGTGGCTCCAAGTCAACGTCATCCACGTTTAACGTGGAATTTTTCGTCAGCCTTCCGTTTATGTAATGGAAAACACAAGAGGAAAAACTGGCAGCCGCATGCGAACTGGACGCGTTGTTGTCATCTTGAAATATGACTATAAACAATACGACGATGCTGCATGCTTGCGTCAGACTCTGGATAGAGTTGTGCTCTATGTGACTGACAGCCGGGACTCGACTAGACTCGACTCAGTTGCCAATGCCAAGCGATTGCTCTTGTCTGACTTTGGTTTTCTGTGTTGCTGTTGAGGCAGTTAAATATTACTGAGTACCGTTAAGCGCAGGCAAAGCAATTAATTAACACATATCCGAGTCCACCCACGAGCTGCCCCCATTTGGCGCATAATAAGGCAACTGTGGGCTAATTCGCAGTCGAGTTTCTGTCATGAATTTGCATATTAATTCAAGTTTTTATTTATGAATGAAAGACAAGATAACTATAGAGAAGTTTCCTTCTATATTAGCATCAATGTACATGGGTATATTCACATCGTATCTTAGCCAAGGTCGGTTCAGGTTCATGCATCGGCTTCGTGTTCCATTCCACTCGTAGCAGCCGCCATTGCAGTTTATTGCAAACAGTTCAGCCAAGATGTATTCGCATGTTATTCTAATTGCAATTTATTAGCAACGGGGCACAAAGCCACATACTCAGACAAACTGAGGGCGAGAGAGAAAGAGAGAGAAACAGGCAACATACTATAGACTGACGGAGCGACAGACAGTCAATCAGTCAAGCACTCTGCGTCATGCTGTCAAAGCTTCTATATGCAAATTAGTTGTATGTGCTTAACCCACTTGCGGCTTTTGAATTGCAAACGGCAAAAAATCATGTTTGAAAAAATGTATATATATATATATATATATATGATATAGTATTTGCATATATCAACAACATTGTTTCATAAGATAAGAAACAAACTCGAATATTATATATCAAAATTGATGATGAAAACCATTGGAAAACTTACCTTGAGTAAGTTGATTAAAGTTATAAATTTGGGGTATAATAAATATAAAGTACAATTATAAATCACTTCTTAACTCTCACCTTAAATATATGTAGAACAGAAGTCGGACATTGTAGAAAGTAAACATACCCTTTCACATTGATATAATAAGCAGGATATATCGATTTGTTGACAGATGTATGCTAGCTTAATGCTATAGCTTACATCAATTTATACTCATCTCCTTTTATTTTTAGCTTATAAAAGAAATAAGTATGTTATAGCAGGGACTGACCGACTAGCATATACCCGAGCTGCCGCTTAAATTAAAAAATAATACCTTCTCTATATCATTCTTGTATTTAAATACAGATATCACTTTTAAGTCGAAATAAATACATTAAACAAATAACATTGCTTTTGAGTTCATTAACAATTCATTAATTGCATTTCCTATGCTCCACCTACGTGCATCAACATTTCATTTCGTTCCGTTCTGTTCCAGTTGGCACGCCCACGTGCGGTCGCCAGTCTGAACTCTGGCGAAACGTGAAATTTTTGTTACGCTGCCCGCTGGCCGCTAACCGCTGTCTTTGCCTTCATGCTGCAACTGTTATTAGCGTCCAATGAATTTGTTTACGTTATTTGGAGATTCACAGCGTGTTTAGTTGTAATATCCATTTATAAGTTCAGCATAGATACATCCAATCTCTAAGTCTCTGTCTCTCTTTCTGCTATTTCTTTCTGGCGCATAATTAGTTTTTCCAATCACTTAACAGGAAATTAAGACAACTCTCTGTGGGCGTATCGTTAAATAGCCGAAATGGCCCCTATCGCATAATCGTTAAGCTTTTTATAGTGAATTCTGCCATCAAGAAGACTATAAACTGTAGGCAGCAATCCCGAGGAGGACAACAGCAATCACGACAGCAACAACAACAACAACAACGGCAACATAATACGCAACATTTTGTGTAATTTTCGTAACGCAAACCATTTCCTTAATAAAGGTAAGTCATTCCCCCAGAGACAGCGACTAGGAAAGACGCTGCGCTAATGCGTGCATAATTTTTAATAAATATTTCAAGATCTTGAAATGGCTGCAGGTCAACCTAGACTCTGGCTGGGCCGGACCACGGAGCACGGAGCACGGAGCTGTGCGGACAGCACAAACGCTTCCTGGTTTAATTATAAGATATTCGCGCAGCGGCCCCTCGTGGGCTTCCAGCTTGTCAATCAACAACATTTCTGGACAGTGGCCAAGATGATTGTGATTATCATCTGCTGCATTGCTCGAACCGGCGACCGCACGCGGCTGCTGCCAGGCCGATTGCCTAGCCAAACACTTCCGTTTCGCCGGTCTTTTTCAATGGAGGCCATTGAACTTCTTCAGGGGCTGGGCATTGCTTTGGTTTTGGTTATCCTTCACAGCAGGCAGACAGGCAGACAGGCTTGCTGCAAGCCTAGCCTGAGCCCCGAACCCGTCTCCACATTGGCTTATCGGCTGCTGCTCAGTCAGCGCTTATGTTGCCCACGTGTTGTGTCTCCGTTCGTCCGTCCGTGCGTCTGTCTTTCCGTTCTGGCCTGCTCGGCAGGTTTTCACAAATGAAAATTGTGCACTTTGTATGCAGAAAACTTGGCGCGCCGATAAAAATCTACATAATTCTGAGCTGTACGTTTTATAGCCGTTTCCTAGCGCGTTAATAAATGCAACAGACGATGCAGAGGAAAGCCGAAGGTAAGCCTGTATATGTAGCTGCGCTGTAGCTATGTCTGTAACCTGTTGCCGCCAGCTGCTGCTGCGAGAGCCATAAAGGGCCATGCCCACAAGGTTCCAATGCACTCGAAAGTGTAATCATTATCAAGTTAAATGATAAATTATCTGCACCAAATTACACCATTTAAGTTGTCAAAGGAAATTATGAGGAATTATGCATGCGAAATTTTTAGTGCACAATATATTGCTCTCAATTTATCTTATTGTTAAAGCGACTTTTTTGTAAACTGAGATTCATGTTGATTTAAAACATTGCCAGACATTCCACAAAGAGCCAGGGTTGCCAACAACACGCAAATTCAATTTATTTTTATGGCACTCAACAGCCGATTTGTTCCTTTTACAAAGGCTAAGAAAAGGATAAGACTTTTTTTCATATCAAAAAAATATATATATATTTAAAAAATTACAAATTTTACACTTTTTTTTATGACGAATAGCATATTTCCAAGGGTCAGTGAAAATATGCGAAAAGAGGTTTAATATGTATATAATATATAATGTATAATAAAAAGAGTGATCTCTTGTGGATCTAAATAAAACTTTTAATATAAATTATAGAGCCCTTTTTGTACCCTGAACACATTGAAAATGGCAAATCAGTGTATAATGGTGTTGTCAAAATGTATATAACCGACAAAAGGAGGCGGGGCAGACCCCATAAGGCATATATAGAAAAGAGTTTCAGGTATATACATTCCTCTTTTTAAGAGTCGTAATTGAATTTTAGTTTCATTACGTAATTCAATCGCATAAAATTTGATTTTAATTATAGATTTAGCTAATAGTTGATTAAAAAAAATTGTTTAAATATTGAGTGACCTAAAGAGTCAAGAAGAACCCGCATAATAAATTCAACTGAAAACTGAAAATTCAACAAGGACATACCCACAGACATTATTCTGCATTCCAAATCCATTTTCTATCGATATTTAATTGCCAGAACATAAATAAGTAATTCGTTAAACACTGCTCAGGTTTTTTGAACTCGAAAACTTAATTACTTTTGCCACCAAAGAGAAAGCCCTGGGCATATTGAACAAGTTTCCAAACAAATAGCTTCTGGCCTTTGCAAAAAAAAAATGTTCAGTTCAGGTTTGAGGTGCGGGCACATAGACTGAATAAATAATATCCGAAAGAGTGGTGCTGCATAGGCTGGCTAAAACAAATTGGCTGCACCTACAGCTGTAAACTGTGAAATGCTATAATTGCTCAAATGCAGACAGCAAATTACGGCTCGAAGGGTTTGGCGAATGGATCAAGAAACGGATCAAAAAAGACAAACATAACAAAACGTAGTAGGTCACCTAGAGCTGGAAGCCATATTCATATTCGATAGTAGCCAAAAATATATAGATAAATCGATTCCTTTTCCGCACCTGACCGACCGAACGGAGCTGCTGTGTGTTGAGTTTCTCAAACAATTTCACTACTCACATGAAAATTCATAGCCACACCCATCGAAATCACTTGTTTGTCGTTAAGAGAGAGAGAGAGAGAGAGAGAGAGGGGATAGAGAGCGTAGCACACATCCGGTTGATACGCTGAATGTGAATCTATGCAGCAATTGTTAATTAAATACCTGTCCAGCCATTAAAAAACATACGTAAATTTATGTTGTTAACAAGGAAATGCGCAATGCGCATGAACACACTTTTATTATTATCATCGTCGTCGTCGACGTTGACGTTGCTTTGGCTGCAGTGGACACTTGTCCATTTCTAGAAAGCCCCCACTAGTTCTGCCTCCTACCCGCCCCAAGCCAAGTCGACAACGCTGGCCAGGCATTTGCATACAAGTATTTCGCGGCCTTAACGATGCGCTGAGTGCCGTCACGTCGCTACGTCATTCGCTAATTGGTCGAGATACGAATCGGCTGGAGAGGAATAGGCGTTGCCTGGTCCAGACCAGCAGCAGCAGCAGCAGCTGCTGTAGTACCGGGTACGGGTTTTGGTTGCCAGTGTCAGGGCCAGTGGCACTTTCTTTAATCGACCGGGCCGTGCTGTCAAATATTCGCTCAAGTGCTTTTGTCCCGCCAAGGCGAACAATTTGCTCTATGCAACTTTTGCTGCACGATAGACAATTGCAAATTTGGGAAAGTGAGCAGCCAATCGATCAGTTGCATATTTTTATACCCTGATCCCATTGAAAATGGGAAATCAGGGTATAATGGTTTTGTGCAAATGTATGTAACAGGCAGAAGGAGGCGTGGCAGACCCCATAAAGTATATTATTGAAAAGCAGTAAATACATTATATCTCGGACGTCTTAAGAGCTAGAGCTTCCAAAATTTGTATCTAGTGTTATGTATATTTTATGCAATTTAGTTTTTGTTGGATTTTGGATACCGGCTCCAAATTCCCCAAATTCTTAGAATTTAAGTTTAGTTGGAACTAGGGCCATTATGTGAAGGCGTTTGCATTTAACCAAGCCAATAGGATATGCAGATCATATGCTGAAAATTTCATTAAAATCCATTAAGTAAAACAGAAGTTATTAAACAAAACGTTTGGCCAATTTGCAAAAGCACATGTCAGCAGCGCCACGCGCACGCATTTTTCCTATGCGTGTGCACACATACATTCAAATGCGTGTATTCTTTTCTGTTCCAAGAATTGAAATTGCGATTGAATTGTGCTGAATTATTAGCTGCTAGTTATGTTCAAATTAAGCAAGGCAGTGGCTGCGTTGGTAGAGGCGGCGCTCGTATGCAACACGGTTCGGGTTCGAGACCAGTGCAGACGAAACATTTTTTATTGTTTTATTTATATTTTAATTATGAAGTGGCGGTGTTGGTAGAATCCGGGTTCGAATCCTGGTCTCGCAATGTCATTTTTTATTTATTTTCTTTTTTTTTTTTTAAATACTCGATACAAACTACGAAAAATATTAAAAAACTCAGAGGACTGGGATCAGGGTATCTCCTAGTCGGGCACGCCGACTAGAGCTTTCTTACTTGTTGTGCTTTGATTTCCGACTCAAGTCTAGTTCAAGGTTTTCATAGGAATTCAACTGAGAAGGAAATGTGAACTTTTGTACTTTAGTCTGAATTTCTATCTATAAATTATATAAACGACTTTTCTTCTCACTCATTTTGAGTTTGTTTCACTTCTGCTGGCTTCCCAATGCTCAGCATTCAGCAATTCTAGAGGTAGAAACTCTCTCACAGGTCGCAGTTGAAACTGTTGTTGATACTGAATGCTCTACCAATAAAAGTAAGGCTAAGTCGAAGTATAAATTGATATATTCATGATCTGAGCATACAACACAAGTATTTGGTTTACGAGTCAGCTTTTTAAGGCTGCAACAATACTCCAGAAACATGAATTGAATGCAGTGAAACTAATTAATAAGAATATATAATATTTATATAAAATATGTATACACATTAAATACATTTGTTTATGTCAACTACTGTCTGCAACGTATAATAATTTCGCAAAAAAAAAAACATTTTCTTAAATCACTTTATCGAACTGAAGTAATATGGAGAAGAAGTGTTATTTTGCAGTTCTCATATGATATTAAATAAATTTGAGTTTTTTAAATATTACATAGATATAGAGTTGCTCATATCGTGTATAACAATAGACTTCTCCAAGTCGCATTACGAAATCAATTCTGTCATTAAGTTCTATAATAGAGTCGATTATTATTGTTTAAGAGCTAAGTTACTAATGAGTATGCAGATATATACAGACATGCCTATATCGACTCGACTAATGATACTATATATACTCAATAGACGATTCGTGATCAAAAAACTTTAATCGCCCTTAACTGGGCTTAAAATGCTCAACGCGCAAAAGCTCGTCATATTGTTCTCTTCTGGCACAAAAGATTTAGTTGCTGGTTATCTTCAGAGTATCAAATGTTTTGTTTGCTATTCACGATATATTCTTAGGTAATCAACATTTAAATCAATCTTAAACTCACCTTAGTTCTATACAATGGATTCGAGAAGTCCCAGTCTGGTGCCACAAACAAGTAGCCACATTTGGACACCTTGCGTGATGCCTGAAAGCGGAAACAAATGATCATTAATTATAAAATACAATAAAAATATAATTTGTTTACTGAAAGTCGAATTAAATGATTCACTATAAACGCACACATGCTAAAAGAAAACTGTAAGCTTAAGAAGTGAAGTTGATAATCTTAAGGTCAACTCGAATCCTTTCTTACCATGGAATCTATTGCTATTCATGGCAATATATAAGTATGAGTTGCTGGTTCTATGACTAATGCTTATAAAATGCACCAGAGTTAATTATGTGTGAATTGTTTCAGCAAATTTTGGGGCTTAGCAAATATCATTTAAGGCACACACGCTTAACGTATTTATGACAAATAGTTAAAAATTCTTATAACTCGCCGACTTTGCTGGGGCGTGGGGCTCTGCTGACAGCTCTTGGTAATTTGCACGCGTCGCCCAACAAACAATAAACGACAATTGCGTTGCCTTAAGCTAGTTTTATCATTGATCGCTTGTCGCGCCAGTCGCAAGCTTGTGCTGATTCCTCAGGTACACGTTAGGTAAAACCCTCGATAACACTGTCAAGAAATGGCCAAGATGTCATGGCAGGGTATGCTGAGGCGTAGGTTACTCTAGGTATGTTATTCTACACTAACTGAGATTTAAAGCGAATAGATAAATATATGATTGTGCCCACTTGGCGAGAAGTATGTAAATACAAACAAAAATTTGAATGAGTTTGTTTCATATTACACAGAGAAACATATATAAAAAAATTTGAAAATCAGACGAAAAATATATATAAAATTGCATATGCTTGAATGAGTTTAAAATTATTATTAAAATATTATTTATTGTTAAATATAAAGTTATGTCAGAATATATTAAAAGCAGAACAGATATGCGTGTGTTTTCGATTTGTACTTCATATGAATAAACGAATTTCAATTGTTTTTAATTTGTATTGTTTTTTAAGCCTAATTAACCTACTTAATACACATAATAATACATTGTTTTAAAAGTAATATAGAGCATATTTAAAACTAGTGTATTATAGTACATTATCTCATTTGTGAAAGAAAACCTTTTGTGTCTTATTTTTATAAGCAATTGAAACTCTTTTGTGTTCGTAACAATTCTTCAATTAAAAGAAATTGCATTGTGCATTCTTAAAGAATATTTTAGAATTCAGATGTTTTTCAACTTGTTTTTATTTTATTTTGAATATTGAAATTGTGTTGGATTTTATAGTGCTGAGTAAAGTCATAAAGTGTTTAATATATACATATATATGTATATTCGTATATAAGCATTTACTTTTATATACATAAATAAATTATAATTACAATAAAGAACACACAGTTTTCGAGATAGATTTACCAAATTTGGCATTAATAATTTTTAGCTTAACATTTGATCAGATATTTATTTAAATATCTATATATTGTACATCAAATTAAGAGGAAATTTATATATATATATAGGAATATGCCTTGTCCAATATTTGATGCTTTTCTATATGATGTCCTCTGAATTATCCCAATGACAGTTCATCGTCGTCAATTCATAAAGTGCATTTGTTTTACAAAAGTTTATGATAGTGGAATTGCATTTCTATGTTACATTTTTCTTGACTATTTTTCTCTATATATTTTTGATTTCTTATAATATGAAATATTATATTTATTGTATTTTGTTGCGACAAATTTCTCGAGTTAATTTAAGAAAATTCTCAATAGATTTTTACAAATGTCTTTTATTTTACAAATAACAAATTTATTCAACTTTTATTTATCACAAAAGCAGATATAACTTTAATCCATTTACAAACTTTGACTTAGTCTGAAACAGTTAATGAATTCCATTTTCCAAATACTGTTTTCAGCTATAATACATATTTTCTATAACATAACCTATACACTCTTATTAGCATGGTTAACAGAGGTACAAAAACATTTTCAATTATGCATAGCTGCTTGAACTATGCGCAAACAAATTTCTACTACTTCAAGATTAAATCACTATTAATTTCTATAGAAACATCAGATGATCTATGATTGATATAAATATAAATGCGTACAAGATTTAAAATTGTTTACATGTTTTCAACTGCTGTAAAAAGTAAACTTTTTAATTTAATTGCTATGATTTTTTAAATATGAACAAACTTGATGTTATCATGCAGCTAAATGATGGAATATGTCAAATGCTAATTCACTGAAAACAACTACAACAACAACCATGGAAAGCTTAAATATAGTACTTACTGTGTCTGCCAGAGACGCGAACTGTTGCGCAAGCGTGCAGATACAGATATAAAATGCATTCGATTAGTATTAGAGTATATATACACGTATATATTTATAGATGAATACATACATAAATGTATGTATATATTAAGAGGAAGGTTGGTCGTGGATAATCATGATGCATGACATTAAGCCAGCCGAGCGATGACATTCAAGTGTCGAGCATTGCGAGATGAGCAAAACAAGCCAAACAAAAATTTCAATTGCGGCCAACTTGTTTTCGATTAATTTGATAACGAGCTTCGGCATCGAGTTTGTTTTTTTCTGTGTGACTGACTGCAAAATGTCAAATCAGAAACGAAAATCACGTTTTCGTTTTGAAGTCGGCCTAGTCATTAACGGAGATTCGGCTCTGCTCATAAATTTGAGGTGTTGCTGAAAAATTTCACTTTTCCATGTGCGGCACAGCAGCTGCGGCTAATGCCGATTGAAAAATAAACAATTTGCGGCACACACACACACACACACGCTCTAATACATAAGAGGAGTACACACATGCTATATATATATATATGTAGTATATATATTTATTTAGATATATGAGCTTTGCGAGCGACTCACGAGAGACTCACGCACGCGTGAACGTGTCCAACTCCAAATCAAATCTGTAGCCAAACTTGCGACTTGCTTGTGGAAAGTTGTTTGCTTTTGTTGTTGTTGTTGCTGGTGTTGTTGTCTCTTTTAACTCTATTTGAGTCTGGAATTGTTGTTTGTTTGCTTGCTTTGTTTGTTTATACCTGTGTGTATTTTTAATGTTGTTAAGCTTCAAGCCAAGCAACCAAAGTGATTCCCAACAACAACAGATGCAAAGACTTAATCATTATTAACCGCAAATACCGCAGAAGCAACAAGTTTGATCAACCTCTTACATCTGTATGTACATATATACACTGCTAATAATACCTACATCGAGTACAGTAAATGAAGTCTTCAAGGCGGCAGATGATACAAACTAATTTTTGTTCCCCTTACTAACCACTCATAACACTCGGAATATGCTTGCAAAGTTTCAATGCTAAAATCAAACGTTTCTATTTAAAAATTCCAAGAGAAAATCGCATACCGAATATTACAGTTTGCATTCAACTTTAATTTTAAGTTGAATTGATAAGAGTCCAGTAGATAAAAGTCGTATCACTTTAGCTCAAATGGACATTATCGAAAAATGTGAATGTTGGCGACAAACTGACAGCAAGCAGTGTACCTAAATTTGCTTCTTTTTTCTTTCAATTGAACAGGTGTGCAAAGCAATAATTGATTTTCTAGAACTTTTTAAACATTGCAAAAATTAAGTCAAGTGAATCAATTTCTAAGTATTGACTAGCATAAAAAAATACAATAATATTTAAGATAAATAGTATTTAAATTTGTTAAATAATTGGATTGAAGCTCGTTTAAATTTCATTAGGCCACAGCTTAGCTTATCTATCCCATTGTCATTTGCATATTTCACAAATTTATAATGTCTTAGCTACATTTGAAATCGAAAAATTATTTTTATCTGATCAAATTTTTTATGTACAAATATGTGAGAATTCTTTCTATAATGCTAATCGCCTGGTTGTACCTAAAGTTGTTTTATATTTTAATTAAAATAAGCTTTAATCAATCGGCAATCAAATAATTTTAAGAGCAGATAAATTATTTTAAGTTTCGCTTCAGTTCCTGGTAGATTAGCTGGCTAAGTTAAAGATTAATGTTGTAATTATGGACAAGTTGCAATTAAGAATTGTATTTAATATCGATGTACACCAGGACTAAGATTTGCTTAATTTAATATCCTTTTGCCTCCATACAAGCGTCCCTCTTAGCAAGTGCACACTTTTCTGGTAAGTCTTATCTATGTTAATGTAATTGAAATCTCAACTTGCCATCGATAAGCTGTCATTCGCAGATGCGAAGCCTATTTTCACATGAGAAAAGTGTTTATACATTCATTATAATAGGTTTACAAGTGGAGCCTCTTAAATGCGGCAATAAGTGAGTCGCTACATGGTCGCACGAAATTGATGCATGAATGAAACTTTTCGATTTCGGAATCGAATTTTTGCTGCACGTGTGGTCGGCGGGTCTGGCAACTGACGATAAAAAAAATTAAAAAATACAAAATACAGAAAAAAAGCAGCCTTATAATTAATGTGCGAGAACAACTTTCCAACGATCAATGACGAGGCAGCCGTTGTGACTGCGATCGTCATCTCCGGCATGAAGCCGACCATGACTCGAAATAAAAATGAAAGTGCTCGACCCGCCAGCTGTTGATCAAGGGCCACTGTCGGTTATTAGCCGCGATTTAACCGATGGCAGCTAATCTGGCCACATTCATAAGTACCACACATGTAACCCGAAACGTCTGCATTCGCGGCTATGATGGGATATGATTAATAAGTTTCGCACGCTTACTTATTGAGCGCCCCGCCGGGCCACGTAGAAAGTAGTATCTGACAAATCTTTAAAAAACAAAACGGTCCACCGACCAATAAACAAACAGGTTGATCGCCATCGATTTCGAGGTCGCCCTCCATGCAGCATAGGAATTACGCATCGGATGCACATAAATATGTATTTTTATGCCTGAGGCCACATTGAAAATGTATAAAATAAAGGGCTTAAATGATTTACCAAAAAGGCAAGACGTCCGGTATATATGCATATAAGTTCCTAATCAGCATTTAGTGTTGAACATGTCTATTAGTCTATTTGTTTCAAGAGACTTGGTAAATACTGAAATTTTAAAGGGTATTCAGACTGTTTAGCAACAATGTTTAATCGATGTGTTTCCAAATCTGATCTGGTATAAAAATTTTATTTATTGAAAATGTGTTAAGTTATGTAATGTCAAATAATGCAATGTAGACCTATAAGAGTTTTCATTTATTTTTTAACTATATATTATTAAACATTTATTCCAATTGCTAATTAAACAATTGCAAAATTAAGTTAAAGAAGTAATTTTTCGATAGATCGCAAATCGATCAAATCCGACAAACCCAAAACGAAACGAAGAACATTTAAGATTTTCGAATAACTCAAGCAATAAATGTTTAAATTTTAGTGATGTTTATATAAACTAATATTAAATAAATATTACATTTTTATATCAATATTGATATCGATAAAGCCGTAAAAATTGTATTATCAATCGATTTTTCACGTGGAAATACACTAACCATATCCTCTTAAAAGTAGAAAGTTTAGAGTTTTAGTTATATTTATTGAAGAAATTGCATAAAAATAGCAATTATAAACGTCGCATTAGTCTCACACATTTGGTGTGAGCTGTCAGTTATACCCGCTGCAGATTCAAGGGTATACAAATCGAAAGCTCAAAAGAAATCGAAAGCGAATGGGAATTGGAATGGGAATGCGAGCCAAGCATCAAGTGCAACAATCGAATGAACCGATGAGCAGCGATCGCGGCAAGTGCATGCCAGCCAGATGGAAGCCCAAGGAGATGGAGACTGGGGATGGAGGAGAGCTGGGGTGTGGATGTGAATATACAGCGAAGTGGCAAAGTAATGGCACGCCATGGCACCGACTACACTGCACTGCACTGCACGGCACGACACGACACGGCTAGTCGCAATGAGTGAATCGAGTGACCAACATCAGACGCGAAATGAAAGCGAATGTCGTCGATGCAATGCGCTCGCTCTCCGTGGTCGTTGCCCCGCAGTGCGATACAGTTCAAGCTCCATTAAAAAAATATAAAATGCGGAGCACTGAGAGCGCCTCGCCTTGTACCCCGGGCGGTGCGTGGCGCTGAAGATCGTTTGTCTGATGCCGATCGATAAATCGCTTGACCAGTTCTTCTGCCTGCCCAGAATATTGTCCCTCCACTGTGCACTTGCTCCAAGTTTTCGGCACTTTTTGTTGTCTTTCCACGCATTGTCCCATCGCACAGGGCGTGCCCATTGTGTAACATGCGAAACAAGACAACAACAACAACAGCAACAAAAAACATGACTTTAGGCACCATCAACTGGCAGCTCGGGTCGCAGAGCATTTTCACTTTCGTTAGCGATGTGAAGCAACTGCATCTGCCCAACACAGAGATGATGAAGCAACAACCAGATGTTGTGCTATTATCGTAAAGCTCGTTATGGCAAAAGGGTGCACAGCCCTACAAAGATGAGGTTAGATTGTATAGACACGTCCGACTGCCGCCATTCAAGAGAAACTCCTCGCCGACAGCAGAGATCTATTCTGTGTACCAACTCCACAGACTATTGTAATATTCTTCTAAGCTTCCTCATGCCCCAAGTTTTCCCCGGCTATAGCCACACAAAGACAGCGCGGCTATTGTAGTGCAATGGGCGTATAGGGAAAATAATTGAAACTTTACTTTACATTCCGTTGAAAAATTTAAAATGTAAAATGTAAAAAGCGAACAGCAAAGAGCTCATTGCTGGCCACACACAAAGGATGGAAAATGCGTTCGGTATTGTTTGAGCTATTACAATAGCAGAGTTGTCAAAAATTGATTTTCTAATGGAAATTGTGGAGTCGCTTAGACAATGATAATAAAAACAATGGCCAAAACAAAACAAAAAAAAACAACAGACAGCATTTCACACTTGACGAAATACGAGAGACCAAAAGAGAGCCAAGCTGTTTGAATCGGATTCGAGGTGGTATAGGTCTTATAGGTAGCTCTATGCGTATAGCTATTGTACAATCATGATTGTTGTTTTTTGTTGTTGTTGTTATTGTTATTATTGTTGTTGTTGCGGTTATTGTCTGTCGCTGTCGTCTCTTCATTTATGCCATTTGAAAGTTGGCATTTGGAATCGACGTTTTGGCTGGTGGCTGGTGGCTGCTGGCTGCTGGCTGGGGCTGGTGGAAAATCGTGCACATGAGCCTTGGCAAGTAAAAGTAAAAATCACCTCAACTGTTTTATTGTTTGACTGGTTGGATTGTTTCTCTGAATTTGGGCGCCACATGTGTTTTGTGTTTGCATTTGATTTTTATTTTCAAAAGACCCACGTGAGCTGGCTAGGAGTTGGAGACGGAGACGGAGTCGGAGGCAGCGGAGTCAAAGTCTCTTTTGGTTTTTGGCGTTTTGGCGTTTTGGCTCTTGGAATAGATAGATAGGCATCGCAGGTCGTGCCTGGCAACGACGACGGGCGACGACTCATACAGGCATACATATTACAATTCATTTAGAAATGCATTTAAAAATACATAAAATACTTTGGCGGCGCTGTGCTCCAAGTGCATAAAACGAAAGTGAATAAAATGCAAAATGCAAAATGCAAAATGCAAAATGAAAAGGAAAGTTTTGTAATCGCAAAGTGTGACCAAGTTGGCAAATGGATTTCCATTTGGCCAGACAGTTACTAACATTACAAATTTATTATCATTGATTATGTTCAGTGGGGCGTGAGTAATGCGAGATCCAAAGAAAACTCGCCGAAACGGTGAACGTGAACTGTTTGCTAAATTTAAGGCCACACTGTATCTCGTTCGTTTTAAAGACTTTTTGGGTAATGGATTACATTCAAATGGATCTCCAATTAGCCCGACAGTTGTTAAAATTACAAATTTATTATTCAATGAAGCGTGACGAATGCGAAATTCATCGAAAGCTTGCAATTAGTTTCACCTGCGTAGCAATCGCATTAGTCGAAAATACGGTCACACTGCAACTCTTCGAAGAATCTAGAGTATTGAATATTGAATCATGATCATTAACATTAAAATGGTTGTATATTTAAAAATCGATTTGCTATTGAACATTTTGGTAATATCTTGAGCTGAAAATAAGGTATAAATGTTCGCTTTTGAACTCTTTTTGAAGCATGATAATTCACATTTAAGTTGTATACTTCAAACACATATGGAATCGGGTGGCATGAAATAAGCATGATAATGTTCATGAATTGGAATATTAAACTGTTACATTAAAAATATATAGGAAAATTATATTTTATATTTATTTGATAACAGCTTAAGCTATAAATACGGTCACACTCTACCAAAAAGGTTTTTGAGTGCTTTCGAAGCTTATTCTGAAGTTTTTCTCAACAAAATTTAAGCTTGATCAATGAATTTATATATTACGCTTACAATCTATTGAGAAGTGGCTTGTTTGTTAACATATTATAAGGAAAATACGGTCACACAGCACGAGTATAGTAAGCAGTATACGAGTATGCACTACACAGACTTTTCATGAAGTATTGAAGCATGATCGAGTACATTAAAGTGCTATATTATAAATCGATCGAAAAATGGATTTTCATTTGACAAAGTCTGCCAAAAATATGGTCACATTGCACCTGTTTAGATTTTGAAAGCGCTCCCTTTGTCACTTTGTGTGACAGATCGAAGCTCGATCATTCATATTAAAGCTTTCTGTTTAAATCCGAGCGGCATAAATATTGTTTGCTTTGTTGGTAAATCAATCAGCATTTTTAATGACTGTTGCACAACGCTTATCCGCAAAAGGACCACCCGCACAAAAAGTGGTAAGGCAGTTCAAATTAATCATGTTTACTTCGAAACAGCCAAGAGACAGCAGACAACAGACAACAGACAACAAGACATCATACAATCAAAGTCCGTAAATAAACAACAAAATTGTTGCTTGCCCTTGTGTGTCAAATCCATCATTAAATGTCAACGCTTCGGGGGGCTCATGCGAAAGTTGGATGAGTTTTGGAAAACGGAAAATCGAGTTGGTTCATCGAAAAAGGTCAACAACTCATTGCCAATTAAACTGCATAACAAGGCGGTTAGCGGTCCAAGGCATAAACGGTGCTCAAATATATTACACTAAATTATAATAAACAGAGGAAAATTTATGCTGAAAATATGAAATATGGTGGGTTAACAGCGGACTTATGCCGCATCTATTTATAAATATTTAGGTGCTGTTATCATCTACTCGAATCTACTTTGTGACGTCTTTGCTAAGCACACATGATTAAAAAGATAGCATGGCCAGTGCAGAGGAAAAGTTAAAAAGTCAAAAAGTACAAAGAGTCACGCAACAAGAAAATGAAATTGAATTGAGGGTGCGACATTAAGATACCCTGTTAAAAGAGGACTATATAGAATAAAGGTAAGCTTTAACATGATTTTATTAATTTATTTATTTATTAGCTGAGTCGTAATTATAAATTATTGAATTGTTTATGAAGACAAAACATTATCCAAGAGAAAAAGAGATAAGATAAGAGAAAGCATGAAAAGAAGAGTTTTATGTTACTTTCGGAAAGAATTAATTTGTTATAAATAATTAAAAATTAATTTTTTATATTCTTTATATTTTCTTTAATATAAATTTATAGAAATAAAGAGGAATATTGTCTAATGAGCCATTGCATGTTATGTAGACTTCAGAGAAACCAGTATACCCTTTTCTATTCAGGCATTGCAATGGCTACAGGGTATAGAAATAATTGCGCGACAGCATAAATTTTCGCGAGACAGTCAAAGGCATAGCTACTTTCGTTTTCAACGTAAGGACGGAGCAGGAAAAGCGGCTAAACTGCGTTCATACGACAGTCGAGAAATGGCAACGAACCTTCGATAGGCAAAGTCAAGTCTTGCACATAAATTTCGCAGCGATCGATCTGTGGGCATGCAAGGGGCAGAGCGAGGGGCGATTCGGGCCGAGCCGGGGCCACAGCCGAGCTCAAATGCAATGCGCTTGCTGCGATGAAGATCAATGATTATCAACGTCAGCTGCAGCTGCAACTGCCTTGTTGACACTAAGTGAAAGTGAGCATGATGGGACCACGTCGCCGATGTCGATGCCGGCATCATCGTCATCGTCATCGCCATCGTCATTGTCATCGTCATCGTCATCGTCATCGTTGTCGATTCATGATCGTTCAATGCTTCAAGGAGTTTTGAAGTCTTAAATCACTGCACAAGCATTTAGTGTGCAAGTCCATCCCAGTTTAAACGCTTTTCTCTGTTTTCAAAGCAATATTTTGCTATTTGTATGCATTGTAAGGTTTTGCTTAATTTTATTACTCTTGAGTAAGTTTTTCATTTAACTTTCAGTTGTAGCTTGATAAGTGGCCAAATCTATTCAGCTTAACTAACTTATCTATTACCAAATACCAAGCTATTAGTCTCTCCGTCCTTGGCACAAATTGTGGCTACTTAGAGATAGTAGGTATATCGCTGGGCCGACATAGATAAGCATTATTAATGGAATTATTGCCGGACGCTCCTAGTGAAAAGGCAGCTTACCTGTAAAAGAGACAAGAAGAAAACAAAATTAGTTGGAGGCCTTAATGAATGAATGGAGAGTAAGGCTGGCGATGGAAATAGGCGGCCAACGGATCGTCCGACCATATTGAAAAACTGGCACAAATGTCTTTATTTGAAGCACAACCCAAAAAGGTTCGTTTCGGCCGCCTAATACCCGCACAAACATGGCCCGGTCGGCTTTGTTGCTGTAATTACAAAATTGGCTGCCGCGTCTACAACGAAAGCTAAGCCTTCCCTGGCGGCCAACCCGCCAAGTCGCCATGCCGCCATGCCGCCATGCCGCCATGCCGCCATTCTTATAAATTTTATGAATGAAACCAAATGCACAAGTCGGCCCAGAGTCTATTTATGGATGCGGCATGACTATATCGGCTCGGATAGGATTTCACATTTCATTCACTATAAAATCGATTGATCAATTAGCGGGAATCGAAAAGTGGAACAACGCTCACTGGCTCGCCCGCCCGCTCGCTTGGCCCGTGTCGACTTCTAGCATGACTACAACTTTATACTACGCCTCGTCTCGGATATTTCCTAAATAAATGCTCAAAAATGGCCCCACAAACTTTAAGTGCACTCATAATCATAAAAAATATGCCTTTTGAACTCCATTCTTTTGCAAGATTGCGCATTTACCTTCTGGTCGTGGGGAAGAGGGAGAGAGAGAGTGAGAGAGAGACAGAGAGGGAAAGAGTAAAAAGCAGTCATAACCACTAACAGGTCGCCAATCTGGGCATAGCTGTAACATTACCTGTTCTGCTCGCATTCGCAGCTATTGTGAAACAAGAGTTTGCTGAATAAGTTAGAAGTGAATTGGCCAGAACTATGTTAACTCTGAACATTAAATATGAGTAACAAATTTAAATAAAACTTGCAATTGTTTGTAGCGAAAGTGTTTCGTAATCATGTATCAGACTTAGCAGCGGAGCTGATCTACGTATTATTCCATACTAGATTAAATCTATTCAATAATGATAAATTCAAAACCTGGAATAGTATATCGATCTGTTGCCTCAGATGTCAGTCCTGTCTGTGCTCTAGTTTACATCTTGGCTTTATTTTGTCAAGAGTAACCTACATCCCAATTTCTTATAGCAGTATTATGCTACAAATGGTTGTGATTTTGTTGAATTGTTGTTTGTGCTCAATCGTTGAAGCCGATTAGACAAAACTTTCGACACTCAACTAAATATAAAGTCGATGAGCTGATTAAAAAAATGTTTTATACAGTTACCCAAGTTCGTATTATTTATTATTGGCATTAGCTAAACGTTTCAGTCGTAAAAAGCTAAGCTGGGTCCAAAGACTTAATTAAAAACTTGAAGCTCAAGTCTTGATTCATGGAGATTTATATTCAATGTTTACCGATCAGTATCGGTATCTCTTGCTAGTCAGAGTTGCATTCACTTGCAGGTCATTGATAACAGGGTATCCAGAGTCGTTAAAAGCTTGCTTGACTTCCGTCATTTGCATACATGAAACATACAACATGACAGTTGACTTCTGTCAGCGATATGCCATAGAACCTACCACTGTCAAAACAAATGCCAGCACCAGAGATCACATCCAATACGACGACAACAACATGCATGTGTGCACATATGTACACATATGCACATGTATGCAAATGCTTGTATGTGTACAACGGCCACGCAAAATGTGCGAGATCAACAGGATTAGAACATGTCCCAGGTTGGGTTCGAGGCGCGGAACATAAAACGTTTATCGCTGAAAAGAAAAAACTTCACAAGCTTGAAGCTTGAAGCTCTGCGCAGACAGCAGGAAACCGTTAAGTGTTACAATAGCTGATTTTGCTTTTATGCCATAATGATTTTAAGCTGCTGCTGATGATCATCTAATGCCCAACCGGTCGCCTGCTCCGGCCGACTGCTTTTTCTGGATGCAGCTTTATGGCTGCTCTCGGCGCGCTAAACTTCTGCTCCAATGTCAATTAACGAATATGTCAAAAAGCCAAGCGAAATCCATTAACGACCAAAGTCAAATGAAATTCAATATGATACACATATTGGTAGATAGCTGGAGTGGCTTAAGTAGATAGGAAGAGTGCTTGAAAAGAACTAGCAGATACTCTTTAGATTAGTTATAGAGTTTGCTTACGCGTTTGTAATTCAGTTGAGTTTCATGGGCTTAAATAGGATAAAATATTGAAAAGATATATATATATATATATATATATATATATATATATGCTTAAGTAGATAGTAAAAGTGCTTAAAAACGACTAGCAGATACTGTGCAGATAAGTTTTAGAATTTGCTTATACAATTGTAATTCACTTGAGTTTCATAGACTCAGATATAATTTTATAAATAGAGTGGTTAAAGTGGATAAGAAAAGTGTTTGAAACGACAGATACTCCATAAATTTTTTATATATAATATATATAATTTGCTAGGATATTTATTTAAGTTACTTAGGCGACCTTTGGATTGACTCAAGGAGATAAGAAGAGTCCTTTAAGCGACTAATCGATACTCTTATGATTAGTTAAAGAATACTAATGGGATAAGTAGTTTGTATGAGTTTCATGCACTGAGACATGATATTTCCATTAGAGTTTATAGCAGAGCTAAAAGAGTTTATATTATTTGATAACTGATTTTCTTTGTCTTTTATGAGGCATTTGTTTTATCCATTCGTCAATATAACTCTTGTTCATTTGTCACATAAAAAGACTTAACAATGTGCATTTCAACACAAGTCAATCGAAAGTTTAAGGAAATTGTTTTCCACGCAAGTTTCACACCTACGGTTGGAAGCTTATCCATGTATTTTACATAAATTAACTTAAAATTCAACTTTCTAACTTGTATGCCTAAGGCAATTCAGTTATTACCAATCACTCAGTTCGACAGTCAGACAGCTAGACCAGAAATAGTTATCTATGTGCATGTAAATAAACATGATCTAATAAAAAGATAGTTTTGTTAGTTTTTATTCCTATTCTACTCTAATTTTTTCAAATAGACCCACAGATGAGTTATGACTCACTGTTTACACCATCTTCTTTCGCTAATTTGGCTGTGACCTGTATTGCGTTCTGTGTTATGTGGGCCAAAACAAAAATTTACTTTGGGACTACAAATGCAACTGTTAAGCACCTGAAAAATACGTGAAAAGAACAAGCAGAAAACGTCACGTCGAAATTACCAAAAGCAAGAAAAAGAACCTGCTACCATGGCGTATGACCGTATTTGATATTGACTAATGGTTGTTGGGCATTGTTGTTGCTGCTGGTTTAGACCAAGTAAAACAACTTGGCTACTTTTCAACTAGAAGTAGGAGTTGTTGACTGGAATTGCTCAATTTGTGTGTGCGGCAACGGCAACGGCGACGACGTCTAAAAAACAGACGACCTGGGCATTGTTGCTGTAGGAGACGGAGACAGAGATAGCGACGGCGACGGCGACGGCGACGGAGACGGAGACGTCGACGCTGGCGACATGCCAAGCCAACTATCAAAGCCGATGGGTGCACTCACAATTGCAACAACAACAGCAGCAGCAACAACAACAAGCTTGCTAGCTAAACAAAAACAAGTCAGACAAACACCAACGTGACGCGTAAAACAACAAACCTCCACTTTTGTTGCAAGTTGTATAGTTAATTCTATTTTTCTATTACCAAACTTGTTCCCATAATGAATGCCACACAATTTTTCATTCCGTTTGCAATGTGCGAAGCGCTTGGTGGGTATCTTCAAGATTTTTGAATTGCCTAGCAAAATATTTCCATCAAACTACAATAATCCAATAAAAATATTCAATCAGAAATTGTTCTCAGTTCCAAAACAAATATGCAGTTCGAGGTATTTTTATAATCAATATATTTTTTTGCTGATTTTCTTCAGATTTTCGAGACTGTTTCAAGCCTATTATAAAAATAAATCCTAGAAATATAAATAAAATAAAATATTATTTTGATAGAGAAAAAGTTATTCCTTTTAAGCAAAAATTGGTTTTTCTGAATTCTGAAATTATTTTTTAAAAATGCTTATATTATAATGAAATTTTATAAAATATAAATTCAATTAATTTCTTTATTATGCATATTTAATATTTATATTATTATTATTTATATTCTTAATTTATATGAACATGATTTGCGCCTTCATCAAATATAATCTCAGGAGATCTTTTTATTACCACATTTTTGTTTTTATGCAGTGTTATGAAATCTGAAATCATTTTTATTATTAATGAATATTAATATAAAACAATACATATATTTGAATATTATTCTATAACACATATATCAAATATAATTAAGAAATATAGTAATAATCATTTAATAATCAATATGTATTTAATTTTTTTTTTTTTTTAAATTTATTCTATATTTTTATAAAATCTAAATTTTATAAAAAATAAAATAAAAAATGTTACTGCAAGTATTTTTTTTGCATATTCAGTTAAAAATGCAGTGACATTTCATAGATTTTGAATTATTTGTGAACAGCTTTTGCAGTGTATCAAATTGTCGGAGTTACGAGCACTTCTTTTCGTGGTTCAATTTAGTTCGAGTCTTTTTTAATTTGAAATTGAATAAAAAATGTTGCTGCTGCTGCTGCTTCTGTGGTCGCTGTTGCAGATCGATTCAATGAATTTAAAATGCATTTAAGTTGAAATTTAGGTCAAAAGTTGTTGCTGCTTTGCTCGTAATTGTTGCTGTTGTTCTAGCGGCTGCTGCTGCTGTTATTGTTGTTGTTTGTTGTTTTATTGGCATTACTGTTGGTTGCTGCAAATGCTGGTTACCGGTTACCGGTTGCAAGTTGCAAGTTGCCAGTTGCAAGTTGCTCGATGCTCGATGCTAGTTGCTAGTTGCTAGTTGCTGCCTGCTGCACGTTCATCAAGTATAAAATATTCTTGCATGGCATTTGGAAAACAACTTGCAGCTTAGAATTACTGGCTTGCGCTGCCAGTCGACTGGTTTCGGTGGAAAACTGTGATCCAAGAGATTGCGTAGTGTCGGCAAAGTGCGACTGCAACTGCGACTGCGACTGCGAGTACCTGAGCTGCCCTACGCCTTCGTCCGCCCGCATCTCGCCAAGTGTTGGAGCTCATTCTAATTGCACTTTTAGCACAGCCTTTACCCAACAGCCACTGAGCAACAAAGAAGAGGTCCGAGCTGTGTCCATTTACAGCTGGAAAACTTGTTTGGTCAGCAAGTTGCGAATGTGTTGGCCGTAAATATTTATGAGTTAGACTCCGACTCCGACTCTGACTCTGGCTCTGGCTCTGGCACGGTCTCTGACTCGGACTTGGACTTGGACTTAGACTTAGAGTTAGACTAGCAATATGTCTCTGGCGTATAGCGGTAGCCGGTCAGTCATAAAAATAAATCATCTAATATTTCGCTGATTTTCAGCTATTCCACAGCCACTAAAAATCCGTCCGTCTGCTGCCGCGCTTAATGAGACAAGTTTTATGTTCTATTTGTCCAACCAAAATAAAAACTGGAGTATCAAATCAAATATATCAACTTTAATTAGTGGCCTGCTGGCAACTTTCACACTTTCTCGTTTCACACTTGGAAATTAATCAAACAAAAAACAAAAATGCCAAGCCAATGCCTAAGCGACTCTCTTTCAATGCACTTCCAGAAACAACAAACTGTATTTTATGGAATTTGGTGTCTATTTATAATATGAGTAAAAGAAAAGGAAAACACATTTATGAAATTCATTTTGAGTTGGGTTCTTGTCATAGTTCACAAAGAAGATAAGAAACATATTTTACAGGCTTAGTCTTACATGAACATTACTTTTGCCTTTAACGTTCAAAGATCACATTAGTTTAAATACATCACTATATCAATATATATATTAATCAACATATGAAGTTGCTTTGAGGCTTCTTTATAGCCAATTGATTACGTGTTGAGTTAAGTGAAACATATGTTTTGTTGTATCCAAGTGGCTCAGTTGCACCAATAAAACTAAAACTTTACACAAAACACATGCATATGCACACGTGCACTGAGCTGGGCCCTCAGTCAGAAGCTCAACCAGGAAGTAAAACAACTGCCCAGCATAGACAAGATCGCTCTTTGCCATATACATTATCGAAACAGTAAATGGCTGCTGAATTTTGCTGCGTATCCAGCGACGATGTTGACGAACCGACTTGTCAATCAAGTGATTGACTTTTCCACAAAATCCAAAGACAATCTCGATGCAGTCGCTCACCAAACGATGATGATATCTCCGCTTGCCCAGGCCAAGTAGCCAAGTCTTAGTCACAGTCGCAGTTGCAGTCGCAGTCGCAGTCGCAGTCGCAACCGTTGTCCCGCTCCAAGTACCAAACCCTGCCATCCGCCCCCCGCCCGTCGTCCGTCTCAAGTCTTCGTCTCATACTAGGCAAGGCCCAGAGCAGCCAATGGCCATGTCCAATCCAAAAACAGTCGGCTTGTACATGGCATTTCTTGGTTTCAAGCAAAAAAAATATTCCTTTGCCTAATTTGGTTAAAATGGAAATTCCGCACACCATATTGTACCGAGCACTTTAAATGACAATGACTGCCGATCACAGCCGCAGGGCCGAGTCTATGTCTAGCTAAACTATTTTTTCTATTTTTATCTAAGTCCTCACGGCAAGAGACTTTGGACTTGCGTTAGCTTCCAATCGCAGTGCTTCCAACTAATTACATTGGGAGCACACTGCGAGAAAAAAGCTAAAGTAAATAAAGAGAATATATATCTATATAATATATATATAAACATACATAGCAAATAGCTGATTCCTAATACAATTATCATTTACATTAATAGATCCTAGACATTTTTTTAGTTGCTGTTTTTATTTGCAATCTGTCTTATACTATGCAATAAACAAATTTTTTTATATATAAATAAATTGATTTATTTATAAATTTATATAAATAAATTAAAGTTCGCAAACCAAACACATTTCTTTCTTTCATAACTGATCAATTTTTGTATAGAAAAAAATTAATTTCATTAAGTGACTTAACGGCAGCCTCACTGTATATAGTTGTTCTGTTAAGATCTCACTATTCTAATCGATATAATACATAGCGCTGGCATTCATATTGGCAATGTTGTAAGCTCAGACAGATTCTAGCAGAACCATAAGATATACTGACTTAGTAGTAGAATAATGTAGTAAATCTGATTTAAAGAATAAACATTTTTAAAAAATAATTATTTTCAGTACAAGTCAAACTTTTCTTTAAGACGAATTCATTCAACTGGATTTAAAAATTCAATCTGTTATACCAGATCATAAAGAGTAAAACAGTCTTGACTAATACTAGTCAAAGAGAATATTCATTTATTCTTTATTCTTTACAAGGGGTTGGGCACAATGCCTCTCATAAGCTATAGATCATATAGCAAGTATGAGTTATATATATGCACAATCTGCCCTTTGGCCTAGAAGCTAGTACAACAATAAATTAATGTCATTAAGAGACTGTTAGTAAATGTTTTCTATAATGCGAATAAAGTCAGCTTCACGTGCAAGGCAGGCATGAGGCGTCTAATTATATATATATGACAGTTGAATACGTTGTATAACAATAATTATTCAACATGAAACGATAACTTTTCATCTACATCATATATATATTTAAATTATATAAATTACAACAAGCGAATGCTGTGATGCAACTGAAACAATTCTTATCGCTTAGCGCATTTGTCTGTTTATCCGTGTTTCATTTGCTTCATCGTTCAGTCATAAATAAATTATGCATGTAGGGTCAATTTTGTGGTTCCTCCCTCGTATGAGGAATAGTTTTTTGGCCAATCGTGCGGCAGACAAGGCAAACAAAAGTAAAAGTATTACCAGAGTTCCGGAGCTCGAAGAGTACAGCCAATAAATTTGTGCAGCGAATCGCGCGGAGACTTCAAGACAGATTGAGATACCTTTATATAGAAAGGATGAAAGACAGACCCAAGACCAACGACCAACGACCAACGACCAACGACCAACGGCCAACCGGGCAACGCATGTGGTAAGGCACATTTGAACTTTAACACACAATCAGAGACCAAAGACGAACGACGAGCAGCGGTCGACAACGATAAAGTACAATAAAAATTTCAAGTTTGCCAGACGAGGGTGACGGGGGCAACGGCAGTCATGGGGGCCAGCACATGGCCTGTCGCCAGATCCGTTCAACCGGGGTCAACATTATAAAATCGGTCTCCGCCAGTAACAGCCAGCGGGACAGCAGCAACAACAACATCAACAACAGCAGCAGCAACGATCGAATAATTTATGACCAAGTGCATGGTGGCTGCATAAGTTATAGCCCAGCCGGAGCTGGGCAGCGCCTGGGCCCGAGCCTGGGACTCACTCTGGGAGTGGGACTCCGACAGCAGTTCGGGGTGTTAACTGCCTGATCAGCAACTACAATTGCAATTGCAATTGTAATTGCAATTACTGCAATGGCAATGGTCCAAGAAAAACGATGACGCATCGTCTGCCTCTGCATTAAATATTCATTTTTGCATTTGCAGACGAACTGTCCTCGAGCAAGACTGCCAAACAAATCGAGGGCAGGCAAGGGTATTGCGCGAGGCGTGCACCGACTCGGCTAGCTGTCGTCTGATAAACTGAATGGTTCCAAGTGACGAAAAAATACTGAACTATTACAGTTTTAAAATTATACTACAGCTGTTCTACAACTGTTCTACTGCTGCAGTTCTACAACAGAACAACTACAGCTGTTCTAAAACTGTGGTTGTACTACAATTATACTACTACTGTACTATTACTGTGCTACCATTGTGCTACTACTTTAATACTACAGTACTACGATTTTAGCACTATTGTACTACTACTATACTTATATATATTTATTATTATATTTATACCGTTCCGTTTTTTAAAAGAATTCCGATTAAAATATGCACATTTGTTATTGTTTTATGGTAAAGAGTTATGGAAGCGGCTTCAAGTATTTTTAGTTGTACTACAATTATACTACTACTGTACTATTACTGTGCTACCATTGTGCTACTACTTTAATACTACAGTACTACGATTTTAGCACTATTGTACTACTACTATACTTATATATATTTATTATTATATTTATACCGTGTATAGCTGAATTACAAGTAGACTAAATCTGTATCAATGCTATACAAATTGATACGTATATAACTTACGAATTACAGCTGAACTGAATATTGTTATATATAGATTGAATTTTACCAAATCCGAATTAGCATTATCTACATTTCTGTTATGTTAAAACACGTTCCGTTTTTTAAAAGAATTCCGATTAAAATATGCACATTTGTTATTGTATTATGGTAAAGAGTTATTGGAAGCGGCTTCAAGTATTCTTAGACACTTTCGCTTTTGTTTGACAATGCTTAACATTCCAAAAGTATCTATGCGAGAGATTTATGGGAAAAGGCAAGGAATTCGGGGCAGAAGCAGAAAAATGCAGTCTAGCGTTTCCATTTCTGTGCATATTTTGCAACTGAGGAGCGAAACATTTGAACAAAGCCAACTCGTGTAATAACAAAATCACATTAAAGCCAAAAGAAGGGGAAAACTTAAACAAAAGCGAGCTGAAGTAGAAACAATCATGCATAAAACGCAGCTAATGGACCGCGACGGAAAAGTGAGAAAAATGCGCAACGAAAATTACAAGGAAAACTGCCACAACAATTAGGAAATCTTTGCGTCTGGCAGTCTGTTTGTCTGTCTGTCTGTCTCACTTATGAAATGAGCTTGTGCAATGCCCGAAAGCGAGATAAATGCAACAGAAGAGAGATATATAAAGACATACAGAAATGTGGCGCATAATAACATTTGGCTCTGGCGAGTTGATGGACACCGCATGTGGGTTAATTACCAACAACCAAACGCATTTCACCTAAAACTGTGTCAACGGGATGAGCCCAGACCTGATGCCAAAAATAATCGCCACAATTCAAAGTGACAGTCGAAACATGCCAGACTTAATAATGAAAACAAATCTTAAACAAGTGAGAATTTTTGGCAGTCGAACGAGTGCAACCGACTGCACAATGCTCTACTCGCAATGGAAGCAGACGCAACGAATTGCGATCGGAATCGATCGGCAATCGGAAGCTGTTAAAGCTTCATAGGATATGCTCAATTAAAGTCGACTTCAATGAATTTATATTTGTTTTATTGATCTAACTGCTTGGACACAATTAAGTACAAGGTTCAAATTCCTCGCATCTCCAATGAAAACTAAAAAATTGTTCAAAAATTTCTTGATACAACAGTAAACAGTATATTTCTTCTATATTCACTTTTCCATTTCATTCTCATTATATGCCATGAGCAGTGCTTATATGTCTTATAATATTTGGCTAAAAATAAATGAATTTTCTTTATCAAAGATCACATTTAGCATCGCAGCAATGTTATTTATTTGAATAGGTGTCAACGAGGCCAGTTTAAAGAAACTGTTCACTCTTTAGCTGAAGCTCATAAAATAAGAACAAGCTGCATATTAAAATGTCACCGGATGATAAGGAAGACAGGCAGAGTCTAAAGGAAAGGCAACTCAAGCAATATGAATAAAAATAAAACATCAGCAGCAGCAACAACAACAACAACAACAACAAACAGCTGTCAGCTTCTTATGTCTGGCCACATTTTAGCAAAATTACCAAATTTGGCAGCAAGAGGCATTCAAAAGAGAAAAAAACAAAAAATGCAAACAAAAGGCCAGAACAAATAAATAAACAAATGCAGGTCCAGTTCGTGCCGAAGACCGAAAGCCATTGAAGCAGCCAAGTTGATCCAAGATATCAACAGTTAGGGAGGAGCTGCAGATGAAGCTGCTGGACAGAGAGAGAGAGAGAGAGTGTCCGTGGGCAGCCACTAAGTGGAACCATTGTCTGTCTGGCTATATTTGGCCTTATGCCGGTGTCAGCCGATTGTTGAGTAATAAATTAACCCTTATGACAGCGGCAATTAACCCTTACGACAGCTCTAATCAAAGCCATCAAGCTGACCCAGAGAAAATTGCAAAATATGCCACGAAATTGAAGTCTGCTATAGATGACAGTGCTGACACAAGGGTTAACTCTAACCACTGCATCAGCCAGTCGAAACGCATTCCACATGGACTTAACCTATGTCTTGACCAGCTTTGAAAAGATCCTCATCAATTGACAGTGGACCGCTACACTTGGGACAGTGACATGATTGGCGAGTCGAGGCTCTAGCTCCAGCTCCAGCTCCAGCTCTGGCTGTGGCTGTGGCTCTGGCCACATCTAGGCGTTGACTGGATAGTGCCCAGCTGTAGGCGCTCTTTGGCGGGCAGCTTATCGGCTTGCATAAATCTGGATTTCTATTTCCGCAAAGTCGCGTAATCGAATCGAATGGCGAACCTGAATCGCAATTTGTCAGCTTTTGGTAATAACTTTGGACATTTACCGTAAGCGACGTCGCAACGTAAATTTAACCTGTTGCGTTAGGGGCTTTAATTTGGACGGGTCCGTCAGGCGGCCAGCCAGATAAACGCCTTAGATATGAGTTACGCTATCCATAAGAAACGTCGCCCGGCGACGGCCTAATTGATTTTCGCATGCGACGTGACCGCATCTCGACTTTTTATGGCATCATTATTGTCATTCATAAATCGTACGCTCGTTATCTACAATTCAGGTCTTTAGATCATTTTCGCCAAACTGCATTTCGCACGCGTTCAACGGTTTATTTTCCACCGATTAACTTATGCATAAACGGTGTTAATAGGCAGCTCAGATAAAGAGCAAGAGGGTGTGGAAGGCAGAGAAAGAGGAGAGAGAAGAAATTTGACGGAGAGAGAGAGAGAGAGAGAGAGAGAGAGAGAGAGAGAGATCTTCAGCATTCTTGTATCAATCTAAATAATTTTGAGTATATAGTAGAGCGATAAATTCGGATGAAATAAATGACATTTCAGAAATTCAAGATGCTTAGATTGCTGTGAGAAAAGTAAAGAAAACGGGAGTTAAAGAGAAGGAGAGAAAAAGAGAGAGATAGAGAGAGTTGCGTTTCTATCTAGATACTTCATTAATATTCATATATTAAACTGAGGTTAAACATTAAGGCACAGAAAAAGAAAGAGAGACAGAGAGAGCTTTCCGGGTATTATATATCCAGCGAGCATCTATTCGGAAACTTCTTTAATTAAGAGAGATAGAAAGAAAGGGGCATATGACTTGAGCATCTACCTAGATATATCATCAGTTATTAAACTGAGAACAGATAGAAAGACAGAGGAAGAGAGAGAAAGAGAGACAGAGAGAGCTTTCCAGGTATTATATATCCAGCGAGCATCTATTCGGAAACTTCTTTAATTAAGAGAGATGGAAAGAAAGGGACATTTGACGTAAGCAGATATCTAGATACATCATTAATATTCAGTTATTAAACTGAGAACAGATAGAAAGACAGAGGAAGAGAGAGAGAGAAAGCTTTCCAGTTGTCCTATGCCCATTTAAGGATATGCAAGGCAGGCATGCAAATTACAAAGAAGGAGAGATAGAGAGAGTTCTGAGCATGGAACTAAATGTATGTAAATATATTAAAATATTTAGTTCAATATGAGAAGGAGTAGAGAATATAAATAGCCCGAAGCAAAAAGGCTGAGATGGAAAATATATATACTCTCTGATTTATTATTTATAGAGTGATCTTTAATAACCGACTCTAATTATTAAATATAGATCTCTAAGGTGAGGTATATAAATGCCTGAAGACATATGCATTTTATAAGTAAGATAGTGAAAGAGACAGAGAGGGAGAGAGAGTGTATAGCCGTATTTCCATATTGATATCTGCAGTTCCCGTAATACGCTTATCTTATAAGATATATTGCCTCAACCGGTATTTATCTGAGCAAGCGCATCCCGATTACACAATCCGAACTCCGATTTACAATTCGACTCGACATATGGAGGGGAGTCGTTAAATGCAAGCCCAAAGCATTTTAAACATTATTTGCTCAATGCATATGGAGCTATGTTATTAAGTAAGTATTAAGCTGCCAACTTTTTAACAGAGCTGAATTATTTTATTTTTATTTTTTTAGTTTTCGATGTGAAAAAGAGTCAAGTGAGGTCGGGCTCGGCAAAATGTAGTTGGGGCTAGTAACGACTACCTTCAGTCGATTGTTTTTATAGCTGTTGTTGTTGTTGTTGTTATTCGTGGTGGCTGCTGGCTTATGTAGTGGCTGTGATTTTTTGCTTGTATTTTAAATTGTTACTGCATTTATTTTTTGCAGCTTGTAATTGTTGTTATTATACAATTGCCCCCTCAAAACACAGAAAAAAACAATGTAAAATGCAAACGACACTATGGCCACCTTTGTTTCTTTTCGTTTTTATGACCTATGTGGAGGGTATTACGATAGTTGTATGTGCTGTGTGGGCAGCATAGATAATGTATTCTAAGAGTTGATGTAGTCAGATCAGAGTTCGATTGTCAACATTACAAATTATCATCTATGATCTATGATTATGATTAATTTATCGCTAAAAAAAGAATCGATGATGAAAACTTTAAAAATATTAGTTTTTTAAGTTAACTCGAGTCAAGTCTTTAACTCTTCGTTTTCAATTCCAACACAAGTCTCCGCTGTCAACGCATTCCAGTAAGCGTATTCATACTTCGGTTTGCTGAAGATTAATGTTCGTTCTTGTTTTTTGTTGTTGTTTCTTATTGCATATTTGACATTTTACTTGTGCAGCTGAAATAAAAGAGCTCTTGGCGCATGAAGGGGCTGGGGGCAGCGGCCTGAGGAGCATCTTTCAATGATATTTGTGCAATTTTTCATGGCGAAATATTTAAGATGTTGGCTGCCAGATTGGCGTACTCTAAACGACCTCTGTTGTTTTTCGAAGGCTTTGTTCAAAACTGCTTTGCTGGTTGCGGCTCTGATTTATTGATTTTTCCAAAAAGATAATGTGTGATTTTTCTCATAGACTGTTAGCTGCTGCTGCTGCTGTTGTTGTTGTTTTCCTAATGTGAGAAACTTTTTGCTAGTATGTCAAGATCTTTTGTTATTGCTACTGCTGCTGCTGCTGCTAGAAATGTTGCATAAGTTTTCGGAGGCCCAGTAACGTCAAAGCAATCTGATATATATACTTTAAATGTGTGCTTATAGGGCTATTATACATATATGTCATGTATATATGTTTCATAGCACTTATATATAAAAAGAGGCTTATACTGATTGTATTACCTGAGCTTCGCCCAAGTAGGTTATGAGGTAAGAGCAGAAGACAAACGAAAGAATTTTTTATTTTCACCTCATTTATATTTGTAAAAAATTCTTGAATGTGAATTTATAATTTTAGCTCTTTTCATGAAATCAGGCGAGGTGATGAAAGTTATTTACTTGTACATTAAGCTTTGAGCTTAAGAACGTTACTGGAAATTTAGCGAACAAAAATATTAAGTTATATTATAATAAAGTTTTTCGATATTTACTTTAGCTAAAGACATTTACAATGCTGCTTTATATACGATGCACTTATATCATAAATATATTTCTTTACACTTCTATATGCATTACTAAATGTGAGAAATATTTGTACGTGGTTAAGACAGCTAATTTTAATGCAATATAAATATCTTCAGCTATGCCATGCCCCAATTGACGGAACACATAATTTCTATGTAGAAAATGGTGATCAACCTGAAAGCCTAGAGACTCTGGAATTTAAATTGGGGTAATCTAGAGAGGAATCTTTACGCTGAACAGACATTCTAATAATTTAATATAATCTTGTCGCTTCTAGAACCAGTATAAAAGTGGAATAATTAAATAATTTTATTTGCATAAGATAATAATTATAATACTCGTGCTTAATGCACGTATATTAGAATATTTTTGTACTTGTTCTTCAGGCGCCTTTTACACCTATATAAATTAAAGTTAAATCTATTCAAGAGTTGCTTAATATTTTCAACATTTAGATTGATTAACCTTTACTGAAAGCTTCAAATAAGCTGATCTAATAGTAATCTAATCCAATAGTCTGTTGAAATCATGGTAAAAGCCATTCACTTATATAAAAATATTATAGCCGGCTGGCAGCTATATGAGCTTTGAATATTTTATATAACTTTAGTCAACACTTGAGTTGACTTCTTGGCATATCAGACTATTGATAGTTGTTTCCCATTACTATTTTATGCCTGTGTTAACCAAGAGTGGGCTTTATTTAAAGTTGCAGCTCTCGTTGTTACCGAACTCCAAGCCTCTAACCATCCACGACTAACTAGCTGGGCAACGTAAGTGGACGCCATAAAAAAACGAGATTTGAATAATTTATAATTAAAATATTTTTACAGCGCTATTAAACTGGAAAAAGATGGCAAGAGGTACAGAGAGATAAATAGAAGTCTACATAGAGAAAGGGGATTCCAGAGCGAGTTCGAGTGAGAGAGAGAGAGAGAGAGAGAGGGGTGGAGAGACCCGTCGAGTGGGTTTTGCAAACTCTTTAGGCGTAGGTAAAATTTTAATTTATTTAAATTTGATTTTTATAGGCATTCACCAGCAGGAAAGGAGTTATCAGCGCCCCTTCGCTCGGTGCATTCGTAACTAATTAATTCGCCTCAAATTTCGTTTTGTTTTCGATTCGAATTCAAAACTTTGTTTATAATAGGCGGCAGCTTTTCTTTGGTCTTTGTCAATTATAGTCGACAAAATGAAGTGAAAGTTGTTCAAATTTCCAATCACATCGAGCTCAATATTAAGTAGTATCGAAAAATCATAAACAAAAAATTCGAATTATTGCTGATTGCCATTCAAAATTCGTTACACTTACAGACAGCTGTGGCCTAATGCAAGTACAGCCTACTTAAAACATCAGCCACATCAACAAGAAATATTATCGCTTGTTATTATTATGAAACCGTACCTGCTGTAAGGCAGGAAGCAGCATATTCATTCATTCAAATATTCATTTCTGATCACAATGATGATCGGATAAATGTCCCTATAAAAGTGAACATAGTTAGAGATAAAACCTGCCTAAAATGACGATTTCGTCAGAAATCTGTGTCGGAAATATATATTAGAAATAATAGTTAGAAAGTATTGGGAAATCTTTAGTTTAAATTATATATTTTTATGCATCTACAAAATATCTTTTCTAATACAAATTTCAACATATTTGCCATATATATATATATATATATATATATATATATATATATATATATATATATATATGTGAAGGGAATTGTTTAATTAACTAGTATGAAGTGAGTTAATAAACTTGGGCCAGAGTTGGTCCGCCAGAACACTTTTTTTTACATTATTTAAGGTAAGAAAGAGTATATAGGATTGCAGCAGAGTCACTTCATTCTTGGATTATTCCACTCGCCATTTCAGACTAAGCATTTCAAAAGTAAATATACACAAAACGAACTGCTCTGACAATCAGTCGATTATGTGATAAATCGGAAAAATCGACATCGCCTAATCAAATCTGGCTCTTTTGCGCACTGCAAAGAGTGTTCAGCTGTCGTCTACCACTGGCTGTAGCATTCACACTTATTTGTAGTTTATTCCATTGTTGTGCTCACTCGAGTCATTCACTTCACTTGCTGGCTCATCGGAATTTGAGTCAGTTCGTTATTCATTCAGGTGTATGAGGCCATCGGAAAGTGTATTGAATCTTAAACTAAATAACAATTGTGGGGGTTATGCAAACCAATATCTAAAACAATACGAAGCGAGTATTTGTCTCCAATTATAACACAAAATATATCTCGTGTGAGCTGAAAACATTTTAGTATTTTTTCGAATTAATATATATATTGCTTATAATAAATAGAAGTAATGGGAATTATCAGATAATTACGTACATTTTATTAAGCTGGTAAAAGCAAAAGGCAAATTTCGCATGTATTGTAACATTCAAAGCCAAAGGCTGAACAAATATGGAAATGCAATGCTCAACAATGGAGAATGCTTTTCTATTATTTATTGCATTTACAAAAGTCAGCGGCAGTAATTCAATAACTCATTCAATGCATGTGAAAGTACAGTGGCGAAAGGCCGTAAAGCTAATTAGTAATGCCTTTAACAGAAATAGAAATAGTAACAGCAAGAGAAACAGAAATATAAATGGTAACACCAAGAGAAACTGAAAGGAAAATAGAATAAGTATAAGTAACAGTAACTGTAAAAGCAACAGTAACAGTAACAGTAACAGTAACAGTAACAGTAACAGTAACAGTAACAGTAACAGTAACAGTAACAGTAACAGTAACAGTAACAGTAACAGTAACAGTAACAGTAACAGTAACAGTAACAGTAACAGTAACAGTAACAGTAACAGTAACAGTAACGGTAACGGTAACAGTAACAGTAACAGTAACAGTAACAGTAACAGTAACAGTAACAGTAACAGTAACAGTAACAGTAACAGTAACAGTAACAGTAACAGTAACAGTAACAGTAACAGTAACAGTAACAGTAACAGTAACAGTAACAGTAACAGTAACAGTAACAGTAACAGTAACAGTAACAGTAACAGTAACAGTAACAGTAACAGTAACAGTAACAGTAACAGTAACAGTAACAGTAACAGTAACAGTCAGTTAACAGTTAGTAATAAGACAGAGCATACAGTATCTATAGCAACTACAGAAACTTAACAGTTAACGTTAATAGCTGCCGCATCATGAGCGCCACTGGTCACATTAGACCCACTTAACTGCAGGTACACGTTGCAGCCAAATTTGGAGAAAAAGTAAAAGCCTCAAAAAGTCATTTCAAAAGCGCTGCGACCATCGAAATGATCAGTGGGTGTTCCCCAAAATGGGTCAGGGCAACGTTTGCGCTGCTCTAAGCAGCCCAACAATGGCTTTGCGCGGCTAAAGATCGCACCTAGTTAAAGTTGGAGTCGTTGCAGAGACCAGACCAGAGAAGACCACGCACTCATCACACCCGCCCTGACACACTTAGCGCTGCGCTGAGATCGTGACCTCGGCCTAAAACTTCGAATTGGAATCGGACCAAAATAAAACAAAAGAAAAAGGTAAACGAACATTTTACGCTCTATCGATAGTAATTATACATTAAATGGATTCGGAAATAGTACGTATCCTACTTGAAGCCTGCTCCATTTTGAACTGTGACTTTCTTTTGATAACTAACTGTTCTGAAATAGATTGTTAATTGCTTAATGAGATTGCCTCATCACGATGATATTAAATTTAGTAAAAATTCCAGCTGGCGGCTTCCTGTTCAAAGGCATATTCAATCGTGGTGGGGCTGCTCAAGTGCCAAAATGACTGGCAACAAAGTAAAAGTCAATGAAACACAAAGCCCTGAAACGAAATTTCATTGCTCCCAATCCAATGCCATCTCGCTAACTCTGTACGACTGCACAATGCATTTGATTGGATAATAAAGTCCAAATAATGGCAAAGCAGGCAAATAAACAAACGGCACCAAACTGAAAATGAAATACGACAAAAAAAAAACTGAAAAATACTTAAAAAATACTTAAAATACTCAACATACTGAATGAAAATACACATAGAGTAGTTACAATTTCGAGGAAATTACATAAGAAGTGGCATGGGGCGCGCGATTTAATGAAGTGGAAAATAAACATAATCATGCTCACATCGCACCACGGAAACACCTGAGGAAGGTGGGCAAAGGTACGAAGAGAGAGAGAGAGAGAGAGAGAGACACGGAGACGGTACTTGCACGCAGTCTGTTTCCCAGTTGGGACGACTCGTCGTTAGCAGCGCGGAAAATGAAATTAGGCAAAAGAGTTAACGACAATTTTTCCAACATTGCATAACAACGCTGACTGCCATTTGGCATTAGGGCACCCAGCCCCTGCCGCCCCCAGGCTCATTGTTTCTGGTCAGTGCCCCCCGCAATGCTACGATGCGGCCTTTCACGCTCGCTGTTCTGGCCAATTGTATAACAAATTGCCAATGTTACACTTGTTAATGCGTTTCGATCTGCTGAACTAGAAAGTTGGCGCATTGCTAAACTGGCCTTGTAATGCGATTGTGATGGTGATTGCGACTGCGACTGCGATTGCGATTGCGATTGCCAGCGTGCCAAAATGTCTAGACGTTCTCATTTTATTGGATCTCATTTGGGCAAGGTTTTACAAACTTACAAGGGTATTCAATGCAGTTTTCTCTAAGTTAAACTTTTCCTTTATTAAACTGAAACTAACAGAGCTTTCAGCAAGAGTTAATAATGTTTAATAAAAAAGAATTTTTTGCGGTTCACAATTTGAAGACATTTGAAAATAAAAAAAAAACTAACTGTAATCTTGAAGCATTAGTATATGGAAAACATTTTTATATAAAATTTATAATAATTTTGTTAATAAATAAAAGTTTGTTTTCTAAATAGACCAAACAGATGAAGAAAAATACTGCGGTCTTCGGCTTTATAAAAATAATTAAAGTTATTGTAAAATGAATCGGAATCTTTAGCTGAGATGCTTTCAAAATTGAAATTTTAAATTAAAAAAAATGAAAAAAAAAATGCTAAAGCTGTGAACGCCAACCCAAGTGCACTCTTATCGATACATCACATTTGCGATTTATGCGCCAACATAAACCGTGACTAAGACATCTGGACAACTGGTCAGCCGGTCAGCCAGTCAGCTGCTCAGCTGGTCAGCTGGTCAACGTATTCGACCAATTGACACGGGAAAACGACACACATTTCAACACAATTGAGTGGGGCAGGCGATCGAAGTAATTCCCACAGTGCCACATGGCGGACTCTTATGACATTTGCTTTTTAGCAATAAATTACTTATGCATTTTGTATTTTATTCATACTGATAAACATTTTATACAATATTTTGCGCAACGCCAATGAAATTAATAGCAATTGACGGCCCAAGACATTTGATTTATTGCCACACAAAACTCAGCTGGAGGAGAGGCTGTGGCCGCGTAACAAGAGACTCACAGATGATTTATGGACACGATCTGCTAAATGTGTCCAGCAAGAATGCACACGGGTCAGCCACGTGGTCAAAATGCCCCAATGCAAACACAATCATTTACTATCATTCATAGCCACTCAGACCTAATAATATGATTAATAATAATAATAATAAGTAATGAAAGTGTCAAAGCTTTTTTACATATTTGTTCTTATGGACAAACAGTTTCTGAGCGTTTTTAATAAGTCACTAAAATGTCTAAAAATATATTAAAAACATAAGAGTTTAGTTTTTGTAAGCTCCACAATTTTTTATTTTTATCTACAAACAAACTTGATAGAAACTGGAGAATATAAAATAAAAAGTATATTATGTAAATTTATATTTAAATTTCAATTGAAGCTTTTCTGTTTCCTATATGTATGGATAACATAAATATTAAATTAAACCTCTCCAAATTCAAATCATTTCAAGAGTACATTTTTACACTCATTCACGAAGGAACATGTTGGCTTGAAATTTTGGAACATATACTCGCTCGTCTGATAAAGTCTAAAGATTTTCCCGAATGAATAAATCAGTATTGTGCATAGCACGATTGTTAACTAGTGACAGTAACTGCAAGTATGATTGGAATTAAGTCAGTAGTTGGAATTTACTTTTAGTAATAATTAACAAAATAAAAATAAATTAAATAATCCAAATTCCACTGGCTGTGGTTAAAATTATATCCACATTTTCTAGACAAATCAATGTTAACTTAAAGATCTTTTGTTTCAATACCAGCAACAACTTGCATACATAGTTGCAGCATAAGTGACAGTAAAAAACATAAAACCTCTCTTTGTCTTTATGGCCAAAGCATAAAAGTTATTTAAATAGAGTTTCAACGAAATCGTAGTAATAAACCAATCGATTGAACTAGCCAATCTTATGTTTTTATGACTGAAGACTTTTAATTAACATTATCTCAAATGATGGCAAATAAATCGAGAGGTTCAAGAAGCGTCACATTTTAATGCTACCCTAAAAGGAGACGCCGAAGCCGACCCAAAACAAAGATAATGCCGAAAGGCATCTAAGCAAGCGCTGATAAGACTTAATTGCCGAGTCTTAAATACCCAGGGTTAAGGCTGCTTCTAATTAGGGTCATGAGAACATTTATTTGAATTTTATGTTTTGCTTTGGGCAACTGAATTAATTAAATGGAAAGCAACAACAAAATAAACCGCGAGGTGTTAAATCAGCGACGAATAATAAAAGACGGATAGATTAGCTCTGTTGTTGGATTTCATTTTATTCAAATTGTATTTAAGCTCTGGCAGAGAGCATTTGAGAGATTTGGGAACAAAGTAGAGCCTGAGTTCTGTAAAAATATATATGAATAAATTTATTGTTGATCTGAAAGGCAAGCTGAGTCGAAAAACTGCGTGCTAGGACTGTATTAGTCGGGAGTACTTGGTTAAAAAATACCTGGCATACTTTAGGAGAAATTTGTATAGAAACTTGAAGACCTAAATCAGCATTTTAGAAAAAGTCTAAGAAGTGTGTGATTAATATTTACCTTTTCATTGATTTCATAAAATAAATAAGTTTTTAGATTATATAATACAAACTTGATGTATGACAAGTTTCGAACTTTTATAGGTTATACGAACAGGACGAGATAGATTGGGCTGTCGATCCTGATCAAGGATATATTTATATTCTGTGGGATCAACCACGACTCAATCCTTTACATTACAGCCTCAATTCAAAGTGTAGTTATTTAACTACTTTGTATACGCTTCTTTTCGTCAGTCAGTGTATTGCAGTGCGGATATAGTAATTTGCATATGAGCAGCGTAAGAGAACGCGAGCTCTGTGTGAAATAACAGTAAAAATGTGTGCGCAAACAAAGCCCAAGAGCGAATGGAGTACATAATAATAATATAATTTTCTATAATAGAACTCAATGTCCGGGGAAGGGTGACTGGGGGGCTAAGCGACGCTCGGATGGCCACAAAACGAGCACAAAAGCCGAAGAACAGGCAACTGATTGAGGGAACAAAATTGAAACCAAGTTGTACAAAAAGTTCAACAACCTCTCGCGGCGCGGAGAACGAGAAGAAGAATACTTACAACAACATTTGAGGCCAGCCGGAGAGCAGCCTGAGCTGCTGCTGGCGCTGCTGCTGCTCTGCGGCTTGAGTCGCAACTACCGATTACTTCACACAGATACTCACACACTCACACACACACGAAACACACGCAAGTTAGCAACAGCTTCGACAAAGGCTGTCGATGCCGATGTCGATTTCGATGATCACGATGAAGACGGGCGAGAATTGCCCGCAAAAGGGCGTCAACGGTACATGAAGAATTCTTCAAGTAGAGTTCTCATTCTCATTCTGAAACTCATTCCGAGTGTGAGTGCGAGTACGAGTCGTATTCTCACAGCTTGTGCCCCCATCCAAGTGCTCGACGCGGCAACTTTACAAATCGAATCAAAGTAATTTACTCGCCGCAAAAATTGATTTCTATGCTCAACAAACTGCAGATACTTTGCAGACTTTGCACATTGTTGTCTTTGTGTAGGTGAACTTGTATCTGGCTGGGGTCGCACTACAGTAGCCTTCACAGATGCTGTTCGATTTTGACAGTGTACACTCAAAAGAGCAGCCTACAGCGGAAGTTGGCAGTTGTTTGTTCTTTGGCCGCACTCCAAACAGCTCAAGAGCTGGGTAAAAGGCCTTTCTTTTGTTTACTAACAACAGCAGCAAAGGGCTGTAGCTACTGCATTAACTATACAAAGATATTAACTTTAGCAATCGCCACGTACGTTGGCCAACCTCAGTGCGTGTGTGTGTTACCATGAACCACGCTCATATTTCGGATATCCACGGTGCCAATGGAAGTTGGCGCGCGCGCGCGCGTGTGCGCGCTATGAAAGAAATCTGAATGACAGCCAAAACAGTTCAAAGCAAATACAAATTCAAATTGAATTTGAAATCCGTAAAGCAATCAATTGTCCAGCGCTCCAGAGCTGTCTGCTTGTTTTTGAGGGTCTCTGTCCCTGTCGCTGGCTGCACCTAGACCTTGTCAATATAGTCAAAAGCGACTTCAAATGCGACTCTAATGAACACAGAAAAACAATCAGAATTGATTTTTAAAAAGTTACAATTACCAATGCACATAACACATTTCATATACCCTGTTACAAAATGGGGTATGCCGCGTTGACTATGCACTTCAATACAGATATAGCATATGGCTTCTATGCTCAATTTCTTTGATCTATTGGGATATTTTCACATCAAATTGTTACTGTTTCTGTTTTTATTCATATCATACAGAAGCCATACAGCGTACTAAAACGAAACATTTAAAATACCATTTTTCGTAATAATAATTAAAATTGGAGTTGTCTATTCCATACACTTCATGTTACACATTTCACTTAGTTAGGGTATTTCAACGTCTATCACACGCCAACAAATGTTATTTTCATTTTCTTCTTATTGCTTCAACAGGCCCGTTTCACAAGCTAAACGAATGGAAATAAAGTAGGCCAAATACATAAATACACATGTACGCATGCATACACGCGTACATGCATACATACGCATACATGTGTACGTGGGTCAATCTAAGCGCGCATTGTAGTCGTTGTTGTTGCTGTCGCATTTGTCAACTGAAAGGAAAACTGAATAGAAACGCATTCAAGTGCTGATTGTGTTGCAGTTTAATTAACAATCGATTTGGCATCGCTTCGAAATGGTCACGCCTACCTCAGTGCATGGCGAATGCGCCAGTAATTTGATTAATTAAATGGAAATTACTTAATTTGCGAGAAAAACGCAAGAGACACGATTGGATGATGCGACTTTCACACGAAGCAACATTAGCCCAATTCGCCATGATGATTTATGATTTTTTCTAGGTTCTGTAAATTGTTTTTACTGTTTTTTTTTCATCTCTCTTTACTTCTCTTCTCTTCTCACTTTTCTTGCGCTTTCTTATGCTCTTTCTTTTCCAGCTCGTTTTATCGTTTGCCATTGCAAATTAATTTCATTTCTGCTGCTGCCGGAAGTGGGTTAATAAGTGATAACGCGGCGAAAATGTAAACACGGCGAGCAGAACGTGAAATTCGCCGCAGAATGATAAACAGTTAAATGGTCACAAGTGTTCGAAGAACGCAAAAACAGTTCGAAAAAGAGAACGAAAACAAACCCAAACAGCTTTGGCACAATTTCCTCCGAAACTTCATCTTCTGCTTCGGGGTTGTTAAGACTTCCAGTTCATATGCTCAGCAACGACAACAACAACAACAGCACAGCGCGTGTGGGCGTCGCGCGGTTTTGGACATTGGACATAATTGAATTAAGTTTTATTGACAAGCAAATTAAAATTAATTATAATCCGCATTTAGGTTTCTCTTTGATCGCCAATAATTAATTTTGTCAAGTTAATTGCAAAATTTAGGAGGTGAGACATGCGACACGATGATCACATATCTCTGATCAGCAACGCCATTTTTCTAATGGACATTCGACATATTTGAACTAAATTTTATACATGGAAATACATTTACTTCCATATTCGGAACTATTTTTTTTATTATCTATAAAAACAAGACGAATAAGTAGAGCTTGAAAATTGTTTGACGAAAACTTTATCTGTTTTTAAATACTTTAGCTATTTTATTGTTGCTTTTATGATTCAATATGATGTACGGTATTATTTAATAATTTATTATTATTGTTTTTCAATTAAATGCAAAAGTTTAATGTCAGCCAAGAGCAAAGATCTGCGTTTGCTCAACTTCCTTCTCTCTCTCTTTCAATATATATATATTCTGATTTTGTGAACATATCTATATACTTCGTGGTATCAGAATTGCCTCTCACAGGATAACACATTTACAGGGTATAACGCATTAAAATACATCTATACTGAATCTATATTGCATTGCAGTTACAGAAATTTGACTCAACTTTGTAGCTTCCTTAGCTACATTACTGACTTAATTTGGTACGTACCTGAAAGAAAAGAAATTGAAAACAATAAATTAGTAAATATTATAGAAACAAAAGGTTTTTAAGAGTAAGTCGAATTGAGTTCAGCGATTTTCGAATTGAAAAGCCATTAACTCGCTGGGCGACCTTTTTCCATAATCTAGTCGAGCCAATAATTGGCCAATGCCTTAAGAAATATTTCATGCAGTCTCTGACAGAGGCTAATTATGGCCAGAGCTTTTCTGCTATTGACCCCAATTGACCCTGTAAAAATTCTACAATTTATGTTGGCTATATTATGTCAGGTGGTAATGCAGCTGAGATCGCTGCTGCGATCAAGTAGCACAGCAATATGTGTATCTCAGATATCTTTAATTAAAAGTACAAACGTACAAATTATGCAAGACGTGCTCAAATACGGCAAACACCTAAATATTTTACGAGCTAAATTCCTCGTTGCTCTATTGCGCTCCACTTCAGCTAAAGCAGACACACACACACACACACACACACACACACATTTGCATGGGTTCGGTTCAGTTCGGGTGTGTCTAGCGTGCCACATAGTCTGTCTGAACCACATTCAGCTGTGCATGATCAGCTCGCATAGAGCTCGCTCAAGCCACGCAGAGCATAGCCACCACACACAGTCATAGTCATAGCTCATAGACGAAACCACCGCAGCCACCGTCACCACCGCCGCCACCGACACAGCCAACGCTATAGCCATCGGCAGTGGCATAGTTATTTGTTTATGGCTGTTTTTGTCGCTGGCAACGGCAACAGCAACAGCAACGGCAACGGCAACGGCAGCAGCCTTCGCCATATTTGACGTCGACCCACGTACAAGAGCCAAACAAATCGGAGACAAACTTAAACATTGCCGGAGGTGGATTCAGAAAAAAAAAACGCCACTGCGCCGATGGGGGAGTTGCAGACGCACCACCCACCCGCCACAAATAACTACCATCCAAATTGTATGTGCTTCCACTGCAATCTTGTGGATCTTCGTTAGAATATATCGAACATCGAATAGGTAAATCTATCAAATTGATGCAAGTTAGAAATCTGTTAAAACGAGCAAAGCGACTGTTCCACCGACTATTTAATACCTTATCTTTTGGGTGTTTATATTGGGTATATTGAGTATTTACATATTAATTAAAATTCAAATTTTGTTTATAAAGTATGCAATGGAAAATTTAATTGGGCTATCTATAAGAAAAATCTGTCTAAAATAAGATATTAATTATAATATATGATATATATAATATAAGAAAATATTTATTAAGAAAATCGTTTATATGACTCAAGCAAGTTGAGCTATAGCAGCCATATGATATTAAAACAATTAATAAAGTTTATTTGAGACACAAAATATATTACATGTTCAATCCTTTGAAATTGTTCAATATAAATTATTTAGCAGGATTATAAGCGACAGCGAAATCCCAGTCTAAAGGAAATAGAAAAGTCCTTCAATTTTTATGTATTATACACATCTATCTGCTTTTCCTGTCAAACTCAGTTTTCTTCACGTCTTCGATAACTCCGATCTCACGGCATCGCTTACAATCTGCATTTCATAGTATGATTTCATACATTTTAAGAGCTACCTAGAACATAGTTAGACCGGGACTCCACTTTCTTGAATACCTCCTCCTATCCCTCTCTCAATTTAGGGTAAAATCTTGTCAAAGTACAAAGTGGTAGCTGCCTCAGCACATCTCTGTTGCAAAGCTTCGTCTATGCAATTCTCAAGCCACTAAAAATTTTGTAGTATCGATACCAATTGTTGTAATTAGTAGACTGTAACTCTTGGATGATTATCTTCTACAAATTATGATCTGCAGTTATCCAGCTTAATGATAGTTTCCAAATTGATGGAGTCGTCATATAAAGCGACATATGTGTATGCTTGAGGGAATCAGATTCTCAATAAAATAGATGCCTATCTTATATTATTAATAACAAAATATATATAAATATTTTATAAATAGTTCAGTACACATTTCAAATAGTACAATAAGCAGAGTATATTCTTCTTCAACGTCGAGTGCTCTGAGTAGTTTCGCTTTCGTTGGTCTGGGGATACGTCTAGAGTCTGAATGCGCTGCACAGACCGAATCCTAAGCTCCGCCCCGCCCTCCCCCTTCCACTTCCCCTTCACTGCTCTAGCGCGTCCATCATTTTGTTTGTCTGTGCGAATTTACAGTAATTGCAGCTTGCGCTGTTTTTAGGCAGCAGGCAACAAATTTATTTTATTTAAATAAAATGCGCCTAAGGGCAACGACTGCAGCGCGGGGTGCGGGAGGCACCGGATTGGAGTTCGGGCGGGACGTTGACGTTTCTGCTGCTATTTTTGGGCGCGACTTGGAAATCTGTTTTTGATTCGTCTGGTTCAGGCACGGGGGTGGAGGAACCTTGGGGGCTCCCTGGCACTCGGTCTCGGCGCGGAGTGTCGATGTCTGCAAAGCGAAATTATCGTGTCCACCCACATAATTTAGCATGTGTTGTTGCCTTTGCTGCGGCGACTGCCTAAATTATTGGTTGTAAACAAACGCGTTGCCCCTGCTCCCTGCTCGCTGCTCTCTGGTCCGTTTTGACTATTTCGAGACGGTAATTGGCAAATTTAATAGCAAAATTCATATATGCGAATTAATAACTGTCGTTGAGTTCTGTTTTCCAAAAGTTTAAATAGTTGCATGCAACAGACAGAGGGAAGTACTTAAATCTCAATAAAAAAGACATTAGAAAATATAATTCAGACACAAAACTGAGTCCATTAAGCACGTTTTAACAGTCAATTTGTCAATATCAAATACTTGTTTATATAAGGCTGTTAATGGGCATCGCATATAGCATGATCAAGACTCCACAATTGTGTTAATGGACATCTCAAATAGTATGATCAAGAGCCCTAATTTTCTCTTTATATTAAGCTCTCAGAAACTTGATTTGTAGGGTATCTGCTAATCGGGCACTCCTTGCCGCACCGCACTCTATTTGCGTGTGTTTTGTTGTCGCTGCTGACAGAAACTGGAATGTCGTCTTAACATATTTCTGACTTTGCGCTGGGCACGTCCCAATCAGATTAGCAAATCTTTAGCTTCATTCATTCGATATGCCAAATGTCTTCCAAGAACTCGCAAAACAAAAAGCCCCAATCGCGAAACATTTTACGCATTTCAAGCAACAAAAAATCATAATCGCATTCAAATGCTAGACAGCCAAAAAACGCGCTGCTTTTCAGATGATTTATCTGTGTTGTCTGTGAATACCAAACAACAAGAAACGAGACTTCTTCCTGGAAGTGTTCGATTCATGTGTTCGAGCTTGGCCTGTCACCTGCCTCGGGTCTCGAGTCGCAAGCATCGTGTCTCGATTCTCGTTCTCTTAACAGCTCCCTCGCAGCTCGTTCACCTTGACCGCAGCTTGAAAATTTACATAGCATGGCAAAACAGAGTGTGAGCCACAGATGGCAAAGTACACAAATGAGCGAGCGCTGAGTTTTCCCATTTTGATATTCTTGCACATTCAGGCAATGGCTATCATTAGCAATTATCGCTTTTCAATTAAACGCGTCTTGAAGTTTTAATGGCAAGCGCTGCTGATTATCGTCAATTAATCATCGCGGCATCTAGATGCCCTTCTCAACACGCCATAACTTAAAGAAATGCCCCGGCTCGCAATCTCCGGCCAACTATCTACGTATCTATCTATCTATCAGTCTTCCTCTTGCGGCAGCAGCCACGGCAGCAGCAGTTAAAGCCAGTTCAGGTGCAGGTTTAAATGCTGCCATAACTCAGCGGAACTTAGTAGGGGACTCTGCCGCGCAAAAAACGTTGCACAATAAGAATAGATACTCTATTATGCAGTGGAATGTCACAGAACCCGGAAAAGCGGCTGCAAACATTATAGGAATGACGTCAGGGCAGGGAGTTGGCAGAAGCTAAAAGTGTTTTTACTCGCGATGATCTATGAAGTGGCAAACTGTCTGCACAGGTGCAAGAAGACGCTAGGGAAATAAAGAAATCTTAACTATTTGCAATAAATGCATTTACTGTAAATATAATAACGAAAACTTTTTAAATTGCACAGTTAATTGAATCTAACACCTCTGCAGAAGTTGGCAGAGATCGAAAATTCGATTAAGTTTTCTTCTTTTATTTAATCACTCTGAATATTTATTTTCATTAGCTCTCAAATATTTTCTAATAGTTTTATACAAATCTTGTCAGCTTGTCTATTAGTCTGTCTTAGTCAGTGTCAATGTTCATATCAAATTCCATGCCTAAGGTCTTACTTCTGCAGCCTGAGATTATGAAAGCCATTCAAAATGATTTAGAGAACCTGCTCTGAACCTAAGTCTCAACTTGGGTTACTTTTTATGAAGAGATCTAAGAGCCAGCGGAAAGGCGAAACAAAGATGAGGCTGTTGGCGTTAAGAAGTTGATTTAACTGGGCTTCTTCGTAGAGCTGTGTAGAGTTGTGTCGGCTGCTGTTTTGATTGATGATTTGTTGTTTGTGCGATGCGATAAGGCCGAATGCTTGAGGCAAGCAGGCAATACAGTTGCACAAAGTTGGCAACCCTGGCCATTGTGTGGGGCAACCCTGCTCAGGTTGAGTGACAGAGAGCTTCGTGCTGATAATTGCGGCATGCAAAGCGCACAAAAAAGAAGAAGAGAAAAGCAAAGTTGAGTAGCAGGCAAAGCCACAGCCAAATTCAAAGATGAAGCTGCTGCGAGTCCAAGACGCTGAAGCCGCTGAAGCCACTGCTAATTGCAGCATGGAAACGTATCCATCAGATACAAAGCAACATAACTTGGCGATAAGCAAACAAAAGCGCAAGACAAAAGTTGTATCTTATCTGAAGACAGCGCTTAGAATTGAACGCCCCAAGTAGTTGCTGCGAGTATCTGCCAGATAGCGACTGTTGCGCCGCTTGCCGCTGTTGCCCCTGCTGCCTGTGTGCTGTTACCTGTTGCCTGTTGGCTCTTGCCGGTTGCCTCTTGGCTGTTGGCTGTTGGCTGTTGGCTCTTGCCTGTCTGTTTTGTATTTCGTTTATCTGCGTATCTGTTTTTTAGTTAGTTCCACTTGCACAAATGCACACAGCATGGACTTGGGCATAGTTTATCTCCCAAAGTTGTTTGTTTTGGCATTGCTTTATCGTGTATCATATATGTCTATATATAAATACACACGCACACACACATGTATATATATTTAGATAAAAAGAAAAGAACTCAAACGGTACAGCGCCCAGTGTCTGGGTGGGCTACCTGTTAAAGTTCAACGCACCTGGACAGCTAATTAACCTAGAAACATGCAAATATCCACACAGCACGCCCACTTCAAGGAACAAAAACAAATTCTAAGCCAAGCAATCAATCAACGCTGCAGCAACAACAAAGTTCACTTGGTCACGTTCCCCTCATGGCGCACACGCAAACAGCCAGGAGTACAGCTAAGGACAATGTATAAACACATTTATATAAATACATTTATATACATATATATATATATATATATATATATATATATATATGTATATAATATATATGTATATAATGTTGCTGCCAGCACAGGCAGCTCAAAGGGCAGCAGAGAAGCTGGAACTTCAGCTGGAGCTGGCGTGCTGCCAAGAGCACAATAACACCCCGGGGATCAATTGAGATCTCTTCGGAGGGATAGCAAAGGCACTTCGGCTGCCCAAACAGCAAACGCAAACGCAAACAGAAATAAACAAAGAACGACAGCAAGAAAAGTCGAAACAAACCAACTCGAACTTGCTGCTATTACGCGGCTTTGCACGGCTCAAAAACTTTAGTTTATTTTTTAGCTATGACCGTTATCATATAGTTATAGTTAGAGGTATGCATACATACATATATTGTTTAAAATATATATGAGTATATATTATTGGATTTTTTAGATGATCATAAGGTTAAGAATAATTTTTTTGCGACTTCATTTGCTTTTCTATTGAAATTTCAGTTCCAGAAACCAAATTATTGTTGATAAATATCATATAATAATATTTAAAATATAAATATATATCGAATGTATGTCTAGCATTCATCTTTATTGAGTTTATTGATTCCACAACAGCAAGTGAAAAGAACTACGACTGATTTAACTTATATATTCATAGTTCAGCTACGATATCTTCAAGTTTATATCTTTATATCTTTACACATAATTCATTTATGCGATGCTGATATATAGATATAATATTCACATACTGAAATCATTTGAGAGTTCAAAAATCAGACCAACAAAGCAAACTCAAAATTCGATAATTGCAAAATTGCAATTTAACAGTGTGAAATGTTTATAATAAACTATTTACTAAAATGAATAAAAAATCTTTTTCAATTTAAATATTTTATTTTGTATAATATTTTATTTATATATAAATATATGTTGATCAATTATCTTAAACTTATTTAATCACAGTCTGCATCTCCACTCTCCCTCAGAACACAAGCTCATACAAATGAGTACAAATCATCTGGAATAACTGAAAATTTATTAACTCTTAATCAAGAGGAATTAATCCAAGCTACAGTAAATTTAAAAGCAGATAATAATATTATTATCAAAACATAATTGATTTCATATTTACAAATATTTCTTTCCCCTTTTCTAACCCTATCTCTAACAATTATAACGAATATTTTCTTCAATTTTAAGAATTCATTGATGGCTATTGCAATTGGTATTATTTATCAAAATGCTGGTTGGCTATTGACCTGGTGTTCGGTCGAGTCACGAAGACAACGCGGATGTCAATGCAGATGACCTTTAGCCAGCTGTGAGCTCGGCGTTCTGCAATCTGTGCTGCTTGTCGGCATCATAATGAAGCTTTCATGTCGCAATATGAAATGCAATTGCCATGCCTCAAAGGGACAATGGTTAAGAAGCATGAAAGCAGTTTGCCAAAGCCTCTGGATACCCTTTGCGGAGTCAGCTTTTAAGTTGTTTGCTAAGCCGCCACCGTTGTGGGGCTCCAGCTGTAGGTGGTCCGCTTAGGTAACCCGAGAGTTTGGCTGGGCCACTTTGAAGTCTTCACATTTGGATGCAGGTGCACTGCAACAATTATGCTCACACATTATGCACAGCGACAGCCGAAGACAACGCGGAGCAAAAGCCGAAGACACGGAGAAGACAACAAACTCAGCAAAGGGAAAACCAAATGTGAGGTGATTCTAAATTTAGAAGAAACGCCTAGGGGGACCGGCGATATGCTCCCAGACCCAGTCCCCATCTGGGGTCGCAGCTCTAGGTGATTAACCGCACAAGTCCCCAGCACTAGCCCCAGCCCCAGTCCCAGTTCTCTCCCCTTCACGACCTGCAGCCAACGCCTCGACTGACGTTGATTCTGCTTCGGGACGACGCGACGTCTAATTGCAGCCCGATGCAAGCGAAATGCCTGCGACATCTATTTATACCCTGCACCCAACGAAAGTGCCTAGCAAAGGGTATGTAAGCTATGTGCTAATGCGTGCAATAGGCCATATTTATTAATGCATATTATGAAACTGAATACAAGCTTTAAGAAGTAGAAACTTGAAGAAGATTGGGTCTGGCTTTGATACCTCGAAGACTTTTAATATTATTAAGACATATATCAAATACATAAATAAACCTTAGATTCCTATACATTGTCTATAGTCGATTAGCAGTCTAAGCCTGTCACTGTAAAAAAGATAAAAGATGCACAACAGAGTTTAATGCGTGCAGGGTATAAACTAGTCCGTCAGTTTCACTTGCTAAATATATATTTTTTAATTTTTAATAATAATGGATTTAATTTTCAGCAATTTCTTCATATTTAGTGCTTAAATATGAATTCATGCTTAGTATTTTGTATCAGTATTTTAGTATGTTTTAAATACTAAAATAATTACTGATTACACTATTCAAATTTAGGATATATTATTTAATGTCTTTTTTACTAATCTATTCTAAAATTTAACAGAATAAATTTATTTGAATTACTTTATTTTTTTATATCTTCAAAAATATTACAAAAATATATATTCTGACAAGAAAAATAAATTTTATGAAAATGTGTTTCTATTTCACATACTAAAAGCAATTTTCGTGGTTTATTTTGCTATAAAAATACTCGCTTATTATGAAATTTCTTTGTAAAATACTAAAATTTACTTAAGCTTATTAAAATATGACAAATCTGAGGAATTAATTTGATGATCAAATAAAATTGTTAAATGCATTCTCATTCCCAAACATAATTGTGATATTTTATATTTTACTTTTTTCTTAGCCATGTCAAGTTTTTTATTTTCATATTCTCTAAGTTGTGTGTTTGGGCTAAATCTATTTTTAGCACTTGACCCGAATTATTTTCCGTTGCTTGTCTCGTTTTTCGAAGATTTTGTGAGGTTTTTCTTTTTGGTTGGGAAATGGGGAAACGTTTTTCTTCACATATTTCATTGACCGCAAATTTGTTGTCATTTTTTCTTGGCTTTGGGCAGCGCAATTAATTCTGTGTGTCGAAAACATTGAAGCGCTGTCCAAATTTTGCCGTTTCGCCTGTCTCTAGGGGCAAATGGCATAATTTTAATTGATGTGAACTACAGTTTATAAAATAATAAGAAAAAATAAAAAAAAAACAATAAAAACAAATGCCTCGAGGCGAAACGAAATGCTCTTTGTGGGCTAAGTGTAGAAATCAATTTGGCCGCCGACAAAAAAGCTGTTAGCCAAGCGCTTTAAACGTGTCCATGAGTAGAACACTTGACGTGAGAGAGTAGTACATCGACTCCATCTCCATCTCCGATTCCGACTTCAACTCGAACAGAACCGACGAATGACCCCCAGAAATTAGCACAGCAGCTCCAAAGCTTGTGGCCTGTTATTGAGGAAGTCGTAGACCCCGAGGCCCTGAAACTTACCGAATATCATCTGTTTACAGACAGAGCCCGGCTACGCAGCTAGGCAGATATTTATTTACATGCGTGTGGGGTAAGCTGATCTACAGCCCGTTTCAATAGACACTCATTTGAGTCAACAAACGGAACTTGTTTAGCACCAACTGTATAAATATAAGTTGGGAAAGATTAAACCGGTAGATGTTTGATATTCGTTTCTATTCATCTATGAACAGATCACAATTGATCGAGAACTGTTCAAGTTAGTTATGCTGCTTCTTACAATTATGGAAATATGATATACTTCCATCAACAACTATATATATATAACAAACAAAAAGATTCTTATAGCCACTTGCCTGTAGATTACTAATCTGAAAACGATAGTTTTCTGCCTTTATTATATACTCTATATATGCACTCGTTTCTAAGTTTGGAACCAAAAAACATTCAAGTTAATTAAAAAATATGTTAATATTAATATTCATTTCAAATATATGGTTTCTTACCACTAAATTTGGCGGTCAGTCGCACTACTATTTTCATGAACACAGCTCTTCTTTAAGAGACATATAAATTATTATTATATATATATTATTTTATTTTTATGAACATAATTTTGTGAACTCTTTCATTATATGGAGGCTCCTCAAAAATAGATTTCTTTTATATCGATTTAAAAACAATTTTGTGACAGTAACGTAATCAAAAGTTTGTGATCGATCATGCGATAAGATATATAATCATTCATCACTTCAATTCGATAAAGGGTATTACTAACTATTTATTAATTTGAGGAATATCATTGTAAAATAATTTGATGATATTCTATATAAACAGAAGAGGCGTAGCAGACCACACAAAGTATACTTATATGTCAAAATAAGTACATTCTTGATCAGAACAAAGAGCACAGTCAATCTAGCTTTACCTGTCCGTATGAATGTAGCAATCTCGACAACTACAAAAACGAGAGACTTTAAATACATAGATTTATATTCCTGTAAACCTTACGCAGTGTGAGCTCATTTTTTTATGATCGATAATTTGATTCGGTTTTTTAGGCTTAGACTGACTACCATGAAAGCTAGACTCCTGCGTTAAATAGACAGATTTAGGATGTTTCAGTTTTTTGATACTCCTTTGCGCAGTAAACGGAAGAGGCAAAGATGTCTGTGTATATTTATGTGTAAGTATTGGACATACTTATATATTTAGAAGTAGTGTAGATTGATTGAAACAGCAGCTCTGCTCAACGTTCAAAGTGTTTCCCAGTTGGGAACTCCCGACACGAACAGCTTTACTTGTTTATAGAAATAAATAAGAACTAATTTATTGTGGCAAATTATTCTTATAATACCTGAAACACCCTATATAATTGATATAAGTAAATTAAGGATTGAAATATATTTATTATTAGTCACTTGTTTTATAATTAAATTTAAAAATATATTCCACTTCCACATCTCAATGTGACTAATCCATAGAATATAGGAAAAGACTTTTGACAATTGCATTAAAACACCTGGCATTAGTCGTACGCGAACAATAGATTCAAATCCATCTGGTGTTCCACATTAAAAGGCGTTAAAATAAATCATTCTATCTGAAGATCTGTATATTATTTGATGTGTATATTTCATATATAGATTGTTAATTTTCGAACAGACTTATCTTCAAAGTCAGATTCGCATGCGACTTGGTTGGGCATGCAACGCTCAATAGTGAAATTCAGCATTGAAATCGCTTCGGCTACAGCTTCAGCTTTTTATGGTATCAATGCTTAGAAGACAACCTACGGAAAGGTAGCGGCAGTACAAAAGAAAAAACTCTCCCTTTCTCGTCTTGTTTCGTTTCTTAGAATAAACCGCCATTTGGAATGTGCCACTGAAAACTAATTAAAATAACAAAAACCAATCAAAGCATAGAAAACATACAGTCCACAATGCTAAATAGAGACTTTTGGGCGAGGGTCCCCCTCGGGGCCCTGGAAAAAGTGAAAATCGTTTCACGTTAACGACATACCCAAACGAAGCTAAATCCGAATTTTATACTGCGATTCGTTTATTATTATTATCTTTTCTTTTTATTGCTGGAATTTGTATTTAATAAAGTTAAGAGATACGTATCAAATAGCATAAAAAGATTTTATGACTCAAAATGAATAATGACCAAGAAAATCTGAATCTTTTGTGAAAGTCGACGAATTGGAAAAACTTTTAAAACGAAAATGAAAAACTTGATCGATCGATCGTACTCACTTTATATATCATTTGCACTAGATATAGATAAATATAGATATATAATAATATAGATCTATAGATTTACATCGAACACTCTCAAAAATCATTTGGAGCATACATAAATATCTGAGAAGATTAGAAGAATTGGAGTACATGCATAAACAGATTGGATCGCAGCAGCATCCCATTTAAGATACATAGGAAAACCATTATGGAGCATGCTACAAGTCTATAAAAAACAACCCACAAGATATACAAACTGCATCCAACAATAAATTTACACAATGCCATAGCGAGAGCGAGAGCTAGAGAGAGAGGGCAAGAGGGAGTCCCAAATTTATATATTAATCTGCGAAACTAGTTGAGCTCTTCTTCCCCCCGCGTGCAGACGCATACATGCTTTTACACACTCTCACACACACACACGCACGCATACAGCTAATGCGATCACTCACCCTATTGCATTCCAAGGCGGCGGCGCTGTGCTCCTCTCGCTGACGAAAACAATGGCTGCATTTGCTCTTGTTGAATATATTTGGTGAGAATTTACGACAGTCAGCGATGCGTCCGCCGCTCACATTTGGTGGGGGCGACGCAGCTGAAGTCGACGCCGCGTTTGCTGCTGCGGCTGCTGCTCCTGTTGTTGTTGTTGTTGCTGTTATCGTTGTAGTTGACATTTTGGCAGTTGCGCTGGGATATTCGCTCAGCTGCTTCACGGTTTTCAACTTAGAATCTGTCGACAAGCTTTGAGCTCTGCTCAGCAGCTAAATTGATGCTCAGGGCTGAGCGCCATTGCGTTTACACACACACTGTTTGGACTCTCTCGCTCACACACACGGACTCGCACGCCAATGCAAAACGCTGAGCCAATTTTAACAATTTTGCACAATTTACTTTTTTTTACTTTTATTTATTTTCGACACTTGATAACGGTGGCCGCAGGGTGAGTAACGTAGCAGGGGCGGGGTAAAGACCGGGAGAACCTTACATATTTATGCAAATGCGACGAACAGCTACGCAGTTGCTGTTGTTGTTGTTGTTGTTCTTGTTTAACAGACGCTGCGGCGCAGCAGCCGGCACGGCTTTAACTTTGTTGTTGTTGTCGCTGCTACTGCTGCAGTTGCTGTTGTTGTTTTTCTTTCCTAATTGCTCTAAAAATAGCAGAGCATTCGCTGAATCAGCTAACCGTTCCCGTTACAACTCACGATATTTCCTTCGCCAACTGTTATGCACGTTAGCTCTGCCCCTTAGATTTTGATATCAAACTTTATATTTTTGGCATAGCAAGCAAATAAATACGAGTGCGAATAACAACATACACATACACACACACGCACACACACTCTCACTCACACACGCGCACACACTAAAAAATTATTCAATTTTGCTTTGCACTTGGCTTCTTCATGGGACACCAACAAAATACACGGGCTGGAAGTGTTGCTGGACGCTAACGCGCGCTTTGTAAATGCTGCTCTCGGCACAACGAATCGGTTCGAATGCATACACGACACTGACACGCCAGCCCCAACAAGTCGAGCCGCAACCAGTCGAGCGCCAAAAACAAACATGATGGAGAGACCAACACCAAGAGAGAGAGAGAGAGCACGCAAAAGGGAGAGCGCTTGAGGTTGTGTTAAAACTATAGTGGCAAGTGTGTGGTAGGTAACGCAACATTGGAGGACAACGTTTAGGCTCTCTCTTCATATTCAGTTATGAGATTGTTTAGTTATGAATTTGTAATATATAAAAATGAACACTGAAACTTAATTCTATACTCCTCAGGCCAAATATTTTGAAAATCTTACAATTCAGATTAAATCGTTTAGTGTGAGTTGCATGTTCTTATACAACCTGTGCATATGCGCGCATATCTCTTGCTTCTGCGTGAGTAAACGCAACGCTCTGACATCACAACAGCGCGCTCTTATACGAGTTCGCTCAGCAACGAAGTTGCCGATCGATTCAATCAGCTGTTTCGGTTGCTTCAAACTTGGTTTGACAGCGAAACTGCTAACTGTTGAGAGTGGATTTAGCTAGAAAACAGCTAAATTCTCTTATCGAACCGTTTGAATTAGAAAACTAAATGCATTTAAGTTATAATTAATAATATATTTACTTTGTTAAGAACAACCTAAGTTACCTTTAATCAATACCCGTATATAACAAAATCTGTTCTAATATTCAACTAATGAGTCTTTTGACCTTTCCTATCATTTGTATCAAATCGAAAATGTTGTGGAAAAGCAGCGCCGGGAAAAGTATCCCAAAACGATTTGTTTACAACAACCGCAGCAACAACAACCTATAATTAACATAACAATTTACTGTACGGTTCATTAAGAGCCTCAGACAACAAATTTTCAAGTGCGCCGCTACAGCTCCAGCAGCGAGCAGTAGAACGAACGAGATAGAAAGAGAGGAAGTGAGGACAGCAATAGAGAGAGGAGCGAGACGCAGACAGAGAGCGCAACGAACCCTTTTTACGCATCTCCAACCGGCGCAACAATAACAAAGAAAGCAGAAAATACAAACAGTTGATTAATTGCATGCGATGAGGGAGGGGTAAGGAAAAGCCAAGGGTATAGGAGGGAGAGGCTAGGGGAAGGGTTCAAGCAACATGCGTCTTGCAAGGGCAGCGAAACACTCGATCAAATATTTTGACTGACGCCTTGGGATGTTGGCGCACCCACAAAGTCGACTTGAATACCCTAGCCAAGGGCATATCAGGCCGAACAGAAGCTGGACAAAGTGGGGAAATGTTGCTACTTATATATATATATATATATATATATATATATATATATATATATATTTATATATATTCTAACACTCTGATCTATCTCAAGTTGATAGCAAAGCTCAGTTTTTTCCTGATTATTTTTATATATAGTAGCCCTATACCAATAATGAGTATAGCTCAGTTGGATAAATGATATACAAGACAATGCTGAAGCCATGCTGGAATAATGCTGGAATACTCATAAATGAAAACATTTACTATTTATAAACAAAATTAAATTGTTTAAATAAGATTAACTTTCACAGAGTTTCCGGTTTCATTGTTGTATATATTTCAGTGTACATATATACTGTTAAAGATCACGTTTTACTTAGTCAGAATTGAGTTGATTGAATTTCATGGAATAAAAGAATCGATCTGAAATTGATATAAAATCGACATCCCCAGCGATCGTTTGACAGCTTTATTAGGAGTTGGCACAGAAAGAGGAAACTTAGCAAAATTTGATGAGGATAATTGAAGAAGTATATGAACTTGTTTGGATGTGAAAGTTAATGCTGATTAGAGCTTAACGAATAACACCCGACTCGTTATAATTATCGTTATCAATATCTTCGAATCAATAGGACCATAAGACTTAAAAGTATGCTGATCTCTATATAAGAGATTAATCCTAATCCATTTGCTGGACTTGAAGACTTTGCCTTCAAACCTGAAATAAATATAACTTCTTCGTTTTTAACAAGCTTCAGAGGGCGTCTATATGCAATGTTTTGTGAATCTTTAGAGTCTAGAAATATTGCATATTATTAGATTACTTCTTTAGATTACTTAAATAAGAAAACATTTTAATATGATTTCTAGTGATATACATTGTATTTTAGTAATATCTATATATAGTTTTCGAGCTTAAAATTAATTTAATTTAAGTAGTTAATTAATTACTATAAATGTTTATTAAAAAATGAAAAAATTAATATTTTGCTATAATATAATTTTTTATATTCATTTATCAATCTTCAAACTGCAAACTCAATATAGTTATATTTTATATAGTAATATATGTATGATTTACTTGCATATTATAACTTTTAAAGAATTTATTTCATTTGATAAACCCTGATCGAAACTTTTGCTTCGATAATTGTTGAAATACCTGCTAAATGCATTACAACATATTGAATTTTCTATTGCTGCTGCTGCTGTTGTTGTTGTTGTTATTGTTGTTGTTGGCTGACGATCGTTTTTTTCCCATTTAGCACTCGCATTCAAATGTCAATCGAGTCACGCGCGTCGCTACGACACACACGAGAAAAAAGACAAAAATTGGAGACAATGTAAAACCCAATTCCCCAGATATTTTGATACACTTGCGTTGAGGGAGTTTTAATTGTTGCGCCGAGAATGCGGAAAAATTCAAAACATTTAAAGAAAAAAAAAACTATTAGGAACTAGGTGAACGAAAGTTCATTCCGGAAATTTTTAAGTTTGTTGAGAATATATATATATATATATATATATATATATATATATATATATATATATATATATATATATATATATATATATATATATATATATATATATATATATATATATATATATGTATATATATATATATATATATATATATGTATATATATATATATATATTACCAAAAATATCCGGAAAAAAAATATAATAATTTAAAACAACAAAAAGATTCAAATTACTTTAAATTAAACATTTTATTAATTTTGATTAAATATCTTATTCTATTATAGTCTGCATCATACTATAAAACTTAGTTGACAATTTAAAAAACATTAACTAAAGAATATATAAATATTTAACAAAAAATTTAATCATCGATGATTCAATAATTTTTCGCAAACTTTTTTAGTAAAAGGAAAGGAAGAAGAAGGGACACGAGTTTTAGTCGGCAACAGCAGTTAAAATAAAAAAAAAGAAAGCAGCCTCAATAAAAATTGAAGAAGTTCAATTCTAAGGAAAATATTAATCATAGTTATTAATAGTTAGTTAATATTCAAAAGCAGTTCTGGAAGGAACTGAAAATAAAGTTACATTGTTTCTTCTTTCTATTGAATTACAAGAAAATTATTGGTAAAGAGAAAATATTTGGACCTCACAAAGACGATATATTTGTTTACAACAAAATAAAAAGTTATACTTATCTATAAATTAATTTGGAAGCTATTTTTTTTTTCTATATGTTGAGTTGCAATTTTATATATTAACTATAATAGAGCATAAGTTACCCCAAAAAATGTTGCTTAATTGTATTGAATAATGCGTAAACTGGGATATTTTTGTTAGCTATTTACAGACTCGAAATTATTTGAATGCAGTCAAGCAGTTTAAACTCATTTTACTAATAAGAAACTTTACTCTGATGATCAAAAATCAAACTGAAAATAATTTTTGGTTGCATAAATTATTTTTAAAATACATGTACAAAATATGGAATATATTTAAGAACTGATCTAAAATGGGTTTCACTACGATCTCTAGCTGCACTTCCCTCTAAATATATTCAGATCATAAGGTTAATAATCAAAAATATATTTTTCTTCAAGTTTTCAATGACTTTCGACTCCTTTCACACACAATTTTCAAAACTGTTCAATTTGCGCCCTTTTTCGATAGCGAAATTTCTCAAATGGCTTGCAAGTTGGGAAAACTAAAACGGGCGAGGCCAAAAATGCTGCACATGCCACATGCCACATTCAAACTTGTTGTCGCAGTTAGTGTTGTTGCTACATATTAAATTGATTGCAGCTGCAGACAGCAGACAAAAAAAAATAAACACAGCCGAATCACACTTTCACTTTTCTATGCTAATTTATAAAAGTAAAAAAGTTGAAAAATATAATTAAAAAAAAGGAAAATTTTTCACAACGCTTTTTCGATTTTTTCCAATTGTCCTTTTGGATAGTTTTCTTTAGGTTCATTGACTTTTCCAGTCATATCTATTCGGAATAGATTTTCATTGTTGTTTTTTTTTATGCACCGCCCTCCCGCCTTCCTTTGATGGCGTCTCGATATTTTGTGCTTTGTCACGTTTTGTGTTCGCTTGATTAATTTATTTTTAATTTTAATGCCGCGCTAGCGAGTATCTAATCAAAATATTTGTCTTGTCTCGGAAATAGCTGAAAGCGTCGGCATTTTCTAGTCTTTGCTGGGACGAAGCTCGCAGGCATTGAGAACTTCTAAAATATGCTGGAAAACAGAAAACAGAAAACAGAAGATTTATGTTCGAATTGCGTCTCGTGTTTATTAAACGGCAGCCGCCCCGCCATAGCCGTTAGCTACATGAAATGAATTATGATGTCGAAGGGGCGGTATACAAATGCCTATACCCTGTAGAAACTTGGTCTTAGATAGAAGAAAGCATCTTCAACTAATCAGAGCTCTAGTACCTAGAACCAGGCGCAACTCAAATTGAATTATGATCGGAATCAGGCTTTAGTCAATTCGAATTGGTAACTTAACAAGCCCCAACATGCTATGAATATAATGGTACCCCATCTGTTCTGGCAGCAAAAGAGTCAAAGAGTTAGTCCGGGTCTGAAAATGTTATTTGTGACTATCAAAAACCTTTTTATGTGTTTTACATTAATAATCAGCGAGATAACTTTATTTGAAATAAATTTACCGAAACATAGATATATGCTAAAATGGGAGAGGGGTTTTAGGCATTGCTTGCATCATGAAAAGTAAAAGCCCGCAAATGCAGCCCATCTTTAAGTGAAATGCTAGGGTAACTCAAAGTCATTAAATGTTATTTGCTTTATATAAAAGAGATACTTTATACAGAATGAAAATATTTAAAAATATATTTTTAAGATATATTTAAGGAAAATATTAAAATTGAATTTTTTGAAGGGATTGGGATTGTTTCATTTGATTTATTGATTCATTTATTCTCCACTAGGAAGACCGTGAAGAACACATTTATTGTTTAATTTATTATAATTTAATAGGGTATTAATATCTGGTACTCGAACCTAGTTTCCTGATTTTTAAAGTTATTTTCCAGTTAGACAACTTAAGAGATTTACGTCTATCAGAATCTCTAGACGATGGCTGGGCTAACATTGATCTTTCAGTGCAATTGATCTACGCAACTTTCACTAAGCCTAAAAAATGAACAGAGAATTGCAATTTGACATCCAGTGTAAGAGCCTACGATATACTCTCTAAGAGTCTAAGATACTGCTAGAATCAAGCCAAGAAGAATCAACTTTCTTTGGCTTAAGATCACTTATAATAAGACGATCATCTTCGATCTTCTTATACTCCTACGACTTTTTCGCTTGATTTGAGCCATGCAAAGGCAGTCGATCTTCTACAACTCAAGAGTCCAGCACTCGATTTCCGTTTCATGCGGTAGTCTATTGAGAAATCAATTCCGAAACTCGCTCATCACAAACTCATTGGCAGCAACGCTTCCTCAATGAGGAAGCATTGCCAAAAAAACCCAAAACCAGACATGGGCGTAAGCCTAGCCAGCCATGGGCCGAGCAGGCATGGCGAGCCATGTAAGCAGCAAACCAGCCAAGCGACCGATCTCTGACCATTTGCCTGTCCGACGGCAGCCACCTGCGAACAATTTCCCATAAGACTTAAAAAAACTCGTGAAAAACGCCGCAAATCGACGGCTGACAGTCTATGGCTGGTACCAATTTGCCGTCGATTCGCGAGCTGCGGAGAGAAGCGAACTGCACAGTGGGGCAGACAGAGAAAGAGAGCGAGTGAGCGAGAGAGAGGCAGGGAGAGGGGCCACTCGAGGAAATCGGGGAGTCGTCCATAGACCTTTGTGAAAGTGAAAATTTTTGCAAAGTGTGTGAGCAACGGCAACGGCAACGGCAATGAATGCTACTATGTTTCCCCCTATTACCAATTGAAACGACCTCACCGACTGCTAAATACCCTAACTCAGACTGCAAACAGTTCCTGTTGCAATGCAATAAGTGACTTGCTCACTGGAGTTCAACTTGGTTCAACTTGAAGACTTCTTTCCTGCTGTCGTATTGCCTATTTAGTAATCTTGAAAATGCGTGTTTAGATCGTGGGGAATAGCTGTGTCTAATGTGAATATAGCGAAACAAGTAGGTAGCATATGATTGTCACAGTTGTGCCTCGAACTGGAAGAGCTTCGGCAGATTTTCTACTTTTTCATAATGAAGCTGCATGATCGAATACAGGATATTCGACTCAAACACGAAATCAGACTGAGGACACTAGCTTAAACAGGAATTTTATACCTCAAAATTCTGTTAGGGCTGAAGCTTTGCAATTGAAGCAGTTTCATAGATTACTGGATATCATTTTAAAATACGTACTGACTCTTAAAGATGAAAGCTCAATTACAGGAATATATCAGGAAAATCATAGTATAACTACTATGAAATGAGAAGATCATCTTAAGGAATGTTAAATGGTTTGCTTCATATTGCAGCTGAAGCAGCTTAATCATATATTGGATATCCTTGCGAAATAGCTTCTGGTATGTTAGTAAATATATATATATATATAGTTTTAGTGTGACTGAATTGTAGATCACCTTGGATGACTATCTAAAGGACAACTACTTCAACTAGCTAAAATGCTGAGTATCCTTGCGAAATACGTACTGTAAGTGTAAGTAGTTTCTTTATGAAGAACTATCATTAGTATGAGTCTTCAAATTAAAACTAAACCAAGTTTTATTTTCCAGTTTTGCACATCAAATAACAAAGCAAAATAAAGTTTTGATTTGCAGTTAATCGAGCTCAAGCACATTCAAGAACTATAACTGCCTTGGAAGTAGCATTATGCCCATATATCCAAGGCTTCCTTACTTGCCTCACGATCTCTTATCGAATACTCGATGCCCTTCTGATGCTTGAGCTGCAATTGTGTGCAGTTTGTGTCTCAGGTAGAGCATCGAATGGTCGGCTAGACAAGTTTCAACTTGTGTCAAGTGCCGCTTTGATAATGGACTCCAAGCGCGTGAATAATAACAAACAGCGTTCAGTTAGGAAATAGCGTTTCATTAACAAGAAAAACGGAAAATGAAAAACGAAAATTGAAAATAGAAAACGGAAAATTGAAATTGGAAAATGTTGCACAAAATGTTGGCCAAAAATAAAAATAAAAATAAAAATAAAAATAAAAACAAAACACACAAACGACGGCGCCTGACATGTGACGTGCGCTGGCAGCCACTTTGGCAACTTAAGCAACTTTTGGCTACTTAACATTGCGTATACGTACCGTAGTCCCCGTCAGAGCGGGGACTGCTGACTGAGGCTTATCTGCTTGCCAATTGACATGACCGGTTGTTCGATTTTTTTGGAAAGTGCAGCTGATCAAAAGCGAGAGCGGGAAGCAGGGGGCGGCACTTACTTTTCGGCCAAGGCGACAACAGCATAATTTACCGTTAACTCTTCATCAAACGCTAGAAAAGCTCATGCGCCGAACGCAGACAGCACGCAAGTGCGAATCCGCGTGCTGGTTTCCTAGACCACAGCTTTTTGCTTGGCTATTTGCTTAGTTTTTTATTTCTTACTTGGTTTTCGGGCATTTGGCGTGTCTTATGATTTATTTGACGCGACAGTCAAATGAACAGGGATTTATTTTTCATTGGCGCATTTTTAATGATTTTCTGTTCAGAGCGCGGCATTTCAAATTGAGCAGCCAGACGAAGACCAAGACGAAGATTGAGACACAGACAGCGACACGCAATTGCCGCCCAGTCGCACAGTCGCATGGTCCAACCACATGGACCACTTGACCAGCTTCCAGCATGCACAGAGCTCTGTGTGTGTGGACAGTAACCATTATAAAGTATCTACGGCTCTGCACTCTGTCGAATGCTGCTCATATGTGGGTTGCTGTGGTGCAGCTCCAATTTGTGCACCTGCTGGCAAAAGCAAAAATTAATTATAAATCGTTCGAGCAATTTCAAATCGAAATGCAGCAGACCAACATGCAAAGCCAAATCTGAACGAGTTCTGTACTAGTCCTCACTTCATGATACCCTGTAAGCTGCACCACACACAAACGGTATGGGGTCTGCCCAACTTAAAAAAATCTATAAAAATCATTGCTGATTAAAAACGATTTTTTTATTCCTAATAAAAATATAGGTCTAATAATATTATTATTCAATTCATTTCAATTTTATGCAAAAGAAATTAATATTAATATTATAAATATTAATTATTAATATTAATATTATTAATATTAATTATTAATATTAATTATATTATTAATATCAATTATATTAATAATATTAATTATATTATTAATATTAATTATTAATATTATTAATATTAATATCATTATCGTTGATAAAAAATGACTTGGAAAGGAACCTGTGAGGAGTGGGGTTCGCTGTGTAAGAATGCTACACCTGGTAGGTTCTAAGGTGGGGATTCATGAGAAAGGGGAAGCTTTTTAGTCGGTAAGCAGCAAATGCAGTCCGACCCACCAGTCAGAGTGCAAAATAAAATTATAATTTATCAATTTAACTGTTATTTTATAACAACAAGGCCTTGGACTCAGGAAACACCATATTGATTTATTGAGTATTACTAACAATCTTAGTTAATCTAAGTGATAAGAATACCATAATCCAACTGACGTTGACTAAAAATATTCGTAATCCTGGTAGATATTATTAGCCGAGTCCATCTATTCATAGTCGTTCGTCTGCTCAATTATTATGCATATGTAAAGAGACCTTAACTTACTTTTTGATATATTATAAATACATTTTTATTTATTTATTTGTATTTGCATATCGGACAGATTGCAATTTACAAATTATAATTTAATTTCACTAACATTCTTACTGTATATTCTGTGTGACTATGGGAATAGGACAGTGAAAGAGGGGGCTTGGAGCAGTTAGGGGATTATGTTGATGGCCAGGGGTAGGTGTGTCTGCCTAGTCGTTTCATAGGGGCTTTTGTTAATCTGGATATCTTTTGATGAACCCAAGATACTTTGAGCTCATCATGGATTTCCTCGTTCAAAGCGCTCAATTTTCAATTATCTGTATTGCAGTTGGAATGGCTGTCAGTGCTCCAGAATAATATTCCGTAGCTCCACAAGGGTTTTATTATAGCTGTGTAGAATAGAAGCTTGGCTTGGGGTGGATATTTTCTCGACAAGCCAGATATGCTTTTTCAGCCTTTATATACATATTATTATATATATTACATATATTATTATTAAATATTATTGAGGCAAAGAGCATCCCATTTGAACGTGGTTTGCTCACAAAGTATCAAGAGTTTGAGGTGTTTTCAAAAATGACATATTTTTAATGAATATTTACTTTATGATCTTCATAGCAATGCTCATCAGATGTGATAAATTCCACTCATGCCAAAATTTTTCTTAATACTTTTTTAGTGATCTTGTTCAGATCCTTCTTCGAAGAAGTTATCCTTTCACGACAAGCAAAACCCTTAGCTAGTCAAGTCAAGGCGAAACAGCAGCTGTGGCAACAGAACTTTGTTGTTTTGATCAAATATTTAATAGATCGAAGACGAGCAAAAGAAATATCTAAAGTTTTCGTTATTAGTGGGCCGTATGAATAGACGTCAACAGCGGAAATCGAAGATCTTAGGATTAAAATGCTCATACTTTGATGTCAATTGCTCAAGGAGACTATAGATCAAAATACATGTAAGTATATACTTTTCAAACCTGTCCCGAGTAGCTAAAATTTGTTTTAAAAACAAAGCTTAAATGTGATGAGTATCTTCTGGTCGGGTTTGCTTTGAAGCATCTTTAAACAGCAATCAAAAATCCAAACGATAAATAAAATAGATAAGACTTTGGCGAAACCAAGTCAAGTCGTTCATTAAAAAGTGTGCAGACTCGATTTATGGAAGGGAATTAAATATTAATTTCACTTTTGGCTGCACTTGACCCACTCTCTTTCTAAATAAAGGCGAAGTGCGACTGCTAGTGCGTTGCCGAAGCAACAGCTGCGACTAACACAGCTGCAAATAAATCATTAAAGAAAGAGAACTCAGCGGGATGCTGCAACAGCAACAGCAACAGCAACAGCAACAGGCTGACTCAGATTCACATTCAGATGCAGATCCAGACTGAGATTCTTGGGTGCTTAGACGGTCCAGCTGGTTGCTGCAGCTTAGTCACGGATAGCTAAATTGAAAGCCTTCATAAAGCCGCCCAGCGAGCACAGATGACAACGAGAAAACCCACTAACAAGCTGGCGATAACTGCGCGGCTGTAAAAAGCAAAAACAAATTCAATTAAGTGTCGAGCGTTATGGCAATGCAAAGTAAAAGCCATAAGCAAATGGCCATTCCGAATGCGTTTCTAATTGCATTTTGAAGTCGATTCGAAGTTGGGAAAGTGACAGCAACAACTTAATTGCAAGGCAACTCCCCACTGACCCCGCCTGCCCCGCTCCTATCTCCCACCTCTTGCCCAGATGCTATTGCCAAACCTTCTCAAGTGACGTAAGCTGAGTGCACAGTGGGGCAATTGCATTTAAATACAATTAGCAGTTATGATTTTCACTTTTTTCCTTTACCATTACAGGCGAGGCCATTGCACAACAACAACAGCAACAACAATGGGCCAAATCATGGGTGCAATGGCCAACGGACACGTGTGTCTAACTTTGGTTGTGATGATTGCCTGGGATGCTGGACGGCCGAACGGGCTGAACATGGTAATTTCATAAGACCCGCCAAACAGCTCAGCTCCAATCATTTTCGATTGCAAAACGACAACAACAACAGCAGCAATGTGCACATGTTGCTGAGAAAAAAGGGCAAACAGCCAAAAAAAGTTAATGTGCAGCCAATCGCCATGCGAGTTGCAACAATCAAGCCAAAGGTGGCCAATTGCCCAAAAACTCTAAATGAAAATTCATAAAACGATATGTGGAAAGAAGTTGATGAAATTCATAAAGGAAAAACACGTTTGCAGCCATGGACACATGTCAAGATATTAATATTATGGCCAACATAGAACAAGCTACTTGACAAGGCTTGACCATAGATGGCGCTATTAATTCAAGTATCCATTTCAACTCTAAAAAATAAGGCAAAAGTCGATGTTTCTTGAGTTAATAAGGCAAATATGCTAATTTATATTTTATCTCTAATATTTTATTTACTTTGTTTTGCCAAATTTAATTGTTGCTGATTAAAGGAATACTAACTGGAATAGAGATGCTAGACATATGCGTAAGAACTCGTTTAGAAATCGCCTTAAAAGGATACTATTGCTTTTATTTTTATTTATTTATTTATATATTGAGTTTATTCTAACTTTACGAAGATTTGAATTTTCCGTCCTCGCCAGACCAGACTCGCATTCTTTTCTTCTCAGAGCTCTCTCCCGCTTCTAAGACCATTGAAAATGGGAATTCAGGTTATTATAGTCTTGTGTAAACGTATGCAACATGCAATATATATATTCAGATGAGTACGAAGATTTGAGTCTGATACACCATAAAAGCTAGATACTTGAAATTTGAATATTTGTGCGAATGAGTTAATCAAATTTTTTGATAAATCATCACATTTGCTTATTATCGATAAGAATCGATACTTTGACTTTTTTTAACGTAGCTTGATTACTGCAAGTGCTGAAGACTTCAGATTTTGCAGAGATATTTATAGTGAATAATTATTTTAAATAATAGAGACTTGTATGTATGTATGTATAAAAAAAAGTGTAGAATGATTAGGCAAACGCCTACTCGCAGTGTTCAGCGTATCTCCTGGTCGAGTCTTAATTGTTTCCTTTAATTTTTGGCTTGTGCAATGTTTAAATATTATGCCATACTATCAAAAATATATAAGGTAATACAATAATGAATAAAATATAGTTAAGATAAGATAATTAAATATTAAGAGTAATTATATATAAGAATAAATCGATTTAGAATATTTAAGAAACACAAAGTCACCAAACTGATCATAATTAGTTTATTATTAATATTTCTTGATTAATCAAATTTATATAAAGAACTGAATTATTTATGAACTCAGCTAGACGATCGCTGTCAACTCATTCAGACGGAAGTCTGTGATCGACGTAACTTTCTCCTTATTAGATTTTTATTGTTATCGAGTTGTCTGCGCTTTTCCTATCACAATAATAGATAGACAAATGACACATCGACCGCATCGGGAATGCTGGATCACATAGTCTCAAGAGCGATGTTGAAAAATTGTTGGTGCATTCGGAGAGGCAGCCTTCCACGAGACTTCCATCACGTTGTCTACATCGACGACATCGTCGTCAACTTGACCCAAACACCTCACTTAAAAATGTTTACAAATTACGACTTAATCGCGTGCTGCTTGAACCGAACACAACAACCACAGCAACCGCAGCACAGCAACTATAACACCAGCAACATTGACAACAACAGCAACAACAATCAGAAGAAGTTGCGACGTCAGCTTCAAGTTCAAAGTAAGACACAGAAAACAAACTTGGGAATTGTGTGCGGCTGTCTGGAGGGCATTGAAATTCTTTAAGTCTACAGTCATTCAGTTTTTTCTTATACTCTGCTCGCTGCGTCGAATAGAGTATATTGGTTGTGTGTCATTATCAAAAACTAAGATTGAGTTGAAGCAGTTAAACCTAAAGCAAAGGCAAAATAATAATAATTATATAAAATTATATAAGTATTCTATTATTGTATGATACCTTTTGAATATACCAAGGAAAAGATTCTAATCATGTCATGTAAGCAGTTGTCAACATACCTAAACAAGCACTACAAACTGTAGTCTCATCTTGCCAGAAGATTCAACAGGATCCACGAATCACATATACCGAATCGATTAATCTAACACCTACCTTAATTTGATATAATCTCTCAACTCGACTTAACAATAACAGATCAAGTCTAATATCATCGTAACATACATACGTGACAAAGTCAGCAACAGTAAGTAAGAAAAGTAAACTTTATGCAAAAGCCTAAAAAACTATTGCAGGAACCTTCAGTTTCCATCCTCGTTCAATTTCATTTATGACTACTTTATCCACTTTGCATACAGTTACAATTACAGTTGCTTAGCTATAATCATTTGGGAATTCTATGAATTGAGTTAGGCCAGCGTCACTCACTGAGCTGAGCTGAGCTTATTTTATTTAGAATTTATTTTATTTTGTATTTTAGGCATCTTCTTATTAGACTTTGGTCAAGTTGTTGGCTCTGTTTCCATTGTTGTGCTGCTTAAATCGCTGATGAACTCAGTCAGTAATATTCTTTTACCAATTTCTGAACTTTTCGCTAGTTTTAGTTATTTATTTATTTATTCAGGTTAAATAAAATATTTCAGCCCTTATAAGCAGGAAAAGCCAAGATTAATTAAAATTTAATTTTATATTTTTGGCTTTTATTGATATTTACAGAATACGATTCATTATTAAGCATAGTTCCCGAAACTATAAGTGTTCGCACTATGGAGTCTATTCTGTATAGTTATAAAAGGAATCATTTAGAGACATAGGCCAAAACATATATTTTAATGTTAATTAGACTAAGAAGCAGAATTAGATAAATAATTATATTCTAAGACATATTTTTTCTCTCTGAAAATACCACTTAATTTGTCAACGTGATATTGCTTTTATCGTTATGCTATCTCAAGATTACAAATAATATATGACAAGCCTGAATCTATAATGCCGTTTGCTGATTCTATTTGAGCTCATTATCATGATCGTTTTGAGTTACTAAACCTTGTTGACATGTGTAATTATTAAGTAAATCGTGGAATTCACGAATTTAGAATAGTAAATATAACTTTTTACAAACTTAGCTAGCCAATTTCAAAACGTTTTAGTCGAAGGCTTTATATTAAGTATATGAATAGAGTCTATATAAACAATATATACTCTTTTATACTCAGTAAAACTGCTTGGGATAAGCCACATCTTCGCTTCAGTTTCATCTTGCTTTAGCGAACAGAGTATATCGCAGTTGGGCTTAGCGTCGCTTGTCGTTTCCTGTGACTTCTGTATTGGACATGAACAATGGCAAATGTTTTTCTAGACTTAATTAACACGAACTTGTAAAAAGGTACAACAGCATAACTTTGGCCCAAGCCAAAGCCGTGTGCTCGTGTAACTATTGCCATTCGTCGCCTGATGCCTGACGCCTAAGCTGACCTTGTCCAATGGACCAGCAGAGGCAGAGTTCGAGACTCGGCGACTTGTAGACTGGAAGACTGGAAGACCTGTTGCTGCTGGCCCACACACACACACAGACAGAGAGCGATACACGATTCAATGCTTAATTATTCTAATTGTTTTCAAGCTTACAGACAAGCTTCGACTTCTTGCCCCCCTGGCAGTGTGGCATTGATTGATGTAGTGAAATTCGCTAAACTCGTGCGCCAGAATCGAATCGGACGTCATGGTCAGCCGAGAGTGAGTTTCCAATGGCCACAGCCACTTTATCAGCCTTAATCATTTCACTTGTGAAAATACGCAGCCAATTTCACACGTCAACAACGATGTTCTCATTAGCTATAAATAGCTTTCAATGTATTCATATATTTTTAAATGTTTTCATTGTTTTCGTTGTTACTATTAGAGTGAAGATGTGAACACGTATTCAACTAGAGAATTAATCAATTAGCAAGCCATAATTAATAGCTAATTCCGATTTTTAAGTTAATCTTTAAAGAGGCAGAATATTCCATAAGGGCAACTAACTAACGAGATTTTTATCTTATTTTGATTTTCATACATGCTGAGACAACTCGAAGTACAACTTTATTCGGCAAGAGGTGTCACTGAACACTCAATCATTTGATTTCCTATATTCACTATAGCCACTCCCTGCCATACTTGGATAATCTGCATCACTGCATTCCAGCTGCAGCTCTGTACTGTATGAATGGGTTAACTCCTCAAGGCTAACATCACTAACCTGGGATAACTACAATAACCTTTTTCCACGCAACTGGGAATGTGTTCTGGTGCCTTACTTTTAAGTTAGCTCAACTTCAGCAGTGCGCTTCGAGCGTTCCATCGAGCTGATTCACATATAAAGTAGCTTCTTGCTGTATAAATCTGCTCGCTGCTCTATCAAAGTATACAAAATTTAAGCGCATATAGTACTATATAGTTGTGCCACTGTGCCGCAGTTGCAGTAGCAAGCATACGTCAAATACTGCAACACCCAGACGCAGCTGTCGGAGGTGGACGCGTCAAGTACATTTTAATGGCATACACTGACCGAGGGCACTTTTGGGGAAAGCCTCGAAGAGGTTTCATATCTGAAGAGTTTCGCCGCATATTTGCATGCTTTGATTTTGACAGTGGAACGTCCGTGAGCTGTCACAAGACCAACTCAAACTGTTGATGGCTCTGGGTGTGTGGGTGTGGGGGTGGGGGAAGTTGAGTTGGAATTGCATTCAAATTGGGTGACGTGTTGACGACTGCCTGGCGAGCTAACGGGTGTGCCGAAACTTGAGCTCTCTTTAATTAACTGCAATGTGCAATGTGATTTCGGCGTTTTCCGCCAGCCTCTGGCCCGTTTGCATTTCACACGTTGTGGAAAAGGTTTTAGCGGAAACTCACCAACGATATGATATGACAGTCCGGCTGTTCAGGCTCTGATCGCCGCTTTCGACACTTGTCGGCGGCGTGAGTCAAGAATCAAAATACACTTATACAAATGCCACACCCAGGCCTGAAAGCGGCAATTAAATTATTTATTCATAGCATAAGCTGGCCATATGAAATAAAGCCGTGTTAGCTGCATTCAAAATGCGAGCTTGACAAGTTTTATAGCCACAGATCTTTCGATTAGAAAACATATCGCTTTTGTTTGTTTTCGTTATAGATATAGAAAGATATGATTTGATATGCATAAAGAGGTATCTTGGACATCACATTGAAGTTAAGTATGTGGCTTGAGAGAAAAAGTGTGAGCTCGCATAGTAAATGGAGAGTCGAACAAGATACAACTTACAGACGAGGTCAAACTTTAAGCCTAAGCCTTTTAGACTTCATGCTTTGCAGCACAGTAAGAGAATTGGTACTTATGGGACGACTCTCGTATATTTCTATATATCAGACTTGGCTCATGAAATACAGCTGAATATTCCAAAATGTAGAGTCGGTAAATTTTATATAATCCTAGACAAAATATATGTCTTAAATCGATATTTATCGTAGACAAATATATGTCTTAAATCGATATTTATCGTAGACAACATATATGTCTTAAATCGATATTTATCGATATTTCTACTTGGCTCAAAACGACAGATAGGCAGACAACCATATCTGTATCTATACAATCTATCGTCTAGGAGAATCCATCATATTTTAAGGATCTTCAGAAAATCGATCAAGCAGTAAAAACACTCAGCAATCGAAATAAATTTTTTTGCTTAAAATAAATCTTTTTTGTTAATTTTCTAAATATTTTTAATTGAAAACGACAAATTTCTTCTTTATAAACAAGGAATTTGCATTTGTTTTGAATATTGTCGTAAAGAAACTTTTTCGGCCCGCGGGCTTCACGTAGCCGACCCCATTGCTGTGGCCATATGGGTCTATTACGTACTATAAATACGACAAATATTCACAAATTGTTCACATAAACAAATAGAAAAGTCGCCGGCCTAAACAGAACTCGAGCCCAATAAGAAATGCCAATGCACGTGTCTTGAACATAAATTTAAAACATGTTTCAAATGCAGTTGTGGCAGGGGCAGGGGCAGGGGCTTGGCAAAAGGCAACACAGAGCAATAATAAACGCATGAAAATATGCCCGAGGCGTGCGCCAAGCGATTTCACCTACCAAACAGACCCGCTGACAGCGGAAGGAGAGGGGAAACGGGAGAGAGGCCTCTGCCTATGTTGTTTGACGCTTTTTGCATAAACGCACCCAATTTTCAATGCGGCCACATGAGGAGACAGAGAGAGAGAGAGAGAGAGAGAGAGACAGAGAGAGAGAGAGAAGCAACGACGCAGCCATTGACCACATGCCAGTGCGTATGCCTAAGCATGTGTGCGTGTGTGGCAGGGGCAAGCGCGGGGCTTCCAATTGAAAATGGAAATGGTTGCAAGCGCTTGAAGAGCCGCGCCTCAGACGTGCCTCTTAGCAGCTAGAGCCACGCTCTGCTCCGAGCTACATGAAGTGCAATTGGCCTGGCATTGTTTTTGCACAGGGTATCTCAGGTCTGTGTCAACTGTGGCCATGGGGTCGTGTAAAAGCTTTCTATCTACCAGAAATGGCAGCAAATATTGTGTGCTTACATAAATGAATTTTATATAGCAAATTCTAATCAGCTCATGGAACATGATAAACCATAAACCAGCTGTCTGCATCGGGTATTTGGTTATATGAAAATGTGCTCTGGAGTAAGGAACCATCTAATATATTGCTGATGAATGATGATGATGGTAATGACGTCTTCGACATGTCAATCAATCGTATTGATCTTCATTATATTATTCATCTTAAGAGCTATACAGAAAGTGTAAAAATTGGACGATGTAGACCAAAGCGTGCATTGCTCTCAGTTCTCTTTATGTAATATCAGATCAGATAGAAATACAGCATTTTCCATAATGTCTTTGTGAGAATGTACGAACAGGCAGCTGGAGGCCTGGCAGACTCCATAAAGCATACAAGTGCTTGATCGGTATGACGAGCTGAGTTAGGATCTCGTAGAGTACAACAGCTAGAAACTTGACATTTTGCAAATTACTCGTGCCATAAACAGTACGACGTTATCATATTTTTTCTATAATTTATTACATTTCCTTATTTTTTCTCACTAGATTTTTGACAAGGTTTTTCTGCGCTCATATCATTTCCAAATTTTGCCTCTCAACATATATAGAAATATATACAAAGTGCTGTTTTTTGAAGACCTCTCTTCAGTTCACACCTTTCTTTCTTTCACTCACTGCCAACACTAAGAAAAATGTTTTTATACCATTAAATGGAATTTTAGGGTATAATGGCTTTGAGCAAATGTATGTAACAGGCAGAAGAAGGCGTGATAGACTCCTAAAATATATAGTCGATTGAGCTCTCTTCTTCTGTCTGTCCGTCCGTCTGTCCGTATGTGTGAACGCGTCGCTCTCAGTATCTATAAGAGCTACAGACTTGAAATTTGTTGTAAGTCCGTTTATAGCACGCGCAAATCAAATTCGTATCAAATATTTGCTAATTGTTTCCGTTTTATTGTTATCGATTAATATCGAAATGCAGTTAATCGAAGGGTTCGCCCCCAGGCGTCGAATGTACTTTTTTTTAATTATGAAGTAGCTTTGTTGGTAGAATTGATGCGCGTTGCATAGATAATGTTGGTTCGAGTTGGAATATCTTTTTTATTTGTTTTTTTTTTTTAATACTTGCTGCAAACTATTGAAAATATTAAACGCTAATAGAACTACGCTCAGGGTATCTCCTAGTCGGGCAAGTCGACTAGAGCTTTCTTACTTGTAGAAGATTGATTTTGCCCTGACAGGCAGTTCATGCATATGAGTGTGTGTGTTTGTGTGTGTGTGTGTGTGTGTGACTGTGTGTCTGTCTGTTTCTTGTGAAGTCTGTGTCAACAGATTTGCTTCAGACGCGCTGTTCATATCTTGTAAAATTTCACTTTTGTAAATCGCTGAAAATCAAAGGGTTCGACAATGGCATCGACTTATGAGACAATTAGAGTAAACATTGCCGCAGTGAGGTAAAGCGCAAAGCGCATTACGAGCCAGTTCAGGTGTTTGGGCGTTTGGGTGTCTGCTGCAGATGAGAGGCGTTGACTTTCGAGCTGCACTGTTCGTCATACGAGTGACTAGCCGCCCGCTTCTAACGAGCGAAAGTGTAAAATATTTGTCTTAACTTTTTATACATATGTGTTATATATATATATATTTGTTGTAAGCTGAGCTTTGCTCGCATTGGCCTGCAGCTTGTTGTTTTTTCAGCTTTTCTGCTTTTCCATTTCGATTTTTTAATTGCATTTTCAGCATTTGTAGACCTGTCTCCGGCCAGCTCCAATTTGCTGACGACACACAGAAAACATTTTCAACAGCTGCGATGCGTCACACTTTATCGGCTCAATTGTTCAAGGAGGGGGGTTCGCGCATTAGTTATTGTCGTCTTTCAATTGTTCGCATTAAGTGTGCAATCGCAATTTTTGGTCTGTGGCAAAAACTAGTCACAAATGGCTGGTCCATAAGCATTTTCCACTGCTCTCACTGAATTGCCAACAATTACTTTCATTTTCACAATGCTCACAAGGTTTTTTCTGGAACTATTACACTTGATATGATTAAACAATGGATAAGATCAACTAGTTAATACTCTCATCTGGCACATAAGCATAAACTAGTTCGAGTTAGAGGCTTAGCTAAGTTGTTAAGATATACAGATCTGTTATATATTTATCACATTAGAATGTTCGGTATGCTTAATGGAAAGTTTAAGTTCTGAAATTATGAACGCGTTATAATTATGCATAGATATTTATGTATGCATAGACATTTCATAGGGTAAAACATATAGCATTGTATGTAAGCGGACAGCTGGATTGTCTACCTTTAATCTGCACTGAAAATGCACTTTACAATAGACCATGCCTAATCACTTTTAAAATAGTTAAGCTTATGAACATATATTGAACGAGTTTGTTATCGATCTTTCTGATCAGCACATATATACGAATGAAGTTAATTTGTTAAACTTGACTTGCTTTTACCATATATTTTCGACATACATATAACAGATCTCTAATGATATTTTGCATTCTAACGCAAATAGCTGCAATAACTAGTTTAATAGTAGCTCTTCATATACTCTGCAATTACACAGAGAACAGAATTTAATAACCAAGAATTATTACTATATCTATCCATGCTGAATGCCGACATTTGCATGTGCATACAGTTTAGAGAGTTGGAATTTTTGAATATATATTTCGGTGTACAGCACACAGTAGGAGTTTATCGATAAAAATCGATTTTTCATCTTGGATACTTCAGATCTACTGTTTATGAAAAAAATATATAATTTTGTTATGCTCCATATTTTTTACCTTCTTCATTCCCACACAACTTAGCAAAAAACGTATTTTAAATACTAGACGCTTGTGCTTTGGCAAATACAACTATCTGGATACCACAATTGTGCTCTGAAAATTTCATCAAGAACAAAAATAATTCAACAATGAAATACATATAGTTAAGCCCTGCAGTCTGCAGCCCAAGCGCATGCCCAAGAAACTATGTTATGAATAAAGCAAATTTAATTGTAGTTTATTTTGCAAAGATAATATTGAATAATTTATATATGAATATATACATATATACAGTTTTATATATAACTATTTTGTATTGAATTTGACTCTGAAATTGCCATTGCCATTCTTAATGGCCGGCTGCATCTTGAGTGTTCACTGTTTCGCAAGGGAACTCAATTTCAATTTCCCCGCGTCCACTGGGAACTGAGGAGCGAAGACGAAGGCGAAGGCGTGTGTCAATTGGCAGTCATAAATCTTCATAGAACAGTTGACTCGCGGCGACAGAGTAAATTTTCATTAGGTTTTTTGAATTATTGAAATGCAATAAATCAAAATCTAGTTAACTTTAGATTAGCAATCAAAGAGTATTGAAAGGACGCTGACAGCAATTCGCTGCGAACGTTGCGAACCTTGCGAGATCCATGCGAACAAAAGCCAATTCAAAATGCAATTATTTTCAGAGAGAATAGAAAACGTGGGGAAGGGTATTCAATACTTCTTTTCGCTCTGTTTGGCATGCAACTTCTATATCATTGGCTGTCTCTCTCTCTCTCTCTCTCTCTCTCTCTCTCTCTCTGTCTCTGTTGATCGCTTTCTAACTATCTTCTGTCTTCTGCTTTTCTCTGCTCGAGCTGTCGAACGAGATAATAACCAGCAACACCCAAAAACCACCCAGTGGTTGCATGTGGCATGTGGCATGTGGGGCTGCCCACTCGTGTGTGCAACAGCGAAAACAACTGTTGCCGTTCTTGCAGCAATTTGCCGTTGCCGTTGTAGCTGGTTGCATGCACCCAATGATTAAAACAAACTTAATTCTTAGGAATTTCTACAAAATTGTAAAACATAATTTCCACAGAAAGTTTTTCATCAACAAGTGTGGCTCCCGATTCGTTAGCTTTCGTATACCCTGTAAAGAGGGCATATCAGCAAAGCTGCAAGCTGCAAGAGCTCCTACCTGATGATAGATACGAGTTTTATATCCATTAAAAATGCATAAAGAAAGTTCATATGCTCTGCTTGTGCATTGATATAGAGTATCTGCTTATCGGACATGCTGTGCTCACTAAATCCTTTGTTCATCTCTCAACTATGTATTATTTTGCCCTGCTCTTCACGATCGACTTCATTTAACTGTGGCTTTTGCTTGAATATTACTCCAGTTACCAGCGAAAACAACGACAATTAAGTCAACAACAACACCAATAACAGCAACATCAACTACTATAACAACTTCTTCATGATTTCGCTCATAGAGAAATCTATTTTAAAATATATAATATGAAAATAAATATGAAAAATTTGAGAAAATTGAGAATTTGAGAAATTCTATGTATTATATAAAAATTAAAATACATTTATTTATTTATTTAATTATTTACGTAATATTATTGTTAACAAATTTGTTTATTTTTTAGTATAAGACAGATTGCAAATAAAAACATAAATTAAACAAGTAAGAAAGCTCTAGTCGGGGTGCCCGACTAGGAGATACCCTGATCCCAGTCCTCTGAGTTTTTTAATATTTTCCGTAGTTTGTATCGTGTATTCAAAAAAAAAAAAATAAATAAATAAAAACTGACCAGGATTCGAACCCGGATTGTCTGCGCAACGTGCGCCAACTCTACCAACACCGCCACTTCATAATTAA